>CM024628.1:17981196-18383696 GCA_014182585.1 Eucalyptus coolabah
TTGTGTTTGAGATAAGTTTGAAAGTCGGGATATGTGATATGAAAACAGTATAAACCATTTGTGGTACATTGCAAATTTCTAAAACCAATTAGGTGAATGTAGAAGATAAATAGGTATTTTTCGTATGAAAAACACCTAAGTGGTTACTAACTCAATTATTTTTTGAAAAATAGAATTAAAACAATCTATCATTTAGCTTTTTATCACATAGACAAAGTTTTTGCATCTCTAATCACCTATTTGAAATTGTTGGAGAAAATTAACCCTAGATGAATTTTCCTTCTATGCCTTAATTTTTTATGCAAACGATGATATTTCTATAGATCAATCTTATATATATCGTAAAATGAAGTACCTCACATGTGGATATATAGGAACCCAAGTTTGTCAAATCACTCATGTTTAATCTTCTATATTCTATGTCTTCCCATTTCATCATCTGGCTTACGTTCTTTAGATATCATTTTAGACCAAATGACTATGGAATTACACCGATACTTTTACATATTATAGGTAATGGAGGAAACATCTCTATTTTTCTCTTAGAGAATCTTTTGAATCATCACTATCTAGCTTTCAGTTAGCCTCCGACAATATTTCCATACCCTCAGGAGGAAAACATGTAAGCACACCTACCTAATTCAAGTCCAGGATGGCCAGCTGCGCCAAGGAAAAGAAATGAATAGTTTCAATAAATATTTTTTATTGTTTCTTTTCCTTTGTGTTGGAAATAAGTTTGAAATTCGGGATATACGTGCAAAAGCTGAAATAATTGGGTCGGAGGCAGAAAAAGAGAAGTGAGACGACCAGTCCGGGGAAAATTCCTAAGCTAAACATAGACTATCTCTGATGTTACTGTATAGACGTCAGAGGTATATGTTGTCTCTACGAGTATCGACACTATATATTTAGGATATACTTTACAAGTATACAGTAGAGAATGTCTGCCCTTGTAAATTTCTTTGGTAAGAATCTATCCAGTAATTTTAAGTAGTTATCGAACTTTATGTCATTTAGCAAAAAGCCTTTACTTTAGGTCCGTTCGTTTCGTGGAAAATGAATTCCGCGAAAATGTTTTCCGAATTTTCCAGCATTTGTTTCACGGAAAATGAACTAGTCAAGGAAAATGTTTTCCATCATTGAAAAAAAACAATCTTTAAAAGTGAGGACAATGTTACTTCTTCCATCTTACTTCTTTTTATCAATACATTTTCATTTTATTTTTATGCTTTTTTTTTAAATCGATTTTTTAATTTTAATTTTTTTCTTTTTTTTTTTTAAATCAAGTTTTTAACTTTTTTTCCTTTTCTTTATTTCCTTTTCATCTTCTTCTTTGGCCTTGGTTGGTCGCGGACCACGACGGCGGCCGGCGACCGACCGCAAGCCGCTCGAGCCTCGCCCTAGGCCGGCGAGGCTCCGCCTCTGATCCGGCGAAGCTAAGCTCGCCGGATCGTGCGAGGCGAGCATTGCCGACTGGGCAAAAGCTCGGGCCTTGCCCGAGCTTGCCGAGGTTTGCTAAGCTTTGGCGAGCCACGAGCTCGCCGGATTTGGTAGCGGAGCTCAAGCTCCCGATCCAAGCGAGCCCGAGCCGCCGCCAAATTCGGCGAGCTCGTGGCTCGCCCGAGCCCGGCGAACCTCTCGCGAGCTTGGGCGAGATCGGCCGAGCCTCGAGCTTGGATCTAGCGATCGTGTCTTGGTTGACCGCCGAGCATTGTCGGGACTGCGGCGGTGACGGAGGAAGGCCTGTGGCGGTGGAGGAAGGAGGAGGAGGAAGGAGGAAGGAAAAAGAAAAAGAAAAAGAAAAAGAAAATAAAAAATAATAAAATTTTTGATTTTTTTAAAATACAAATAATTAAAAAATTCATTTTAAAAAATATAAAAAATAAAACTAATTTTTCGATCAATTATAATATTAAAATTCAATTTTTTTGATAATTTTTCCCAAATAATTAATTTAGCTAACGAATGGTGGAAAATATTTTCCGCTCAAAGTTTAGGTTTTGGCCGAATATCGAAAAATAGTCATTTTCCTGGAAAATGACTTCTAGAAAAATGTTTTTCGGAAACACGATATTTTCCGCGAAATGAACGGACCCTAGTGAAAAATCGAAGTTCCTCGGTATTTTTCTATGTTTTTTTTCTATGTTGCCTTGCACGTTCCACTATAAAATCAGGTGAAATTGCCCAAAACTCTTCGAAAATTTTAATTATAGCGCATATTTGCCCTAAACTCGGCAAGACTTGGCAGGTTCAAGTTCCTCTTCTCGGCTTTCTTAGCCCTGGAAACAGAGAGGACAGCAATTTATGGAAAGAAACGAGGAATTTAAAGTTGGAAATTTTACATTCCCTCCAACTGTTCATGGCCCCTCCCTTTGCTTTTCTCTATTCCAAGCTTAAAACCATAATTACGCGCACAGCTACATAAGAAAACTTACAGACAATCACAGCAGATTCACGAAACTAAACATTCCACAACCCCCATCACTTCTTAACTTCATCAAGACACCGACAGCTAAATATCGATATAAAATGAAGCTTACTCATGAGTGGCTACATTTACTACCACCTCTAGTGGAGCTTCACGAGGCAAAAACAAAGATTCCCATCCACCCTGAAAGACCAGAGCTGGATGAGGCCATCCTTTGTGAGGCTGTTGCGCTTAAATGGATGCACAACCCCATCCCGACTCCCCATCAACATATACGAAAAATTCTCGCCCTTGTAATTGCACTTATGGAGTTGCCACCCACGAGAAACTTGGAGACAGGGCTCAACGAGGGAAACCTCAATGCCCTTCTTGGAGTCCAGGATTGCAAGCTCTTCTTCTCTCAAGAAAGTTTCCCCTGTCTTCATCTTCCCCTTGGGTATAGAGATCCTATGCTTTAGCATGTCGGTGGTAGTAAGTGTCTTCTCCACCACGAGCATCACATCCTGACCGTGCATCTCACGTATTTTGTCCTTACCTGTTCCTTGAATTTTAGTGGAAGGAGTCGGACTGAGGTTTCCCTCCAAGACCGAAACAGCTGTGTTCGCCAAGATAAGAAGAGGCGAGGGATCGAGTTCCAACCCTCTTTCCCCCATTGAAAGACGATTCGCACACTGAAAATGGACCACCACCGTTGAAATAATTTGATTCTCTGACTTGGTGCTTGTTTCTACCTCTATCCGCAATTTGGGTGTCGGGGTTTATGATGATCGTGGTTTTCAGAGAGAGAGAGAGAGAGAGAGAGAGAGAAGGGGGATAGAAAAAAGCTGCATGGGATTCCGCCTCCTTCGTTCTAGGAGAAGCCCACAGAGAGGGCGTAATAAATGAGCACTAACAATGCTTGAGAAGCGATTAGTTTTAAAGGAGGACAGATTTATGGGTGCAACGATCAGTGTAAAGGAGGCTTACAATGGGAATGTGGAACGGGATAAGCGTAAAGGTGGTTTGCCGGGCGACTAATTGGAGGCACAGAGACCGGTGCAAGACTGACCTTGCGATAGAACGGTCGTTGTTCATTAGGAAATCACGACAAATAGAAGGTCAAAAGTGAAAATTAATAAGACTATCTAGGAGGCAAATACCATAATCCAACGCCATAGGCAAAACATTTTTTCTCGAGAAAAGTTTAAAATTTGCATAGTTCCCATTAATGAGTCCATTCCAAATCTTAATACCAACAGATGGCTGGAAATTGTATGTCTAAAAGGCCACGGTGAATATCGTATATAGCACATGAGATTTACCTTTTCATAGTGACTTGTGCTGAAGCAAGCAGCATCGTAGCTTCATGATCCGATTGACGTGCATGCATCAACCTCGCTTTGACCGGACGAATACCATACCATTAGACCCGTTAAATGGGTAGGTCGGATCGGGTCATAAATGGTCCGACCCAACTCAACCTATTTAACTTGTTTATGACCCATTTATTGCAATGCAAAATTTTTGACTCATACTTGACCCAACCCATTTAACGAAACCTAATATATATATATATATATATATATATATATATATATATATATATATATATTAAAAATGGTATTACTAAAATGGTTTTATATAATACAAATTTAATGGACCATTTTTATAATTTTAAAATAATTATTTTGAAAAATCGAATTTTAATTATTTTTAAAAAATTAAAATTTTCTAATTATTTTTATTTTTAAGAATATAATATTTAATTTTTTTTCTTCTTCTTCTTTGGCCGGCTACTAGCCATCGGCCATGATGACAACTAGCGACCGGCCATAGCCGAGCCTTGAGCTCGCCTAGCCTCATTGACGCCGGCGAGCTCAAGGCTCGCTAGATTGGCAAGGCTCAAGCCTCGCTAGATGTCGGTGAGCTCAAGCCTCCACCTCATTGGGCGTCGGTGAGGCCTCCACCTCGCTAGATCTAGTGAGCTCGAGGCTCGCTAGATTAGCGAGGCTCGGGCCTCGTCGAACATCGAGGAGGTCACCGCCTCGCCAGATCCAGTGAGCTTGAGCTCGCCCGATGCCAATGAGCTTGAGGCTCGCTTGACATCGGTGAGTTTGAGTCTCGCCGGATGTCGGCGAGGCCTCTAGTGAGCTCGAGCTTGCTTGATGTTAGTGAACTCAAGGCTCGCCCGCTAGTTGCCGGCCATCGCCATGCCGACCATCGAAAGAAGGAAGAAGAAAAAGAAAAAAAAAGGAAAGAAAAAAAAAAAAGAAAATAAAAAATAAAAAATAATTATAATTTCAATTTTTATAATAAAATATGTTTGTAAGGTTAAAGAGGGAAGAGGGAGATTGTGTGATTTTGGTTGAAAATGGGTTCTAAATCCAACCAATTTAAGACCCACTTAAGACTCATCTATCTCAAGTCTTTAATTATTAAACCCATTCAACTAGTTTCTTCAAAAAATAAGTGACCCGTATATGACCCATTTAAATCATAAATGGGTTATATATGGGTCTAAGACCCATTTTGCCACCTCTACCAACCATGGTTGTCTCTTTCATCCCTCGTAACGTGTGTGTATAATAAAATAGAAGGGAAAAAAGAAGACCGCTTCGCAACGCGCTTCTTGCGCACGTAAAGATCAACTTCGACTTTGCCATGCGCGCATGAGGGAGTGAGAGTGCTCTTTTTAGTTGATTTTTAACTACTCGGTAATTTGATATTCCGTCGAACGGGCCTCAAAATTAGCTACAAAATTATAAATTATGTTCTGGCCAAAAACTGTCAAATATGACGTTCAGTTTGTCGCCGTTGGTACGGCGACGGTCACTATTAGCTTACGGCAACAAAATTTATTTTGTCACGTTTGATGATTTTTCGATTTTAGTTATTAATTTTATCAATTATTTTTGTTAATTGAAATTCCCTATAAATTCAATGACTAAGCACAACATATGAAGACAAAAAAAGTTTATCACATTACATATACTGATTTAGGGTGCGTTTGGTAATGCTTCTGTTAAAAAATTGTTCTAGGGAACAAAAATAGAAAACACTATTTCTTTCGGGAACAATTTTTGAACGAAAAGAAGGTGTTTGGTGTTTGGTAAACTTATTCCTGGAATAAAAATAATAAGAACACATTTGGTAAACTTGTATAATTTTTTTATTTCTTTTAATTTTTTTTATTTTTCCTTTTTCTTCCTTTTGGCCGGTCGCCCGCCTTGGCCATGGCCGGCAACCAGCCAATGAGGGCTATCGGCCTTGCTCGGGTTCGGTGAGGCCAAGCTCGCTCAACCACCGGTGAGGCTTGGCTTCGCTAGGCCATCGCTAGGCGACGACGACCTGGCGATGGCTCGGCGAGGCCGAGCCTCGCTAGGGGTCGGCGACGCTCGGCCTCACCGAGGGCCGACGGCCCTCCGGCAAGGTTGTCGGCCCTCGGCCGGTCATTGGCCATGGATGAGGCCAGCGACAAGCCAAAGAAAAAAAGAAAAGAAAAGAAGAAGAAAAGAAAGTAAAGAAAAAAATACGAGAAAAAAAAATTGTTTATTGGAAGTGTTCCAGAAACAAAAACAAGTTTTCTTAGTTCTTGTTTTTGTTCCAAAGTTGTTCAGGAACAAAAAATAGATTTGGAACAAAAATACAAACAGACGTGTTTCTATTCTTTTTTGTTCCCAAAAAAAAATAGAAATTATGTTCATAAATACGGATCGGAACACAAACAAACATGCCCTTAGTTTCCACACGACTATGGTCATGGCACATATTTTAAAAACGATAACTTCACGGTTCACGGTAGCTTAATTTATGGGATATTTTGACAGAAATATTGCTATAAAGAATTGGTACTAAAGTGTTATTTAGGTACATTTTTGGTACTTAACTTTTTGAAGAAATTTGAGAAAACAATATCAAAAGCCAAAAGCAAAACTTACAAAGCAATTATTCTAGTTTTGCCACAATTTCTTAGCTTTGTTAGACTCATAAAAAGAATAATGAGAAGACTTTCTCTCTCCAAATAATTTCCTTCAAAAACCTTAAAACATCTATTCACTTTCCTCCGGGATGCCCCGGCACTTTAGAAAGTCACACCGCACCTACCAAACCTAATTTCTACTCTCTCTCTCTCTCTCTCTCTCTCTCTCTCTCTCTCTCTCTCTCTCTCTCTCTCTCTCTCTCTCTCTCACATTTATACGGGCGAGCAACAACGTCTAGGGAGTGGCGACGGCAAATGTGAGGTTGTCCACCTAGGAAAGCCTCTCTTCACGTTTGCAATATATATATATATCTGTGTGTGTATACATTACACAGGTACACATAACTCACTGCGTATTTTTACGTGGTTTTATAATGTTTAGCAAGTTTCTGCAATTATGCATTGTGTTTCATTAAATCTATGAATGGTCTCGGAGTTAGTCATACTGCAAAAATTGCATCTGAATTTGTGTTTTCCAGTGAAATTCAATGTGTTTCCTACAAGCTTGTGAAATATAATCGGCTTAGATTTTCTACTTCCTTGCAAAAAGAATATCAGATATTTTAGTACTGTGAAACATATCACTTCATGATATTGATTACCATGAGGGAAAAGTGCTAAAAAAATCCTAAACTTTTTGTATTTGTGCCAATTTAGTCCTAAATCTTTTTTCGGTACCAAGGCATAACCTGTATCCATGAGATTCATAGTTGCATTACTTATAACTTCCTTGTTCATAGACAAAGTTGATTCAGAATTGTCTTTCATTCCAAGGCATAACTTGTATCCATGCGCTTCATATTTGCCTGGAGTTCGCTCCCAGAAATATAGCCATCCCTACCCCCTCACGTCAATCCCACGAACATGGATAGTTCAATGTGCTCATCGGCGCCCGACTCGAGATGTGGATCATCCAAGGCACATTAGCATGGCGTACTTCTCCTATTTGAACCCGGTTTGAAACCAAACCTCTCCTTAGGAGGATAGATGCGGCAATTTAGGTGAGGTCCAATATAGAGATAGTTCACTAATAGACCGAGGGATAAGTAATTCGATTCATTCACATCCAGATCATGAATGTCTCTTGCATTTGTAATTTTCCCTCATCATAAGAATGCTATTAGTTCCTCAACTGAATGGATAGTCCAACAAGTGTGAATCAAAGGCACATGTTTTTGATTAATTGAAGAGTCATTTTGTGCTGAACCAAAGACTTCCGTTCTAGTAATTTTCCATGGTTAAATCGATGGGTAGGGGCCATGACGGTAATTTTCTCGATGCATTCATATCAAAATTCATATTGTGAAACCTCACGTTACTCTTTCAAGAGTTGTTGATAAAGACATCGATTGACCGACTCATTTGCACCAGCTGAGTCCTTCCCAGCACATGTTTTTGCCTTGCATGGCTGCTTTGAACCCAACGCGATTAGATTGATCGAGTTTTCACGGGTGCATCAAAGGAGCGCTTTGAAGATTTTAATTGAAATCTTCGTGAGATTGAGACGGTGATCGAGGTGAGGACAACGGAGTGGAGAGGCGAAGAAGCAGAGGCAGGTGATTGATTTGCAGAGACAACAAGGTTACGTTAGAGTTGAAGGAAGCGAACGGTGATGGAGGGACTATGCTCGTTGTCTTCTCAGATCTAGGGTTTGTCCTCATCGCGTTTCCAGGGAGAGAGGAGAGACAAGGGGAGAGAGAGAGAGAGAGAGAGAGAGAGAGAGAGAGGGGAGGGAGATCGGGCTTTGCTGCGGTGTCAAAAAACCAGCGTTGGTCCGACCCAATCCCAACCCTATTAATACCAACATCTACCTGAAGAAGACTTAAGGCCCGGCCCCAAAATACCCAAAATACCCAAAATTTTAGGGTAGGTTGGCGCGAATTTTTTTGACACCCTGACAAAGATGATCAAATCAAATGCTTTTGTTTTTCACCACGGTTGTAAGCCTGAAAAAAGTTGCCTTCCTCCGTGAAGACAAGACAATGGAAAAATTTAGATCATAAAACGCCGTCTCACAAGAGAGTTATCCGTGTCCCCTTTGCAGTTCGTCAAACGTTCACCTCGGGAGGGTTCCGACTTTTGTCCGTGAAGATTGTTGGCAATTCATTGGGTCTGATTAGAGCCGTGAGATCTTTCATCTTAGTTTTCTTGGGTTTCTAGCAAAGCCTACCCATTTCTTGGTTTTTGGTGGACCGAACGCGCGCCACCGCCTCTCGCAGTTCTTGACGACCCGTCTTGTTGTTTCTTGCTTGTTCTTTTTCATAACAACAGCAACTTGATCAGAGTTCAAGTGCTAGGCGTGGAAGGTCAGCCCTTGAGGTTGTAGCGAGTCCTTCATCATAACGAGGGGCGGTCGTGACCGTCACCTTCTCATCATCACGAGCGATGGAAGGAGTCAGACTGAGCTTTCCCTCGGAGACCAAATCGACTTCCATCTTTCTGTCTCCCATTGAAAGATGATTCGCAAACTGACACCATACGCCCGTTTTCAGCAATTTGGCTGTTAGGGTTGATGTTGATAGGGGGTAAACAAACGGGCAATACTCTTGCCTGTGTGTGAGTTTGTGATGGAAACCTGTGTGTGAAGGACTGAGATATACATAAGATTAAGTTGTGGGCATAGGCAGATCCATCCTACCTAGGAAATGTTTACTTTCAGAATAATTCGTGTTCTTATTTCAATCCTGATGCTATTTGTAATCATTAAGAAACAATAGTAAAAGATTACGTTGTTCCTCTATTCATTGAATGTGTTCATCGAGAAACATGTGAGATCGGATTCTTGCTCTTACAATAACATTGTCCGACTTCGTTTTAATGTTCTAGTTTGGTCCAAACTATGTCCCACTATCTTTCCCATGTTAGGAGCTAAAGGTGGGAAATTCATATGACTAGATATAAGATTTTTCGACCAAAAAAAAAAAGTTTTAAAATTTAAGAAATAAAGACTCCTGAAGAATTTAAATGATAAATGTAAGAATCTAATTGAGACAACGTGAAATGTTGCTACTGTCCACTTATATTTGATGATTTTTGCCAAAGTTATGTACCTCTAAATTTAGGAGAACTCATTTCTAGTTCCTAGACATAACAATAGCATCTCCACATGATGTTATATCTTTCGGACTGATACTTGCAACATCGGGAACTAACTTACACTATAAGAGCCGGAGAATTCAATCCTTAGGGCAATTCCAAACTCGTACAAACTAGATCACTCAATTGTCTAAGCTTTAATAAATCAAGCCTAAGATTGCAAAAATATTAGTGGAATATTGAGTTTGATTAATTTAAAAGCTTTGAATTTCTTTTTTTCTTTTCCATTTTAAGGGAAAATTCCAAATAAAAGCTTGAAGAGCCTTCATAGTTTCAAATACGGACTTGAAGTGGACATTATATTAAATAAGGGTATGGAGTTGATTTTGTTTTAAATAAGGGCCTAAAGTAGCTATATCAATTTCAAAAAAGGGCTTAAACTCATTGGCTAGTGAAGGGAATTTCATTTTTAAAATTTTTTAAGTTTTTCCTTTTTTCTTTTTTTTTGCTTGGTTTGTTCTCTTCATAAAAAAAAAAAACTCAAAACAAAAACAAAAACTACAAAAAGAAGAAGCAAAAATGCAAGTGGGAGATTGATATGGCCATTTATTTTGAAATAACATTCACTTTAAATCCTTGTTTAAAAAATAATGGTATTTTGAGTTTTTATTTGGAATTTTTTTATTTTTAAATATATATACTATAGTAGTTCTCATGCAATTGCTGTGTGAAGGGAGAATCCTGCATGCAGTAGGTGCACGGAAGAAATCTCAAAAAAGTACCTATAAACAAAGGCTTCAATTGGTCAAAAGTCGTTGCAGACGGTCAAACATAACTTTACTACCGACTCTCTGGAGAAGGACGGATGTACGTCAATCTGCTGTAGATAAGGCAGGCGGTCCGTTCCTTTCTGGCTGCCAACTCGGCACGTCTCCAAAACCTGTTTCTTTTCTTTTCTTCTTCTTTTTTTAACGAAAGAACCCACTTTCTTTTTTTTTTTTTGGTGGAGATCTAAATTGTAATATAACGTCAAAGAATTCAACCAAAAAGTTTTATACTGTTAGACGGTTGAAGAAACATGGATACAAGATGTAACATGACTATAATTTGTTAAGAGAAACTCAAATTCTAATATGATGTTGGATGACTCACTTAAAAACATTACGAATCACTATATTTTTACTCATTTATTATAAAATGAAATTATTTTATTAATTGCATTAAAAGAGTGTGATAGCAATAATATTATAAAAACAAAGATGACAAATATACATTGTGACTCTCGACTCTTTAGCGTCTCACTTGAGATATAAACTAAGCTCGAATTGTGCAAATATTTAATTATCCCTCTTGATCGACAGTACTTGGATAAATGGCAAGAAGCTAATTATGGTTGCGCCTCTAGCCTATCTAAAGGTTGAGATCCGTGGTAGAAGAGAGAATAATGTAGAAAAGAGAGAGGAGGAGGAGAACAGATTAAAAATTCATGCCTGTTGAAGTATTTTCTCAAGTTTCAATAAAAAGAAAAAGTGTTTTCTCAAGCAAAAAGTAGAAGGATTATCTATATGTGCCCGTGTTTGATATATTAATACATTTACCACTATTAGGACAATATATCAGATATTATTAGCGACTAGCATTGAAAAATTTCAACTCGCAATTACGTGCTTCAATCACGAGCTAATTCTTTTGAAGAGTCTATTTAGAATTTAGTATCTTTATTTTAGCTGTTTTGTAACCCTAGGATTTGTCTATAAATGCCTAATTTTCTCCAACTCACGCTTTGAACCTAAGAAGATATTGTACTTGGATTTTTGACCAGCTAAACAAGAGAGAGAGAGAGAGAGAGAGAGAGAGAGAGAGAGAGAGAGAGAATTGGAAAAGGAATAATAAAGGACCATTGGTTGGAGGTTAAAAAAAAAAAAAAAAAAAAGCAGAGAGGATCTTGTGGGATATATAAAGGTGCAAGGAGGAGATTCTACGAAGAAGAAGGAGAAGAAGAAGAAGCTCGATCGAAAGAAGAAGCAGAACGCGGCGCATAAAGACAGACGGGGCTGGATGTGTACAGGGCATCCTCTTCATCTCCGTCCATGCCATCCTCCGCCTTCACTAACCCTCGGACTGACCGCATCGTCGTCGTCTTCTTCATCCCATCAGCCCCCCTTGCACCATCTCGTCGCTTCAATCATCAACCTTCATCTGTGAATTTCCATCAACTTGGCCAATAGCCAGAGAGTCCATCACCACAGCAAGGTCTCATTGTCGTCACCATCGCTTTCCATGCCCTACGGCAACCCATCCCTACCACAATACCAACTCCTCGCGCTGCCATCCGCTATATCTTCAGACCAGCCGCCACGGCCTTGGTGACGGTCATGACCCTGGTGCTGCGGAATCTTTTAGTTCGTTTTGGTTCAAACCCATTAGTCATCGCCTTGGCATGGACACCCTCCGCTCATCTCGTTTAGAGGATTCCGACTCCAACCTATAAACTAAGTCAAGAATCCTCCTTTCTGTTTTAATCATGTGCCATTTCTCTTTGTATTCGACTCCGTATCTTCTGTGCTCAGTGTTTCCGTTCGTTGATGTTTCTTGTCCAGATTAAGCTCGTCGCTAACGTTCTCAACCTTTGGCCTGGAGTTGCGCCAAGCCGGGTCGAGTTGAACCAAGTCGACGCCACTGAGCTTTAATCGCTGCCCAGGGCAGTCCAGAAAAAACCACCTGCCGTTGTCCTCCCGTTTGGTCGTCCCTTGCTATTTTCCTCCGATGAACTCGGTTTTGCCCCTGTTTCCTGGCATTCGCGGACGCCACTCGCCAGCGTTGCTTCTTATCTACACGAATCCAGCACGGTGCATCCAGTAGTCATTGTTGGTGAATCGGTCTGGGTTAAATCGGACCCAGCCTTGCCGTTACCGTTGACATATCATTCCGAAACCACGATCAGCCCCCTACACCGAGAAGTGGAAACAAGAGACGAGGCATTCGAGAATTGGATGATAGAACCACGGGGAGCAGGCGCTCGAAGACAGGAACTTGAGCCTTTCGTGCAAGGAATCGGCGATTCCTTGTCAGATGGTGGAGTGGATCACGAAGACAACCGGGTCTTGATGAGCCAATGGATGTGTGCTTCTGACCGTCTTTTGTTCTCATTATTTACTTTCCGCCTTGTTATAAGTCGTGTACTCTGAATCTCTTTACCCGGTCAGATCATTGCTTGGAATTGCAGGGGTGCTGGCAGCGATGTTTTTTATACAAATATGAAAAGAATCATCCACAATCATTATCCTCATGTCCTGATTTTGCAGGTCCAAGAGAATTTTCGGTGCATCCCTTCTGATGGCCTCTTTTGCTGGCGGGATCTGGGTGGTTTGGAAGTCCGGAGTCCAGCTCCTGTATATTGCAGAACGGAACAAAGTTGATATATTGGTCAAGGCGAGCACGATTTCTCGATCCAAGCATCTCAGGGAGCGAGGTCTCTCAATCACCATCAATCTACCACAACTCCTTGTCCTGAAGCTAAAGGTAATCTCTCTCTGTATCGGTTTGAATTGCTAGTGAAAGATTCGGTGATTGATGATGGCTATCCTACTCTTTGTTGACACATTATTATTTGTTGATACATAAAAACGAAAAAATAGCAAAAATATATACATAGGAAAATAGGAAAACACAAAGATGAGCCTTATAATAAAGAGCTTGAATAAATGAGGCCTCAAAACAGTAACAAAAAAAGGGAGAGCAGAGAGTTTAAGGAAAAAAAAAGTAAAAATAATAATCAAATCCGAGGTCGGTTCAACACAGCCCTTCCCCTACATTTCCGGCCCATTTTTCAGTTAATTTTCAAACCCCTCACCCCACTAAACTTGAGCCCATAAAAAAAAAAAACAAAAAAAACAAAGCCTGAGCGGAGGGAATTCTGGCTTAAGAAGACCAAACCAAGCCCTTTCCTTCTTTTCCTTTATCTTCTTTCTTCTTGACCCATTTCATTTCCTCAAGCCTGGCCTTTGTGTTCCCCTTCATGCCTGTGAGCAGAAGAATGGTGACAGACAGAGCGTCCGTGACTGAACGGTGGCTGGGCGAAGAAAACCAAAGGGTTTCTAGAAGAAGTAGAACTGGAGAAGCTAAACGGAATTCTTGAGATTCCTTGGAGGGCGCCTTTTTTAGAGAGTGACGCTCGGTAAAGTAGAAGCGCTTGTTTTTATCCAGAGACTGCGGCCGAGAAACTGACCCAAAGAGAGTGAGAACTTTCTTTCCATTCGCCAAAATCACCATCGACCTTCATCGGAAGTCCACCTGCTGGTCGTCGTTTGTCATCATAGTGACCACCCGAACTAGGTAACCTGGCGTACCCTATTTTCTTTTCCCCTCTCTTGGTTGAGTCTGAAACATAGAACTCACTCTGCGAATTCACGAGTAAACCACATCAGACCAAGAATATTTTGGGATACTTCATGCTAATTTAGAACTTGATATATCATGTCTAGGCTACAAATCATATTATAATTGAATTTAGAGTTCACATTCTTAATCACATATCAGTTTTCGATAATGTCAAATGAAACACTGAAACGGTTCTTTTCATATTCACTATGCATGGGTATTTGTTTTTAGTTGGTTTGGTTATTTGCTTGAATGATCTTAGTTAGTGTTACAAGATGGTCACAGGTTTTAGTGATTCAATAGCCGGTAGAGGTGGATTAATGAATAATGACGGTGGTCCGGTGATGCTTGTGGTGGGCGGTGAAGTGATCTGGTCGGAGTAAATTCGCATTGGTGCTAGTTGTCGAGGCCGGCTTTGATTTGGTGTTGTGATCACAAGAGAAGATTCATTGGAGATGAAATCTCGAGAAAGATAGAGGAAAATAATAACAAAAAAATAATAAAAGAAAGAATTGAAAATTAAATTATTTTTAATAAAATGGTATAATAAAGATCGGGTCGGATCTGGCTATTAGAGCCGGATCAGTCAGTGGGTTGGAACTATTGTCTGGTTCGGAACAAAGGACGTGGGTTGGAGGCTAGATGAATAAGGCTGAAAAGATTCGGGCTTGGGCTAAATTTGAGCTGGAATTGGGTGAAGGGAATAGGTTAGGCCGACTTAAGCGTGTGGGCGGAGTTTGAATCAGGCTTAAGTGGACCAAGGACCAAAGATTGAAAATCTGGGCCCATCTGACCGAAACCTTACTCAAACTGGATTCTAGATGCCGGTCTGCATCCAAACCCAACTCGGGCCATAAGGGTCCAAGTCAGACCCATTTTCAGACCAAGTTCCCTAACCCGGTCCGAAATCCATTTATCAAAATTTAAAAATAATATAAAAATTTAAAAAATTTCAAATTAAAAAAATTAAGACAAAAATAAAAACGAAAAAGCATAAAACAATAAAATATTTTAAAAATTAAAAATAATAATTCCAAAAATAAAAAATTATTTGATTTTTTTAAAATTAGATACAAAGTGGCCTCATTAGATTTTTTTTTTTTTTTGTTAACTATATGTTGAGTGGCCCATTTCTTGCATGTAGATAATGCAAAGCAAATGCTTTGCTATTGATCTACCATTGATAGATAAGTTGCATGTTTAGGGCGACTTCGAGGTGAAGTGCCTTCCTACGCAAGGATTAGGAGTGTACTTACTAAGTATATCTCCTTGTTGTTGTTTAATGTTTCGGGCCCTAAGCATGCTTGAACCTTTCCGCCATATATGGTTTGGAGTGTTTGTGGACTACGATACAAAGATGACCTCATATCCCATTGAGGGGACTGACACTCGTTATGAGAAGTATGTAACCACCATAAGGGCGGATGAAGGGTTGATGAACCTAGTACCCCATAGGTTCATGGCCTAGTATGTATGGGTTGGGGAGGATCTATTTGACCATCTTCGAGGTTTTGATGGGCCTCTAGGCGGGGACCCGAGAATGCCAGTTGGGACCCCATGGACTTGGACGTCCTTGATGGTGCCGTCATCAACATGGACTAGGACTTTGACTTGGATCAGGAACCCGACCTCGAGCCGAGCCATGGTACCTTGAGTCGATAGGGTACTAGACGTGTAAATGATACAACACTTTTTGAGGTTGCCCTTATAGTATAGAGATGTTAGGCCAACCCCAACTTCTTTTGGATGAGTATGAAGGAATCTGCATCGCAGATGTGTATATGGCTAAGCTTTTGATGTAAGAAAGTTAATGTGTGATGGTCAATGTATATATATGAAAGTGTGTTCTAATATGTGTCTTATGCTATCCCTGCTTGTGAATGATTGGGTGGTGTTATATTTGCTTCCATTTGCCTATAATCAAAAGATAAAATGAAAGGGTCGGGGACGCCTCTTGCGACGTTGCAATTAAATGACCAAGGAGAAAGAGCGTTGTCACGTGTCCGAGGCTCGAGGCGTGACCCTGGACGACAATAAGATGTGGTTACCGAAGGCAATTAATCCATCAAGAAGAATGCTTGATCCCACTCGGAGACAAATGGCTCACTGTTGATTATTGGTCATAAAATATGCTTTAAATCTGCCTTACTAAGCTTGCCCTCAAGACCAAAATATTTAATTGATGGGTGTCAAGACACACGAATTATTCAAAGTAGAGCATCAAGATATTTGAATTTATGCTTATAGTTAATTACAATGATTAAAAGATGGGTCCTTTGAAGACAATCATCAACAAGAGCTTCTCTAAGCTCCTTTGTTGACATAACGCTTTTTTACACGAACCAAATGGTCACAAACATCAAACATGCACCGGGGCAATTTGTTATCTTTTTATGTCTCTTGGCCTCAGGCGAGGTAAAACATATTTTGGTGCAATTAACTTGATCGCGAAACATTATGACTAAATATTTCTTTTGGTATGTTCCGAGCCACTTTTGCTTTTGGAAACCCAACAAATGTGGAAGTTAACCGCATATATTGGGTGCAGTAAGTTTCAAAGTACACTGATGGACTCAACTAATCACTCTAAATGATCATTAATTCCATATCACTGTGTACACTTGCAATTTGAACACATCAAATGCAAAATTCAACCAAAAATAACAAAATAAAGAAAAAAACTCAAGAACAATAAAATCCTCCATAGTCACGGACAGCCGCAGTTGATCTATGAAGCTAAATTACCACAATTCCAATAACTTCCTAACTTTTTTTGATACTCCAACAATTATCCCTGAATAAAGAAAATATGAAATTACCTAGACAGCACATTTTAAGGAATGTAAAAAGGAATATGAATTTAACTAGATAGGCACCACGAAAAATACTTAACTCAGAAAAAAAGTCCTGAATTTCTTCGTGAAATAGAGTCATGAACACTCATGAGGAGCCATATTTTCCACTGCGTCCGACTGGTGCTTCAACTTTCATAAGGTTAAAGCAAAGGTTGCTATTCACTCTGAAAGACCAAGGCCGGTTGAGGCCATTATTCACTTTTGAGTTCATTGTGCTTATACGGATGTGCAGCTACGTTCCCCCGCTTGATCAACATCCAAGACAAAGCAAAGGTTGCCATCCACTCCAGAGCTCCCCATGCGGCTTTGACCCAAAATTCAGAGTACTGGGCACCTTTCCTTCGGAGACGAGCGAAGTAGTATCGATCACGAGATGAAGACAAAGCGTGATGGACTTCAATCTCTCTCTCTCTCTCTCTCTCTCTCTCTCTCTCTCTCTCCCTCTCTCCCACTCTCCCATTCGACAACGACGTGTATGCTAGCGAAAAAGTTAATGATCTGTACGAACTTAAGAGAGGGAGAAGGGGAATGAGCAAAGCCTTATGAGTTAGGTTGTTGACAGAGAGAGGATTTATAGGTTTCTTGAAGAACAAGGGGTAGTTATAAGGGACCTTTACCAAAAAAAGGGGTAGTTATAAGGGAAATGCTCAGTGCGTGTGTCGAATCAAGCGAAGATCTTCGAACTCAAGATCATGATCAGTGCGAAGATACGATTAATTCAAATCAGGAAATATTTGCCCAACAGTCAAATATGTGACCAATAAATGCTAATGCGAAATGTTATCCAACTTAGGATATACTATGCAACTTAAAAATGTTTTCTCTTGACATTTGCTGATTTAATTTCATGTGCTGTGAAATGAAGAGAATATTTCAGTTGTGGTTGTTTTCTCAGAAGGAAAAAGAAAAATAATTAGAATATACTTCATTTTAGATAAGGCTATGGAGCGGCTAATTTACTCTCAAAACACAACCCTAGTTCCCCGTCCGATGAGTTTGTGTGTCTCACGTGCAGTTTTAGGTAATTTTTTACTTAGTTGCGCGTGCGATTGGTTCAGGACATGCATTTTTTTTTTGAACAACAGGACATGCATTGACATCCGCATTATATAGTGATAAATGAAAAGATGAACCATGTGAAAGATGCGTGAGACTTTTTCTTTGCAATCCACGTGCAACATGCAGCTTCGGTGAACCCCTTCAGTCATGTGGTTCCCGGTCGCTATGACACATCGCCATTGCTAAACACCTCCAAGCCCTTTTTCTAAGGAACGAGATCGTTGATCTCATGTCGGAGATCAACGACCTCGATCTGAAGGCCGATTGAGTCAATGACCTTAGATTTGCAACCTTAAGCTCGTGCCCCGATTTAGACAGACTGGCAGATTTGCTCGTGGTTGGGAATGACAGTTTATGGAGGTGGAGACTGTTACCGTTGATATCTGAAATTTCCCGACACATCACACTTAAGAAAATTCGAGAATTGAGATTCTTGACTGTGATATGACTTGTTTCCTAATAAAAAAATAGTGGAATAAGTGTCCATAGAGTTTCAATTGCATATAGAAATTAGGAGCATTGCATTCTATTAGTGATTAGGTGTCAATTTCTCCAAATCAAAAGTTGATTTTTAGGTGACTTTATAAGTCAAAATTTGTCAAAACATGACAACAAGTTATAAATAAGTGTTTGCCCATTATAAAATGCAGAATTAGGGCTTTGAATTTCAAACTTTCATAAAATGATCAATGGTTGATTTTTTTGAGTCAAACCGAAGACTTTGACCTACGATCGAAAAATCAAAACTTCATTGATTTGGAATCATTTTTCAGATTCAGTTCTTCTAGACATTTAACTTGGGACAATAACAATTGAAAATCTCAGTTTGGATTATATCAAAATTTCGAACGAGGGCACTTTTAAGAGACGGTCATACCTTAGGAATAAGCTCAAATCGACAGTTGCCTTTTTATAATAAAGTCAAACTGTGCATTTTAAATCAAATTAAGCTTAAAAAATCAATTTCAATACAATTTAGGCATCCTGAGAGATTTTCAGGAGAATTTGAGTGACCACGAAGACACGGGTCCACCTGGTTTGACCAGGTATTCAGCCCGCATTTGCAGTTGGCTCCCTTCTTTTTTTTTTTTTTTTTTTTTTTTGGTCGGTAAATAGCATTCATTACTAAAACATGGTGGCATTGCAACTAAGTCTAGCTTCCATACATAATAAAGACCATAGTGGACCGGGGGGGACGGGGACTAAGTGGAAGAGTAGTGTCCCGGTGGGCTTTTTGCGGCCCAATCGGCGGACTTGTTGGCGTCCCTGGGAGCGTAAGACTCAGAAACATTTGTGAGCTTGGCCAGCAAATCTTTGCATTCCTAAAAAATGGCGTGAACAGCCCATGGGCTTGGCTTTTGGCCTGCAACGCACTCCACCACTAACAAGTTGTCAGTTTCAACTTTGGATGAGTTCGTGTACTTTAGTTGAAGATGAAACTGAAGCTTCTCGACTATTTGTTTCCAGCAGCCTTGAGAGAACCGCATAGAGGGCTAAAGGTTCGATTTTTAGGGCTGAATCAGCGTGAAACTTCACCGCAAAGCAGTTGGCTCCCCTTCAAGAAATTGGAAAAGTGCCACAATTCCAGAATTATGATTAGACTATCAATCCATGCCACGCTTGATCCTAGCCCTTCATTCCTACTTAATCCAAGCTACCCCTTGTGACACTTCAACGATCCAAGAGATTTAGAATTGGCCAACAGAAGCCTTACTTAGCAATTAAGGATTTAATTTCAACCATAAGATCAAATACCCACGATCCAAGGTCCGAATTTTGGAGAGATTTCAAAATTCCCCCAAATCTTCCCTCCTCTTCGAGTGGCCGAATATAATAGCTCTTTCTTTGGAAAAATTGCCGCATATTTTGTTTTTCTCTTAATAAGAAAGAAAACTCTTTCAAATACAAAAAGTTCTCGCTCCCTCTCCTCTAATCTCTGGGGTTTCCTTCCGCGGCTTCGTCGGTTGTGATTTCTGATGGGGATCCGCTGTCCTGACCACTGCGTTGGACTTGCAACGTCGGCTGAGCTCCCTTGAAGATCGAGGTCGCCGCCCAAGCGTCAATTTCCCATCGGAGCTACAGACTTTCCTCCAAAGGTCCGTCGGTTCTTCGGTTTTTGTTCAATTCAAGGTAGGTTTTCTCCATTTGATGATCAAAACGTGTTTATTATGTCAACACAGGCAATTATTTATAAATGTGTTTATCATGTATTCGCATGGAATGTATATTTGTAAATAATTTAATGTGTTGTGTTATGTCAACGCTTGATATGGTGACACATTTAATCATTGTATTAGCTATGTCGTGTGACCCACTTTATTAAAAGTGTCGTATTAGTGTTAATACAGTTTGACATATTTATTAAACTTATCATGTTCCGATTAGACATATTTGTATTATATTCCTCTTTAAATTCCATAAAATGCGAACTATAAGCAGTAGCTAATAGAAGACACGGTCTTGACCATAATGGGCACAAAAAGTATTATTGCCTTCCATTAGGATGTACCACATAGACCGCAGTGCTGATTAGCCCACCAGGTACTATAATTCTCTTTGCGACTTCCAACGCTAGTAGTATTGTTTCTGATCTAATGGTTATTGCTTTATCACCTCCAGGAAGATAGCCCAAATTGAATGCCACAAGCCTTCAGGGCACCACATATTTGCTCCATCAATAAGCGAGGAAGCATATACTTTTGCAGATTGGGCTGACTGATGGGAGATCTACCTCTGGATACCTCAGGCTGGTGGGTGGTCATTTTTTAAATGTTCATACTAAGAAACAATCCGTTGTGGCTAGATCTAGTGCCGAGGCAGAATTTTGAGCAATGGCGAATGCTGCGAGTACTTGGTTCTATGGTTAAGGAGCGAATAAACTAGGTTATATACATTGCGGGAAAACCGCTTTCAGCTCCACCTTCACTCTTGGCTCACAATGGAAATCTGCCCAATGTTCGTTTGGCGGCGCAGCTCTATACTTGAATACTTCACTAGCGTCATCTATTGCCGAACGGGTGCAGGCGCTTCATTCACATCTGGATTCGTATCTAGCTTCGGATCGGAGGGACATGAATGGATGTTGGAACGGGTCCCGAGTCAACTGCATGCGCTACTACTTGCCTCCCTAGCAATCACCTTTGCCTCCTCCATTCCATTTCTAGTGCAATATCTGACGGTAGCAAATCCCGCGGATCGAAAGCCATCACCTTCTCGTCCGGAATCCCTTCGTCCCGTCTTAGCTTCCCCTCGTTCGCTTCCATATACATTACCATTTCATCTACCAAGTTTTCCGAGCGATTCGATCACGGTCCCATAAGCGGTAGGGTGCATTGATTCAAAGACCTAGTCCACGGCTGTAGCCTTAAGCGATTCTAAATAGTGTAAAACCAGAATTATTACAATCCTTCTTAGAAAAAGGGGGCTTAACTAACGAAAGAAAAATAGAGCTAGATGCATTCTTAAAAGAAACTGCTTTCACTTTCCTATGATGAAAGACTTTAGAAATTTCTTGGGGAAGAATGAATCTTTCCTAAGAAAAATATCTCACCGAAAGGTGGGAGGGGGCAGCAATTCTACTCTACCTAGGTAGTAGGTTGGAACCCCCTTCCTCCCCTCACGATTACGAAAAGGAAAGTCACTTGATTGGTTCAAATCCAGTCCGTGAGATGAAGTAATCTTTAGCTGGTCATGGCCATAAAAAAGGCAAGGCAAGGGAAGGATTCAAAAAAAGAAACTCGCACGAGATGATGGGAATGCAAGCAAAGGCAATTGACCCATATGTGAAAGAAAAGGGTGAGGGGCACGGTGTGTCTGGGGATTTGTTACTCACTTTCAAACAATTGCACTCTAATGATGAAGCGGGGATGGATATGATGGCTTTAGCAATCTACGGGCTGGTGATTTTCCCTAAAGCTCTAGGATATGTAGATGATCGAGTTATCAATCTATTCTCTCAGTTCAAGCATGGAGTCAATCCCATACTTGTTATCCTTTCATAGACTTTCCGGTCTTTGAATCATTGCAGAATTGAGGAAGAAGGGCGATTTGTAGGATGTGCTCCATTATTAGACATCCGGATGGAGAGCCATCTCAAGTGTATCAAAGACAGATTCACGAGACCCTACTTGCCAGAAAATAGAATTCCAATCAAAGAAAAGAAAGACTTGTGCCCATCTTCATCTTCTAGTTTTTGCTCTTCTCCTTTAGTTTCAGTAGGGCAAGCCCTTTCCTCAACCATTTCTGCACCCATTCTCCGAGCGGAGAACATGAAGCTTGTCTCTTGAATTGCTCTTTTGATTGAGTTCACGAAGGCTTTCTTGAAAAGACTGTCTTATTTTCAATTGTAGATAAATGTAGATACTCCTTCATTGGGATTGGTTGGCCCTCAACAGCCACCGTGTTCCAAATGAAACTCCTAAGTTGGAATCCCCTGACAATTCAAGCACTAAAGGCGATGTTAGCCTTTGAAAAGCCTGATATCGTGTTCTTAATGGAAACTAAGAATGCTCAACCAGTCGTGAATATGTTACAGCGAAGATTTAAATTTCCTCACTCTTTTTTGAAGGACCCAGTTGGCTTCTCGGGTGGTCTTGCTCCATTCTGGAATGATTACTTTGAAGTTACTATTGTACAATCATCCGATCATTTTGTTGATTTCATAGCCCTTGACCCTATGACAGCTGCCTCGATGCATATTACGTGCCTGCACGCACCTTCAACTTATCAGCTACGCCAGGAATTTTGGGATACAATTAGGGTCATACATGCTGCAAATCATTTACCTCGGCCGTGTGTAGGTGATTTCAATGACTTCCTTTCCCCCTGGGAGAAAATGGGCAAGAGACCAGCCATCACTTCGCGAATGACATCCTTTCGGAGTGTAATCAATGGTTGTGCTTTACTAGAACTGCAAAGTAAAGGATGTGAATTTACCTGGTCAAATAATCGAGCAGGGGATGCTCTGGTAAAGGAGAAGCTCGATCGTGTTTTTTGTTCCACGGAATGGCTGATATCTTACCCTTCTGCAGAAGTGTTTGCCCTACCACCTGTCGGTTCGGATCATTGTCCTATATTGCTACAAACTCGTCCACCATCTGTCAAGCGAGCAAAGACTTTTCAATACGAAGCTTTCTAAAATCAAGATCGGGAATGTCAAGAAGTAGTCAAACAAGCATGGGAGAAAAGTAATACCTCATTGATCTCTAAATTACAGGCCGTTGCTACTCGATTAACTAGCCGGAGTAGGGCACGTTTTAGTAATTGCCATCAACGAATCTCTCAATTGCAATCCCAACTGCAGACAATTATTAACAGAACATATTATCAAACTGGGGATAAGGAGCAAGCCATTGCTATTAGAAGTGAAATTCAAAAACTCTAGACTCAAGAGGAACAATTCTGGCTATGCGTTCCTCGCATTCAATGGTTGAAATGGGGAGATCACAATTCAAAAATTTTCATGCCTACACTATGCAAAGAAGACAACGCAATAGAATTACTATGTTAAAGGATACTAACCAGCATTGGACCGAGAACCGCAATGACTCAAAGCTCTAACAATGGGCTTCTTCTCTCAGTTATATCAATCTGTGGGTTACCGGGATTTTCGTCGATTCTTAGAGCAATGTCCAGCGGTGGTAACACTTGAAATGAATCACCACTTGATGAGTAGGGTAACAGAGGAGGAGATTTACCAGGCTACCTTCTAGTTAGGGACTTCGAAGGCTCCTGGACCTGACGGCCTTAATGGCCTCTTCTATCAGCAACACTGGAATATCATCAAAACAACTATTATTCAAACAGTTTAAGATTTCTTCGCAACAGGTTGTATGCCTCCTAGACTAAACAGACAATAATTGCCCTAGCTCCTAAAGTTCAACATCCAGAAAGCATTGAACAGTATCGACCCATTAGTCTTTGCAATTTCACTTATAAGATTATTTCAAAAATTCTGGCCAACAGACTTAAGCCTTGGCTATCTAGGTTGATATCAAAAGAACAAGCAGCTTTTATTAGTGACAGACAGATACAAGACAATATCATGGTGGTGCAAGAAGTGCTTCATCAGTTTAAAGTGCGAACATGCAAGAAACGATTCAACCTTATTCTCAAAACAGATATGTAGAAGACCTACGATAGGGTTGAATGGGATTTCTTGGAAGCCTATTTGAAGCAGTTGGGCTTTAATGATAGTTGGGTTACTCTGGTAATGGCTTGCATTACTACGGTCTCTTTCAGTATTCGTTTTAATGGAGAACAACTCCCTTACTTTCAGCCTACTAGAGGGCTTCGCCAAGCTGACCCCCTATCTCCATATATCTTCATTCTACTTGCCAATGCTCTGTCAACTGCTCTTACTCAAGCTGTGGCTATGGGACATATAAAGGGGATTCAATTTAATAGAGCCTGTCTTAAGTTATCTCACTTGTTTTTTGCTGATGATTCAGTATTTTTCCTAAAAGCCACACTTTATGAATGCCAAAACCTTGCCAATCTCCTAAACCAATATTGTTTCACTACAGGCCAACTCATTAATCGAAACAAATCAGGTGTGTTCTTTACTAAACATTGCCCTCTTACTTTACAACACAATTTAGCACAAGAACTTCGAATTCCTATTATCAGTAAATATGGTAAGTACTTGGGCATCCCCTCGGATTGGGGTCGTTCTAAACGGGAGATGTTCTCTGGATCCCGGCAAGAGTCGGTGCTAAATTAGCGAGTTTGGCGGAAAAATTCTTATCGAAAAGTGGCAAGGAAATCTTACGAAATCAGTAATTCATGCCTTACCTCGCACGCCATGTCTATTTTTAAGCTTCCCCCGTCGCTCTGCAGATTGATAGAAATGAAGATATCAGCATTCTAGTGGAGTAAACATAACAGTCAATTTGGGATTCATTGGAAAAATTGGATAGAATTAAAGCACTCAAAAGCATCAGGGGGGATGGGATTCAGAGATTTAATTAACTTCAACAAAGCTATGCTTGGCAAGCAAGCTTGGCGTCTTTTGAGCAACCTAATGCTATATGGAGTCAGCTCTTTAAAGGATTATATTTTAGGTTTTCATCCTTTCAAACTGCTCACTCAGGATATCGACCTTCTTGGGGGTGGCGAGTCTATTGAAAGGACGAGAAGCTATTACTCCTAAACTTCGTTGGTTAGTTGGGGATGGATTATAGATTCGTATAAGAGAAGATAACTGGTTACCAATAGGTCAGATAGGAGGATTAGCAGAGGAGGGAGAACCTAAAAATAGTTGCTGATCTCATAGACTTACCGAAATCCGAATGGAAGACGTCTCTTGTTACCACCTTCTTTGATGCCCAGTTAGTGAAGCAATTCTAACTACTCCTCTCAACCCTTCTCTCCCCGCATGATCAACTAGTTTGGACAGCAACGTCTTCAGGTACCTACACAGTGAAAAGTTGTTACCATTATCTCTCTTTGGCACATCAAACCCCAATGAATGTAGCATCATCATCTTATACCAACCCTACCCGCTTATGGAGGAAAATCGGCATATGCGAACCGCTCCAAAACTTCGGGTATTTCTCTAGTTAGCTTGCAAAAATGCCATTGCTACAAAAGAGAATCTCTATCAACGCCATATCTCCCCTCATCCCTACTGTTCACTATGTAACAACAATATTCCAGAAACGATTGAGCATCTGTTCTTCTTACGCCCTTAGACTAAAGACATTTGGAATCATGAAGAAATTAGGGTCGAGATTTTACCTACCTCGGTTAGGCGTTTTGATGCCCGGGTTGCCACCCGAGCTTCTATCCCACGAGCGTCTCCCGAGTTCGAAGTGATCGCTAATGTTACGTGGGAGATCCGCGTCAATGAAATAATGCAGTTTTTCGTCAACACCAATTGGATCCGCTCCAAGCCATCGAAAATGCCCTTGCCCAAAGCAGAATCTTCAAGGTTGTACACCCCTCTATACAGATGATTAACAACAACCTCGTCAATTTAGATCAGAGATGGAAACCGCCAGTAAAGGGATGTATAAAATGTAATATTGATGGGGCTTTTCGCATAGGGTCGGAGCACGGATCAATCGCATGTATTTGACGAGATATCAAAGGTGTTCTTATTGATGTGATTACCAGATCGTGCCTGCCCAATCAGCTTTCCAAGCGAGATCTATGCTATCATATCTGCTCTTCAACGGCTAATCCAGCAGGGGCTCCATCTTCAACACTTCGTGATCGAATCTGACTGCTTACTGTTGGTGGAGATCGTTCGACATAAACAACGGCCGCCATGGACGGAACGCCATCTCTTCGCGATTCTCAGCGATCTAATTGCTCAATTCCCTAATCTCTCACTTCAACATGTGCGACGTCAAGCAAACCTAGCAGCTGACTGGGCTGCTAAAGCCCATAGGGATCAAGGCCCACCTAGAAACTGGCTTCTATTCCCTCCGTGTATTTTCCAAGCTATTCTATCTTCGGACGCTAGTGCATCTGCTTGTATTACAATATAATCTAATATATGTTATCTTTCGACCCCAAAAAAAAAAAAAAAAAAGCGAGGATACAAGCAATTTTTGTGGATGGATCAATTTTTCAAAGCACCGACGGACGTACTGTCAACATATGAACTTTGTTTAGAACTTATGTGTCCATACAGAGTAAAGTCTATGTAACTAAAGAAAAGACTTCTAACAATAGAATGCTAATCTCGTGGTCTCTCTCAAAAGGAAACCAAAACAAAGCAGGACCTGGCTGGTTCAAGTTTCGGTCTTCAAATGGGACATTTTTGTCTCCACACGAGAGATTAGACAGTTTGGGTGAAAATAATCGAATCTTTTCTCTGTCCCAATGACACCCCAATACAACTTCCTTCACACATTCATGTTCCTTTCCCTTTGATTGTCTTTATTCTAAGCTCAAAACCATAATAATGCGCACAGCTACATCCTAATACTAACATTTGATCCCCTTTCTAATTGTTTCTATGTTTTACAAACTTTATCTTTGAAACCCAGTCTTGTCATTGAGTATATCCCGATCAAATCGGGTGATCCTCGAAGTGCTTATTTAGACATGTCATTCTTTATTCACTCATTATCATTTGAGATTTGAATTATAGTTAGTGATCCGCACTATCACGTACTTTGATTACATGACAGCTTTCGAACGATGACCATACCACGGATAGGTGTAGAACTCTCTCTCTCTCTCTCTCTCTCTCTTTTTCTTTTGGCGAGAAGAAGATGACAAGATGATTACATTTAGTTGGATTCATCTGCAAGTATGCCTTGGGCCAGTCACAAGAGACATGCACTAAAATGTATGCGAATCATTACCCTATGTTACTCAAGCATATTAGAATATACAACAATTACTTTTCCTTATTCTTTTCTTTTCCTCTTTTTATGGTCATAATGGGTTTACCCTAGCTCTTTTTTAATGTAAAAAAGGACATAAAAGATTACCAAACGAACACAAGGTAAAGAAAATGAAGCACAACATTAGAGAAGAAATTTGTCATCTCAATTTGAAAATAGAAAAAGGGGAAAAGAGGCGATAATTAGAAAGACATATTTAGCCCACGAGGCAAAAATAGAAAGAGAGGTAAATAATACCTTCAAAATGGGAAAAAAGAGAAGGGAAAAAGCTTCAGGGTTTACAAACTTTAAATTAAAGTACAAGGCGAAAATAATGTGGATCATATTGATCTAGTTAGGATGGAGCTATCATGCATCTTCAATATTGGCCTTTGAACATAATTGCAACGGGCAATTGGGTTATAATAAAGCAAAAAAATGATAAGCCTGATATGTCTTAGTGCCCGTTTGTCGAATCAAGTGGAGATTTACAAACTCAAGCTCATGATCGGTGCGAAGATGGGAGAGATTCGAATTAAGGAAATATTCGTCCAACTGCCGAATGTGTGGTGGGTAAGTGCTAAGGCGAAATGCTGTGCAACTTAGGAATATTTCAATTGACATTTATAGTTTTAATTTCATGTGCTGTAGAAATACTATATTATATTCACTAGAATTTTCGGTTCCATTCAAAAAAGGTATTAGCAACAAAACCCGTGGAAGTGTGCAAAAATTAGTAACCGCCATTCTGGCATAGTGAGATAGTTTACTTTATAATACCCAATGACTTTAAATACCATAATTTTGTATTAGCCGTGTGCTGAACTTGTTTATTTGTTGGATTTCAGTAGGCCCACATGATCCCATATAGCTCACATGTTTTAGCCTCACAGGCGCCTTGATTAATGCTTGTTATCTATATATACAATTTTGCTTCTCCTGAAAGGTTTGTTTTCCTCAAATCTTAACATCTTCGTCGAGTTTTTTGAATTATTACGACAATAAATTAACATGTAAAAGGGAATTCCCATGGTTATCTATTTCTAGCTGGAAGAACTTTGAATTAACACGACACCAAATTGATCAGTGGAATGATTATTTTTTTTTTTATGGGAAAAAAGTTCATGATCCACTTTTATATGTTGTAGGAAAATGATTTAACTAGAGATTTGTGTCACAGTTGGCGCAAAAGCAAAATACTCTTGTGTAATTACGTTAGAACTATTTGTGGTAAATTGCAAATTTCTAACAAAAACAAATTAGATGAATGTAGCAGATAAATGGGTATTTTTCGTATGAAATAACACCTTTTGGTTACTAATTCAATTGCTTTTATCAAAACTAAAATTAAAACAATCTATCATTTAGCTTTTTATTACATAAACAGAGTTTTTGCATCTCTAATCACTTATTTGAAATTTTTGGGGAGAAAATAGCCCCAGATAAATTTTCCATCCATTCTTTATTTTTTGATCTAAATAATGATATCTATACAAATTGATCTTATATACATACACACACACACACACACACACACACACACACACACACACACACACACACACACACACACACAGAGTATGATCTTATATATATTGTATAATGAAGTGCCCTATGAGAGGATATATAGGAATCCAACTTTGTCAAATCACTCTTGTTATAATCTTTAACATTCTAGGTCTTCTCATTCTATCGTTTGGCTTATGTTCTTCATGTATCATTTAAGGCAAATGACTTTAAAATTACATCGATACTTCTATATATTATGGGTAGTGTAAGAGATATCCCTATTTTTCTCTTGGAGAATCTTTTGTATTACTACTGTTTAGCTTTCAATTCACCTCTCACAATTAAGTGAAATGTGAATAAATTTGTCTATTTAAGCCACTGATTTCATTAAGTTCACAAAACCAAATAGGAAATTGATGATTAATTATCTAATGGGGACCTATTTTAATTTATTGTAATACAAAAAAAAATTCCACTAATGTGGTTTGTGATTTCTTGCCTTTTTGTAGCTTTAACAGAGGCAAAATTGGTAATGATATAATATTTATGCTATTCGACAAAAAATAATTCAACGTAGCATTTTGCCACGTCGAAAATAATATCTGCCCTAGTAAATTTCTTTTGGTAAGAATCTATCCAGTAATATTAAGTAGGTGTCGAATTCTATGTCATTCAGCGAAAGAACCTTTTATTTTAGTGGAAAATCGAAGTTCCTTGTTATTTCTATGTTGCCATGCACCTTCCATTATAAAATTCAGATGGAATCACACAAACTCTCCCGAAATATTAGTGGCAGTACATATCTGCCCCTAAACTTGGCATGTTCAAGTTCCGGTCTTCTCGGCTTTCTTGGCCCTGGAAACAGAGAGGGCAGTAATTAATGAAAAGAAATAAAAAAATTTATGATATGTTTATTTTATAAAAAATGAATAATTTGAAAAATGTATTTTGAAAAATGATCACTTATATAACTTGAAATGTTAGTTAATGAAATATACTTTAATTATCGACAGTATTTTACGTTTAAGCATTTTCATAAATAATGAAAATATTTTTTGTTCATTCATTTTTTGTAAGTGATATAAAAAATCATTTTTTTTGAAAAATATTTTCTAAATAATTCATTTTCATGAAACAAATGGAGCCTTAAAGTTGGAAATCTTATATTTCCTCCACATGTCCATGTCCCCTTTCTTTGCTTGTCTTTACTCCAAGCTCAAAATTATAATTATGTGCATAGCTACATTTTAATATTAATATTTGATCCCCTTTCTAATTGTTTCTTGTTTTACAATCACTCTCTTTGACCTAATATTGTCATTTGAGTGTAACCAGATCAAAATGGGTGATTCTTGAACCGCTTATTTAGATATATCATTCCTTATTTACTCAATTTGAGATTTGAAAGACAGTTAGCGGTCTGTTACCATTTAATTTAATTACATGACAACTTTCACACGATGACTATACTTCTCTCTCTCTCTCTCTCTCTCTGCAAGAAGAAGATGATGAGAGGCATGGAATTCAAATCTCAGTTGTAAGGCAGGATTGCACTTATTTGAATTCATCTCTAAGTATGCTTTTGTCCGATCACAAGAATCATGAATTATTACAACATTTTACTCGCGCATATTAGAATATAGTGCAATTACTTTTGCATATTCTTTTCCTTTCCTCTTTTTTTATGGTCATGATGAGTTTAGCCTAGCTCTCTCTTCCACTTCTTCCACGAGAGAAGAAATTTGTCATCTCAAGTTGAAAATATGAAAAATGGGGAAAGAGACGATCATTGAAAAGGCAGATTCAGCCCACGAGGCAAAAAGAAAAGAGGCATTTTATTATCTTCAAGATGGGGGTTGGGCGTCAACGTAAGAAACTTCACTCCCATTGCGAAGCCGGCGACACGACAATGCGATGACTATTTTATTTATCCAATTCCTATGTTCCCTCCAACCACGTGACAACCAACAAAGCATGTGGATAACGTCACCAGAAACTGTAGAAATATAAAATTCCGAACGTTTCTAATGTTCCCAAATCAACAAGAAACTGCTGTCCAACTTAAGAATTTTTTTCTCGACAATGTGCGGATTTAATTTCATGTGCTATAAAAGACCGTATATTATCATTCCCCAGAATCTTTAGTTCGATTCAAAAGATGTACTTGCATAGGAAATAAGAAGAAAAGAACCGTTCACATGTTACAATATAGAGCATGTAAACCGAGTCAAAAAAATCTTAACACAACCATAATAAAGTATGTGATGAACTCAATCGTTTCAGATTTGTAAGTCCCATGTGAATCTCGGTAATTAACCAACACTCAGATTAGCTAGGGATCCAGATGATAGCATTTTGTATGTGTTGATATCCACCTCATATAAAATTATAAAAGTATGACAAGATGAACCCATGTCAAGCTCAATGGTATGTGCCAGATATGTGAAATTTCACGAGTCAAACCGTCAAATTTTCTTTTTCAATCTTCTTTTTTTCCCTAACCGGATCCAATTGAAGCTAAAAACTAAAGATATAAATTTATCTTTCTAACTTTATTTGGGAATGTCAACTTGTCTCATGTTGATTCCTTCCACACCCCCCCAGCCCCCAAAAAAAAAAAAAAATTGTCTCATTGTGCGTCATTTAAGAAAGCGAGTAGATCAACGTGTAATTAACGTCTTTTGTCGTTCTCATAGCTAGAGGGACAATAAATTTTTTATGCACTTGCATGCTCATCCGTTTAATTAGTCTCTTTGAATGAACCCATCCAACGACCGATCAAATTCTTCTTTCAGTCTTGCCTTAGGCATCCACAACGGGTAATTAAAGTCTTTTGTCGTTTTACTTTATAATACCCAATGACTTTAGATACCATTATTTTGTATTAGCCGTGTGCTAAACTTATTTATTTGTTGGATTTCAGTTGGCCCACATGATCCCATATATCTCACATGTTTTAGCCTCACTGGCACCTTGATTAATGCTTGGTATTTATGTCTCTAATTTTGTTTCTCCTTAAAGGGTTTGTTTTCCTCAAATCTTAACATCTTCGTTGAGTTCTTTGAATTATTGAGACTATAAATTAACATATAAAAAAGGAATTCCCATGGTTATCTATTTCTAGCTGGAAGAACATTGAATTAACGCCACACCAAATAAGAAAAAAAGATCAGTGGAATGATTTTTTTTTTTTTTTTTTGGGAAAAAAGTACATGATACCTTCTTATATTTCATAGGAAAATGATTTAATTAGAGATTTGTGTCGCAGTTGGCGCAAAAGTAAGATACTCTTGTATAATTACGTTAGAACTATTTGTGGTACATTGCAAATTTTCAACAAAAACAAATTAGGTGAATGTACAAGATAAATGGGTAGATTTCATATGAAATAAAACCTGTTTGGTTACTTTTATCAAAACTAAAATTAAAAAATCTATCATTTAGCTTTTTATTACATACATAGAGTTTTTTGCATCTCCAATGAATTATTTGAAATAATTGGAGAGAAAATAACCCCGGATGAATTTTCCTTCAATCCTTTATTTTTTGATGTAAATAATGATATCAATACAAATTGATTTATATATATTGTACAATGAAGTACCCTATAAGAGGATATATAGGAAGCCAAATCTATCAAATCACTCATGTTGTAATCTTTATAATTCTAGGTCTTCCTGTTTCATCATATGTCTTATGTTCTTCATGTGTCATTCGGGCCAAATGACTATGAAATTACAATGATACTTCTAGATATTATAGGTAACGTAAGAGACATTTCTATTTTCTCTATGGAAATCTTTTGAACTATCACTATTTAGCTTTCAATTCACCTCTCACAATTAAGTGAAATGTGAATAAATCTGTCTATTTAAGTAGTGATTTCATTATGTTCACAAAACTAAGTAGGAAATTGATGATTATTTATTTAATTAAGAACAATTTTTATTTATTGTAATACAAAAATAATTCCATAAATAATAAAGTATACATAAGTTTCTTCCACATGTTAATATTCTATCACACATGATTTTTTTTTATTTGTTATTTTGAATCCGTTAACTAACTATATTTTAAACAATCATTTACAAGATACAACTTTTAGAAAACGATAATTTAAGTGCCTCTAATGACTTAATTTGCCAGAAAATCTATACGGGGTTGTTGAAGTCACTTAAATAAATGTTTTTACAAAGTATTGGCAGTAAAATAATCATTGATTTGATATTTTGGCACTAAACTTTTCAGAATTAAAAATTTGAGGTGGACCATATCATGAGCCAAAAGCAAAAGTAACAAAGCAAATATATTCTGGTTTTGCCATCATTTTCTTTGTTTGGTTAGACTCATGAAAAAAAGCACGAGCAAACATTCTCTCTTCGATTAATTTCATTTGAAATAGATGGGTTTTAGAGTAATTAAAGTCAAAATTATAAATCTTGACGGAATAAATAATCCAAAATCCAATTAATTAAAATTAAAGTAATTATGAATCAAAAGGAACAAATATATATATATATATATATATATATATATGAATTTCTTTAAATTATTTATAACTTAAGTACTCTTATTTCCTCTTCTTTTTTTTTCCCAAATTTGATTAACACAAATTCACAATGAAAATCAAAAAGTCTTTTGAAAAGTTAAAAAAATTAGGACTTGCCTGAAGAGTAGCTTCTTTAGAGTTTGCTTATATCGTTTCCAAATTCTAAATTTCACTCAATTTAGATATTAAAGTAAAAAAAAAAAAAAAACTGTACATATCCACCTAAGATCAAAATTTTATTTTAATTTTAGAGGGAAAATGTTGACACCTCAAATTTCAATCCCTAAGAAAGTCAAAAGTTAAAAATGGGTCGACTTTCATCTATTGTTCGACTCTGGGCTAGATTTATTTATCCTATTACCAATATTCTATTTAATTTATTTTTCTCTCATTCTCTGTAATTTTTCATTTTTCACAACAATTAAGGTCAAAGGAGAAATTTCTTCGAAACAACAAAATGAAAATAAACTTTTACCCTTTAAAATTCATGTTTATTGCACATATTAATGAAGAAAATAAGGGAGAGTAGTGGATGTAACAAAATTAAAGTTAAAAGGGGTACTGTGTAATAACTTAAAGTTTGGAGCCAAACGTGTCATACATTCAAAGTTCATGGGATTTAATGTGATTTTCCCTATATTTTAATTAACTTTTATCGTAACATTTTGTTGCCTAGACAATAACATCTACACGAACAAATGTCTTTTGGTAAGAATCTACACAACAATTCTAAATTGGTTTTGATTTCCCCCATGTTTTGTAGTGAAAGAATATACTGCTGCAATTTTATCTAACTTTTTTTCTCACTTCTTTGGGCCCCCTTGGTTTACCCACATCTCTCCACACATGCCCTAAATAATGCTCCGTTCGGAAAAGACAAAGTACGGAGAGAAAAAGAAATTTGGTAAGAGAATGTCAACATCCAGCGTCGTAAAGAATTAGAGAACCTTTGGGGAAGGAAAACATGAAGCCCAACATTTTTTTTAATCATCAGGGGCTTGTGAACAATATGGTGGAGTTGTCCTGAGTATGACCTAAGACCGCTTCGTTTGAAGAATATGGTGGAGAATGGAAACATTGACAAGCAGAAAACTACCGTATTGTCCTTGTTTCTTTTTAAAAATTACAAAAAGATTTTCCTTACATAGTTACATGTGAAGAATTCTATTTTTTTTTTTTAACATATACTCAAAAAGTTAACTCATTTTCCTTATTAATATATTTCGATGACTAATTAGGCTTGAATTCATGACAATACTCAATTTGTGAAGATTGAACCTAAAAGGTTAAGAATGTAATTTCACATATAGTTTTCACACTTTCTTTACCCCCTCCTATCTTTCCAAATAACGGAAAAGAAAGTTATTTTCTTTATGTTATCCCACGCTTCTATTTTCTTCAACTCCAAGATAACAGCGTCGCTCACACATCCCGCTAATCGCTATATAAGTAGAGTCAAATGAGTGACGTCATCATCCGAATATAAAATTGAAGATTTGTTCTTTGCTTATCTGTGGCCACGCTTCCTGAAAAGCACATTTCTAGGTTACATTAAGTCAAGCTTATACAACAGAAGATCGGTTGATTCGTGTTGCTTTTCACTTAGTACAATGTTATCTTCGCCACTATATTCTTCCTTGTCTCGCCACAGGTTCACCCACAAGAGATCGTAATACAGAACGACAAGAAGTTTTATGGGACGTCTCCTATAAGCTCAAGATCACTGAGGTGTGAGTCCTCGGAACCGATCATGTGTTGCACTGATATCGTGCGGTTGCTTTATTTTCCTTCGGTTGATGGGATTTTATGTGAAAGAATTATGGAAGAAGATGGAATGAGGGAGAAAAGGGTCATTAACGAGGCAGATAAGAGCTCCTGGAAGCCTCAAAGAAGTGGCCGATGTAACTGAGTTACACTGGAAAAATGGGGCACTTCAGGTCACTGATATCAAAGTGTTCGATAAGCGATTAGAGATGCTTGAAGAAGAAAATAATACTCTCAACAATAGCAACGTAAACCGCTTTCAATGACTTCTCCTTAATTTCATGGAAAGCAATCACAGGGAGTGCCAATTCCTAGTCTTTCATTGAGGCGCTACGCTTGGTGAACTTACACAAGCGGCGACAGTGAGTTCAATTTATCGTTGCAGATAGACTATCTGCTGGGTAATCAGATGGAAAATTATATACCAAGAAGATGTGAAAGAATCTTGTACTGTGCCAAGGTTCCCGAAAGAAGAACAAGCTCGAATAGTTTAAAAGAAAATATTCCGACAACTCTATAACATGTCCTAAAGTGTGTAGTTTTGAGGTTCTAGCAAATAGTTGACGGGCATTTTATCGCCTCTATGCAGCCGGCACAGTTGGGAGCTCTTCCTCCTTTTGAGTTCCAGTTAGCTAAACTAATCATGTAAATATACAAAAACATCTGCCATAAGATTTTCAAGCAGTCGCATGCTTATTAATTATTAGTCTCTTTGAATCCATCTGACGACCGATTAAATCTTTCTCTCAATCTTGCCTTATGCATTCACCCATACTCGACCGAATAATGTTGGCCAAAAGGAAAAAAACTTCTTTCTCAACAGTTGTCAAGACAAATGGCTCAATACTGTTTATTGCTCATGAGATGAGCTTTGAATCTGCATTACTAACCTTCCTATCAAGACCAAAATATATATCGCTGGGATTCAAGACCCACTAGTTATTCAAAGTGAAGCATCAACATACTTGAACTTACTCTTATAATCAACTTTTATGAAAACACGATCTGGGTTTGTGAGGACAATCATCAGCAAGAAGTTCTCAAAGCTCCTTCATAGACAGAATGCTTGTTTCACACCAAACCAAATGGTCACAAACATCAAATGTGCATTGGCAATAGTCAATCAGTCTTCCTTTCTTCTCGTTTTATGTCTCTTGGCCTAATCCGAGGTAAAACATATTCTGTTGCCATTAACTTGATTGCAAAAAATTATGACTAAATATTTCCTTTTTTATGTTCTGGGCGAAAAAGTGGAAGATGACTGTTTATCTAATGCAAAAATGGAAAATTCAAACATAAATTAAAAAAAAAAAAAACTCAAGAACACAAAAGCCTTCATGAAAATAACATAGACAACCACAGTTGATCCAAGAAACTAAACATCGATTTGCCCGAAAGTGGTGGCCAAGAGCGTGACCTTCTTTTCATCATCACGAGTGAAATGGGAAGGACTCCAGACTGAGATTTCCCTCAGAGACCAGCCAAGCTGTATTTGCCAGGAGATGAAGAGATGAGACATCGAGTTCCATCCTTCCAAGATTTCCCTCGGAGACAAATGAAGCTGCAGACGCCGAGAGATGGAGGGTTGAGACTCTGGAAACTTGAGCAGAGTTCAGCTTATGGGCATGGAGTGTCAGCCGTCGCCGTCGTCATGGCGATCTCTTCTTCGTACCGACCCATTTAATACAAATGACAGGTACGGAGTTCAACTTCTGGGCATGGAATGTCTCCCTTTGTGGTCGCAGCGATCTCTTCTTTGTATGGACCCATTTAACACAAATCACAGGTATGGAATTCAATTTCTGGGCATGGAATGTCTCCCTTTGCGGTTGCAGCGATCGCTTCTTCCTACCGGTCCATCCAACACCGAGATGAAGGGACGATAGGTTGAGTTCCATCTCTCTTCCGCTGTAGAAGAGTTGGGAGACAAAAACACAAGATCAGATCATTTTCCGTTTTGCACCTTAAGACAATGCCTATATGCACTGATATTTCAGACGAATACCAAGGCTTTATTATTTTATAGGCTGAATTGGTTTTTTTCCCGCCTTGTGAACCCTTTTTGACGTTGATGTTATCTCAACGACTTAGTTATGTGGAGTGTCAGTGAGAAAGATATGAGATCATGAGTTCAACTTTTTTTTTAATTATCAGATTCCACCACGGAAACTTTGACAAGCCGTGGAAAGTTCATGAGCTAAAATTAGTCCATTTCTTATGATTTTATATAGACATCATAAATGTTTAATATCTCTTGGCATAAAAAGCGTAGACATTATTCATCAGTTAAATGCTGGATCCAAGCATTTTAAATAATCTATCATGTTAATATCCATGTATCTTTTAAGGTTCAATTAGGCATCACAGCACTTAGAATTGGACAATTTCATAAGTATGGACACAATACATATTTAGAACATATTTTACTAGTATATAGCAGGGGATGTCCTAAATTAGTATGAACATTAAATAACAATTTTGTAAGTATCTTTCTTTTAATCTTTGAGTTGGCCATGATGAGTTCAAATTTCGGAGAGACCTCGAGGGTCCATCAAACATCGCTGATACCTTCAGGATATTATACGAGCAAAATATATCATAATTCTTCATATAATAAACTACTCAAATAGACAAGAAATGAATAATATTATTATAGTGCTTTAGTTTACAAAATAGAAAGAAACAGGCTAAATTGTAAATTTATTGCATAGTAACATGAACTAAAGTTAGACGATGTTATAATATGGACTCTAAGGGGAAAAAATCATGTTAATATTCATGGGGAAACATGCTACACATGCATATATTTGAGTAATTATGCAAAATTCTTCTGAACTTTGATATGGAGCGCAATGACTCCTGAACTTTGAGAAGTGACCAACCTCCAATATAATCACATCGCATTAATTTTAGAAGGAAATATATATCTTAAATTTATGCCATCTAAATAGTTCAAACATACGTGGTGAAAAATCAAGATCTTAGGGTGCGCTTTGCAAGAGTAAGAGAGACGTTAAAAAGAAGAAGGAAGTATTTGATTGATCGAATTGTCAATGAGAACCCCGTATAATACCTACTCCAATCGCATGAAAGTTACCTTTTGTTGTCCTATTCTAAGATCGGACTTATTAAAAAGCCACCTATGTTCAGTTTGGAAACTAGTTTGGAAGGATAAAACATTAGACAAAGACTTTGATTGGTCAAGTCGTTGCAGCGGGTCCCATGTGACTTTAGTCCCTACTAATGGACGTTAATCTTCTGCAGATAAACCACGCGGTAAAGTGGAACCCCACCCTCGTCAAAAAAAAAAAAAAAAAGTGGAACCCCACCGACTCTACTATGGAGACCGTATTTCGATTCATTGATTTATGACTTTTAACAATCAAATTAGTGAATCTTGCTCCTCCCCCCCCCCCTTCCCAATATCCTTACTCTGATATAGTCTTGTGCTAATTAAGTGCGTAATCAAGGGCTCTAGGATCACCTCTTTAGTCCGATTAAAAATAATATATCTATGTACGCTTGCTTCTTGAAATGTACAATCTTAATCTTTCTTCAACTTAATCAATCTCAAATATTTTAGGAGGATTTAACTTCGTTGCATCCTGTAATGAATAGTGTGCCAATAACAGTGAGGAGAGTCAGAAGAAGGTCGACCATTTTTGGATCGATCCGGCCTGATTGGGCATTTTTAATCTCCATTTGAGAGATAAAAGAATTTTAAAAAAATACCACCGTCCACAGCGGCCGCGTTGGCTTCAGCTCTCTTCCCCTCATGAAGAAGAGAAGTTCGAACCCCATCGTTATCATTAGGGATTCTTAAGTGTGATGTCGTGGTGGTGGTTCCTGCACTAGCGTCACTCCGGGTTTACCTCGTCGGCTGCCAGCTGTACAGGAGTTCCCCGGCCACCAAAAAAAAAAAAAAAAAAAATCAAATCTTATCTGTCCCAACCCAACACAAAACCCCTCCACATATTCATGTCTCCTCACTAGGATCATCTTTATTCTAAGCTCAAATCATAATTATCCCCGCAGCTACATTCTACTATTAATATTTGATCCCCTTCCTAATTGTTTCTAGTTTTACAAACTCTCTTTGAAACCTAATCTTCTCATTTTAGTATATCCCGACTGAATTGGGTGATCTTCGTCCCACTATTTTAGATATGTCATCCGTAGTCCACTCTTTATCATTTGAGACTTGAAGTATAGCCAATGATTCAATATCATCATGTTATTTGATTACATGACAACTTTTCAACAATGACCACACCACAATTTATCATATAACTTTTTTTTTTTTTAACTTTTGGCTAGAAGAAGATAACAAGAGGCATGAAACTCAAATCTCAGTTGATAACGGGATGACATCTTAATTCATCTCCAAGTATACTTTGTGCCGGTCACCAGAGACATGCACTAAGTCATGTGATTATTACAATAGGCCGGAAAAAGAAAAAACTAATCGAAAGCTAAGAATTTCAAAATTCAGCAATTTCAATTTTGGTCTATGTTACTCGCACATTTAAGTATTATATTGCAATTATTTTCTTTTGCTTTTTTTCCTCTATTATGTTCATAATATGTCTAACCTATTATATTTTAAGGTTTAATTTAAAGGAAATAAAGATTACCAAAATAACACGAGAAAAAGAAAATGAAGCACAACTTTAGAGAAGGAGGTAATGAAAAAACTAAAAATAATGGAGCTATTGTGCACGGTCCAAATTCTGCCCATTTTCGGATGACTTTGCTTCGTCGGTAGCCATAACATGGTCAACATTCTCTGTTGCTGTGAACGGGGCGGGAGTGGGTGGGGGAAGAAATAGGTATTGATGTTGATGGAGCTAATCATCCACGTCCGTTCACGCGTATCTCAGTACTTTTCGTGGTAGGCATGACCCCAAGTTTTTGATTGGGAGGCTGAGTCCCTCTTTTTCTCTATCGGAGACGAAGGTTTAGAGGGAAATGCTCTCGTGCTGCCAAATGTCAGCTATTTGGAGCTTCTCCCTTACTCCCTCCAAGGTCTCTCTCTGCCCCCGGCAACTTTTCCATCGTTTCTTCCATTACTGACCTATAATCTTCCACATTCTAGATCTTCCCATCCACGCATCATTCAGACCAAATGACTATGAAGTTCAATTAATACTTCTATATATTTCCATATATTGCGAGTAACGTAGGAGACATTTCTATTTTTCTCCCAAGAAATGATTGAATTATTACTGATTAGTTTTCAATTCACTTCTAACTATTAAATGAAATGTGAATAAGTTTATCTAGTTAAGCTACTAGGTCTATTAAGTTCACAAAAACTAAGTAGGAAATTGATGATTATTTATCTAATTAAATCGTATTTTTATTTATTGTAATACAAAAATAATTCCACTAAAGAATAAAGTATACACAAGTTTCTTCCACATGTTAATATTCTTTCATACACGATTTTTTTTTTTTGTTGTTTTGAATTCGTCAGCTTACTATATCTTTAATTGGTTTGTTATTTCTCACCTTTTTTGGCTTAACCTATACAAAATTGGTGGTGATATAATTTTAAGCTATTCAATAAAAAATAATTCTCTAACAAAAAAATAAAAAAAATGATTCAACGTAACACTTTGTTATGTGGAATATAATATCCACCCTAGTAAATTTCTTTTGCTAAGAATCTATCCATTAATTTTAAGTAGGTATTAAATTCTATGTCTATGACAAAAAAAAAAAAAAATTTATGTCATTTACTGAAATAACCTTTTGTTTTATTGGAAAATCGAAGTTCCTCGTCATTTCTATGTTGTCATCTACGTTCCACTATAAAATTCAGGTGGAATTACAAAACCTCCCCCAAATTTTAATGGCAGTGCCCTTTTAATTGCTGAACTTTATTTTTGTTACAGTTGTTGACCCTATGTTTTATTCTCCATTGGCAATGCCCAAGATTTTTAAGCGGTAAAAGTATATTTTCCTCTCATTTTGAAAAAAAAAAATTTGTCTCTTACCCACGATTTCCATAATAGTGAAACAAATAATGAATTGTGAAAATTAAATTAAGAAAATGTAAATATCAAAGCAATGTTTTAAAATAAAATCTGTTAATATTTGATTGTACACTAATAATTTTTTAAGATATTCTAATAAAGAGAAAACACAACTAAGTAAAATAGAAAAAAGGTCTCAATAACAAAAGGTTCAACTCACAAAAAATTGGATACTCACTAAGTATTTTTAAATGGTTGATATATGTAAAAATATTTATATTTTTAAAAATATCACCTTAGGTTTCGTTAATCATTTGTTTTCAGGAATAAAGGACGGGACGTCATTTCTTTTATAATTTTATTATAAATTTATATTACTTGATCATTACTTGTATTAATTAACCCTTTAAATGTACATAATGAGTAACCAATTTTTTTTTTTGATCATTTTATTATCGAGGCCTATTGGCTTTGCATTTATTTTTTTTCTTAAAATATTTTATTTAGCTTAACGAAAGTGGCTATTTTTATCAAATTTTAACCTAGTTTTATTTTTGGAATTATTATTAATACTCTGTTTTCCATTATTAGTACTTCAACTAATGTAGTTTTCTCCCATTTTTCAATATTTTTTCATGGTACACAATAATAAACGGTGAAAGAGAAATTTCCTTGAAATAATGAAATGAAAATATATATTTACCCTTAAAAGTCATATGCATTAAATATGCTAAAAGAAAATATAAAGGAGGGTTAACGGTTGTAACAGAATGAAAACTTACGAGGATGTTGGTAAATGATTGAAATTTCGGGGATGAACGTATACTACCTCCAAAGTTAAGGGGCTTTATGTAATTTCCCCGAAACTTTATTTAAATTTTTACCGGAACATTTTGATATCTAGACAATAATGTCTTCCCTAGCAATTTTTCTTTGGGTTAAAATCTCCAAAGTAATTTTAAATAGGTACTTATCCCCCAGATGTGATTTGGTAAAATAATTTTTCGTTTCAGCGGAAAACCGAAGTTACCTGTTATTTTCTCTGTGTTCCACTGCACTTTCTATTTAGCTTCTTTTCTCCCTCGTGTGGGCCCCCCTCACCCATGTCTGTCCCCCACACGCTTCTTTCGACATGCAGTCGAACCATTTGATCAAATATCGTAACCATGAAGCATTCTTTTTTTCTTTTTTTTGGAAGGGGGTCGTGGTCTATCAATCAGGGATAAAGGAGGCTTGGACTAATTCTAACCGTCCGATTTAGTGTTTTTGAGTAGAGGAGGCTTGGACAAATGCTAACTGCCCATCGGTCGGTGATTGTGTTGGTTGGGACTGTTTTGAAATCGATTAAGCTTTTTGACCTTTTCCTTATTACGGTGCTGTCCGGGCATGGGGTCGCGGTTGAGTCCACAGTTACCCAAAAAAAAAAAGAAGGACAAATGCTAACTGGTCGATTAGGGTTTTGACTTTTTCCTTATTACTTTAGAGAAAGCTCCTTTTTTTCCGTTTCCTTTTTCATTTAACTTATTGTAGGTTCTCGCATCCCCTTCCTCAGAAAAACCTTTCCCACCAGGATTGGATCGACGTGTTTAGTTAAGAAGGCAAATTTTCATCCTTTTCCTTAAATAAAATATATTCATCTGAAAAAGACAAAACAATTATAAGATGAAAACAGACATATAGACCAATCATATGATCACTTTCGAGATGAGATCGTTGACCTTAATTATATAACACTGGATTTAGCCGAGAATCTTCGTGTGATAAGCTCAATCGCCAGTGGAAAACTTATCCCTCCCCCAACCAAAAATGTGTATATCTGACTCCTCACCACTACATTAATTTCTTTATGCTTCAGATTGACACATGCAACAGGGAAACCAACTTACACTATGAGTGCCAGATAAATTGAATTTCTTTCTTTTTTTACATCTCCTTTTCTTAATCTCTGTAGTTTCCATGCTGTTGCTGGCTTAAGATGGATTCTGCATGGAAAAACTCTTTTGCTGCCGTAGTCGGAGACTCGAACAATGAAATCCGAAAGTTTTTCTCGCGGCTAGGTGGCCAATGCCAGATATTAGTTTCCAGTTTCAACGCTTTATCTGATGTCCCTCCGTTTTTTCGTTTCCTATGCATAGTAATGGTTCAGTCGCCCGGCTCATATTGTTTGGCCAACATGAAATGTATCAAATTTATTTGTTAATTTTTTTTAAAGACATGTGAAAAGGATTATTGCTTCGCATGCCACTGCCACGTGTTATAATTGTTGGACGCAAATTGTGCAACCCCAAGATCTCCATAACCAGAACAAGAACATGTATAATTGAGTAGAAAGATTAACGCACCTGTTTTAGGATCCATCGAACATAAAGCGGAAGCAAAAAAAGATTACCCACATATATTAAGGGGATCCACGCATCAAGTCCTTCTCCTCTATTGCCCTCCGTATCACTGGCTCAATGAGGCGGCCCCCTCACGTTTAGCGTTAGGTAAACGCCATTTAGGTGAGGATACATGTGAGAATTAGGGTTAGAGGAGAGACTTGAGCACTATTTATAGAGTTTCCAGCCGTCCCCTCATTATGGGCCGAGCTCAACTCGACCCACACTAGCTAAACCATATTAGACTAATTAAGAAACCTTCCATCTCTCTTTAGACCAACCCTGTTTTACGGTAACCGTAAAAACAGTAAATTACAATATCAATTAATTTAGTCCACATTAGGAAAACTCTTACATTCTCCCACTTGGACTATATTAATTGAAACCGTACCGTATGTGCGCACATTTGGTCCAGAGATAATTCTTAATAGTCAATCCTATCCCATAAAGTCTTAAACACCGAATCATGGCGGTAACTGCGTGTATACACACGAGCCTTCCATGGTCACGAATGTTCTCAACTTTATTGATATGAATTCAATATGGTAGTGACCACCCGTGGTGGCGGCGTAGGTGGTTGAGCAAGGGTATTTTTCACAAGAGGTCCCGAGTTCGATCCACGGCGTCGTCGTGCTTAAGTGCAAGCCATGTCTTAAGTGGGTTGTCGGGGGTGGTGGGTCCTCCCGCTTACGCAGCCCTCCAGGTTTACTCCTCCGGCTGTCGGCCGTGCGGGGGGTTCCTGGGTTACCAAAAAAAAAAATTCAATATGGTAGTGTGTCAAATGGATAACGTCTCGCATAGAGAGATCCCATTTGTCGGTCACCATTCTCTTACCTTAGGTGTCACAAAAACTTGTGCCACAAGAGAATGCTTTATGGTTCCAATGAACCCACATATGTCTTGTCCTTATGGTTAACCTTTCTTTATGTATTACAAGACATATGCACAAGGCTAATAACCGGATGCCCGGATGCCCCTAGCCTTCACTCAAGGTTTATACAATCCCTTGAGACTTTATCAATATGTATTCAACATAATAACAATACATTCAAAAAATATTTTATTGAATGCAAAAGTTGATACATATCAAACCATTACTAAGAGTAACGAACCACAGATGTGAACTTTATCAGATAAAGCCAAAATAGCTTCCACTAAACAACAAAGTATCCGAAGATACTCCTAAGCTCATGTTAACGATATGTTACTAAAATACACATGGGTGTAGGCCTTTAGTTAGTGGATCTGCAACCACATCATCTGTGAAAATACGTTATATTATAAGTCACATTTCTGTACCGTTTCTTTATGGTCAAAAAATATCTTACCACCATATATTTAGACCCCTTGAGACATCTGTAGTAAATAAATAATACTACAAATTTGTTATCTCAATACAACCGTATGGGTCTATCCATCAAGTTAAAACGATCAATTATGTCATGAGGTTTTGGAGCCTAAAAGCCCAAGTAATAGCCTAAAAGAATGTTACCAGCTTACATAGCAGAAGATGACATAAGACTTTATTTACTGCACTTACTTTGCTAACATATGTATTCTGTTATTGATTGCACGTCATCGAATAGCCAGCAAAGTTTACATCTAAATACCCTACTAACTGCAAGAATTGAACATGGCTATAAATTAGCATATAATCAATTGTCTTCTTTAAGTACCTTAAAACCTTCTTGACAGCAACCCAGTGATCATGTCTTGGATTTGACCGATATCTGCCTAGAAGTCCCGTCACAAAGACAACATTTAGTCTAGTGCAAATTCGAGCATACATTATACTTTTAAGTGCACTGACACAAGGTACACCATTTAATTAGATTTTCTCAATATCTAAATAAGGACAATGTGATAGATTTAGTCCATCACCCTTAACAACATGAGCAATTCCTGGCTTGCAATGATGTATATTGAATATTTTCAATATACAATCAGCAAATGTCCTCCGAGAAAATCTAATATAATATGGCAAAAACAATCCTTACAGATCTCAGTATTATCTCAAGGTCACAACTTGTAAGCAAAATATCATGTACATAAAGTATGAGAAAAAATAAATTTCCTCCCACTGACCTTGCAATATATTGAATTACTTTGTTCCCAATTGAACAAAATAACAACACTATGAAACTTTAATAATATTGTCTGGAAACTTGCTTAAGACCATGAATTAGAACTTTTCAGTCTACACACAAGTTTAATTGAATCTGCTACAAAATCATCCAATTGCATAATATAGATTTTGTATCTATTTGGCGTAACTTTATATCAAAATAAATTATTAATGCCACATTCACTCTGAAAGAATCTTTTAAAGAAATACTTATTTCTTCAATATAAACAATCCACCCCTCTTTCAGAGTGAAAACTTTAGTTACCAATTTGGCTTTAAATTCCACAATCTTTGTTTGAAATTCTTTTAGTTTTGTATGCCAATTTGCAACTAATAAACTTGTGATCTTTAGACAAGTCAATAAGTTTCCAAATATGTTTCATAGATTGTATATCGCCTTTTATGGCATCTAATCACGTACTTAATCGAGAATAAGAAATGACATTTATAAATATGTCATTACATCAACCATATAGTGGATATTGTAATCATGCTCTCACAAATAGACTATATAGTCTGATGGTATAACTGATCGTCTTTCCTTAACAAATCTCCTTAATAAAGCTGCAACCACTTCATTCTGCACTTGAGAGGTTTAAGAAATTTCATTATAAACTATATCAAGAATAGTACCTTAAACCTCAACAAGTTTAGTCTATGGTACAGGAGATTCCATAATTATCTGTATAGGTAAAGATAAAAACATAGTAACCTCCATCATACTATTATCTTTAATAATGCGAGAGCAGCTATCTTCTACAATTACGTCACTATTTAGAAACTTTAGAGCATGTGATTCCATAATTCTTATACTTTCTTTAGGGTCATAAAATCAATACCCCTTTTGTATATGAAAAAATTGCTTTCATAATATAAGCCCACAAAAGACCAGATAAATTAGTCTTACTAATCATACTTATCACCATGTTCAATATGGTGCATTTATGCCTTTCGCCCAAATCTTTTGTCAGAATTTTCAGGTATAGTAATTAAACTACCACCCCGAATCTACCAAGTATTTGACAAATGACCCTTTAAGCTATTTCGCATTGTCATACTTGCCAAAATACTCATTGCCATTGTTAAACTCGACAACCTTTTTAATCATATACTAGATGTATATGTCATTATGATTTAAATACAATTTTTGCAGATGTGTCCTAATTTCAATATCGACAAGACATAATTTCAAGCAACTAAGGCTTCCTTCATCTTATAGCAAAGTGCAGTCCGCAGGCAAACCTTTTCAAGTGTTCCAATGGAACGCTTCATGGACAATAAGCAAATTCAATTGCTCTTTTCTCAAGCAACAAATCATATGTCCACAACTTAAAATTTGAAGCAGAAAAGACCTCAATGATGACGGAATTATCATTTACAGAAAAGGTGACTGAAAAACAAGCAGTATATAATTAGCATCATGTGAGCATTGTGTAACTTGACGTACAAGTACACATCCAGAGAGTTACATGCAAAATCACATAATCACCTTTGGGCAGAATACATGACATGCAATTGTACACTCCCCACATAATAAGGGTTATGAGAATATGTTCCAATTCTTCATGAATTCATCACCTTTGGGCATATGAATCACTAGAATCGTCACTCCTCCATCACACTATCATGTATCCCTCCATGAACTAATACACAATCACCTCCTTTGGGAGTATGATTACGCATTAGACCAGAGACATCCCAATCATCATACGAGACCGAAATTTCTCAAACCCAATCAAGCGTGCCACTTTGGCGGTCACTACTCAATTGAATCATTGAAATTCTCTCATACTAGGGATATAAGCTTTACTCCTCACATTCACCATATATATATGTGATTTTAACTTTAGTGATAGGGGCATCATATCACCAAAATCACATATCATGCTAATTACATTACTTTATTCATTAATATATATATATAGAGCAAACCTGAAAGACAGATTCCAATGAGATCATTGATCACAAGAAACACAAGAAATTTCTCATAACAAAGAATAAAACATCTCTTATGCATCCTAATTACATATTACCGAACAACATAAAAAGAATGCCGATCTATAATATCTCTCACATATTAACATCAATGGTAATATAGGGTACACTAAATCGACAAGTTTGACAACCGATCTATTATTACTCATGAATTCATAAGGCAAAAATAACTCCAAGACCAACAACTGATTTATTAATCAATTTTAGGTAACAAATATCATTACTTCACCCAGTGGCCTATTAATTGAGTCAAACCAGAGAACCAAATATCTAAAATTTAACAGTAGATACTATTGCTCTGCATAAATGTTGTCATACTCCTTAACCATAAAAAATATTCAACTTGATAGACATTAACAAGTGACCGGATGAATTCATGTACAATATGCAAGAACTTAATTGACATGCATTACCCACATTCAACAGATGTGTTAATCAAGACATCGGTTTGGTTACGAGTCCTTAAGTTGTTTATCATTAAAAAATTACCAGTGTATAAAGGAGTATACTTGAGTAACAAAAGTTTCATAATCTTTATTGTTTCTCATCAGCTCAATACATAGCTCAAATACAATCTCATATAAATTGTATCTCATTAAGCCAACTTTCATTCACAATAAAGTTTGATTTTTATTTATGAATCACACCTTTATAATATTTATGTGATAACATACCTATAATCCAACACTTATATTTCCAAAATCACAGAAAATATAAGAAAAATACGCAAAAGTACATTAAAAATACACGTATTTAGGGTTTCGTATGTATTTTCACATCCATAAAACTATCAAAGATATAAAATAAATATACCACAAGATAGGAAATCACCATACGAGTCCAAAGCCGCCAGCCACGCGCCGATCCGACACTCCACGCGCCCTCACGCGCCGCCTGAGTGCGCGGCGCGTGGAGCTCACGCGCGGCGCGCGTTCGACGCCCAGGCAGTGCGTGGCCGCGCGTGGGGGCGCGTGCAGCCTCCCCCGGCGATGCGCCGCCGACCGTCTTGCTTGTCTCGTCGAGCCCAATTCGAATTTGTGATTTAATTTAATTTATATTGAATAAAAAGTCTCGAAAATCACAAATTAGCGCAAGATCCGTACTAATTAGGGCAGATCCGTACAAATTATGGCAAAACCAATTGCGTTCGAGTTCTAGGGTTATAGTTGCTCACGATCTGCATGTTGGACGCAAATTGCGCAACCCCAAGATCTCCATAACCAGAACAAGAACATGTATAATTAAGTAGAAAGATTAACGCACCTGTTTTAGGATCCATCAAACATAAAGCAGAAGCAAAAAAAGATTACCCACATATATTAAGGGGATCCACGCATCAAGTCCTTCTCCTATTGCCTCCGTATCACCGGCTCAATGAGGCGGCCCTCACGTTTAGCGTTAGGTAAACGCCCTTAGGTGAGGATACATGTGAGAATTAGGGTTAGAGGAGAGACTTGAGCACTATTTATAGAGTTTAAATGTGGTCCCTTATTACGGGCTAGGCTCAACTCGGCCCACACTAGCCATCCCATATTAGACTAATTAAAAACCTTCTATCTCTCTTTAGACCAACCATGTTTTACGGTAACCGTAAAAACAGTAAATTACAATATCAATTAATTTAGTCCACATTAGGAAAACTCTTACAATAATATCTAATCGCAAAACAACGAATAGATGTATAGCATACATGTGCGAATATATGTGATTAACAGTTTCAATTTTACATATATGGTTCTTTTCGCTTTGGATTGATTATCATAACTTTCAATTTTGCATTAAACAACTGTTTTGTCGCACCCTAGTCTGAAATCATGAGAAATTTGTAAGAATAAATATAAAGTAAAACATGATGATCCCAATTTATCAATCATAGATAAATTTATACAAAATTCGGGATCGATTTGCAAAAATGTAAAGATCAATATACCTCCAGCCATTGATGAAATTTGCAAAGAGGAAAACCTCAAAATCTCAGATGGAACCATGTAGCACGATCGACCTGCAATATGAGGAACACCAGATTTGCATGTCCCGTTCTACTAGCCAATACCCCTCAAACCTGATGGTGTGTTTTTTCTGTAGTGATGGGTTTGAATTAGACGACCTAACGTTTTTATTCCATTTATTACCTTACCAATATCTTCCATCAAGATCGTTATGGTAACATATTAATGGACAAATATCACGTAATACACGTGGGTAATAAATTGGACAATAAATCGGAATTTATTGTGAATGCAATATTGGGATCATATTTAGAATAATAAAAATATATTACATATTATAACAAAATTTAGAAAATAGTTAAACAGGAAAATTTGGCTTTTCTCGCCGTTTGGTGGTCAATTTTTTCAGGGACGTCGTTGTAGATGATGTTATTCATAAAAGTGGAAAATTCATAAAGAAAACATAAACAGCACTTGGTTCTCTCTCTCTCTCTCTCTCTCTCTCTCCCAATAAAAAAGGAAAAAAATCACTCCATCATGTACATATTTAAACTTTTTGTTTATATTGTTATTTGGTAAACATATTTGACCCGCAAGGAATCTAGAGAAATAATTGAAGCTTTCTTGCCACCTAAACGAAACTTTTGGGATGTTGCAAAGGAAAATTTTGCTTTTCTCGGCGTTTGGTGGCCACATGGCAGACTTTGGCTTCAAGTTTCAAAGGGTTAATTATTATTCGTCCTCTAGAACAGGAGGTTGCTTTCGCTTTTATCTGTTTCTAGTTGAAAGAAAGAAACACATCGATCTAGTTGTTTAAGACGGTAAAGTATTTAATATAGGACATTGCAAGGGGTTCCAAGTCAAATCTATCCCAGATGATGGGGCCATTTTCTTTGCATTTTAATATTCATAAAAGTGGAAAATTCATAAAGAAAGACATAAAGAGCACTTGGTTCCCCCCTCCCCCTTCAAAAAAAAAAAAAAAAAACCTCACCCCGCTCATGTACATATTAAAATTTTTTGTTTATATTGTTATTTGGTATACATATTTGACCTGCAAGGAATCTAGAGAAATAATTGAAGCTTTCTTGCCACCTAAACGAAACTTTTGGGGTAAAATTAAATATGTATCTGAGCTCGCATCATCTAAACATAAATCGCTGTGCTGATGCATAGGGTTTACATAAACTTAAACTAGCATGGCGCGTCATGTAAAGTTGTGCAAATGGAGGCAATATGTGACCAGAGCAGATAATGTCGTGTTAGCACATGAAGGTTGACTGCCGTATGCTTTGGTAACACTTTGGAAGCTTCTTAGTTCGAAATTTACTTGTCCGGACAATTCACAAATTTGTGGATATTTTGGAAGGAAATAAAACCTTCCCCTTTTTTCTTGCCAATTTTTTTTTTAATCTTCTCTAATTTTCCATACACACATTCCAACTTTTTCACCACCCAAAAAAAAAGTCTAAATGAAAGAAATATGACTAAAGGCACTAATGAATGCGTTAGTCTCTCATCATCCACCAATCAAAGTTACAGCAATTCGTGTGGATGGTTTAAGTCTCAGAAGCATCAATTGTTGGTGGCTGAAAGTAGCTAGTATTCAATTATCTATGCTGGGTTCTTTCGCAAATGGAAACGTGGCATTTCCTATGTTTTTCTCGATTAGCAACATAATAGGAAGTGCCCTAAGACGTGGATGATTTAATTTATTTCACCATGTGACTTAGTAAATAAGATTTCGTACTTGCATCCTAAATGGCACTTCTCAATGTTCATATACCTAATGTACACTTGATCATGGGTCCATCTATATACGCTTTAGGTAATAGCTTTTTCATATGTTCGTAATAGACTAACATTAAAAGTATATTCAGTCATTGTTTTATCTTAGTAAAATGCTAAAAAAAAAATGCCCAATTGATAAAAAGTTTACTAATTCATCTTTCTTTAAGATATATACACATATGTATGTATGTATGTATGTATGTATGTATGTATCTTTGTATGAATCTTTCCCCGAAAAGGTAATAGACCCGATAAAGTGACCAAACTTCATGTACAAATCAAGTATTTTTAACACTATAATTGATGTTGACCAAAAAAAAAAAAAACACTATAATTGATGTCACAATCTCGATGATAAACCTGAATCTACCCAGGAATATCAATGATTAAGTAAAAATTAATATATTTTAGCTAGTTTTCTGCGTACACTTGAGGAAAAAGTGTTTTGTATTTTGTGAGACTAACATAAAAAAAAAATTAATTTTGTTGGGTGGGTACTCAAAGAGCCATGAATGCCCCATGATGTAAAAAGATTACTAATTTGCTTTTAACAATATTATAATTATATCTTTCATCAAAAACGCAATTTATCCGGTGATAAAATTTCATCTACAAATCAACTTTTTCATATACTATAACATTAAAATCTCAAAAAAAAAAAAAAACATTTGAATCAGCCAAGTATATCGATGATTAAGCGGAAATGAACCTGAATTAGTTGATTAAGCTACTTTCCTTGGAGACAATAGGAGTCGCTATTATGACTGCTAGATGTAAGATTCTATACATAATAGTATTCACTATTGTAAATTGTGATTTATGAATGTCTTGTAGTAATGTAATGCTCTAGTTATAGACTGATTAGGCTTTTCTTTTCTTTTTTTTTTTTTTTTGTTTGTTGAAGCCGTTGGTCAACAACTATATCATTTTTTCTAAAAATATTAAAATAATTCAAAAATTATTTGAGAGAAATTAATGAAAAACACTATTTCAATTAAAAACAAACGAATACAGGTACATTTCAAAAAACGCGGAGCTTTGAATCTACTTTTGGGGTGATCGTTAAATATATCATGGCTTCATTTCACCGAGATGCTTCAAGCTATGAATTGGAGGATTAAATTGGTCATTTGACCTCACATTAAGTTTAGATGCCAACATTATTCGTGGTAATCATTGTCACTGAACACTTAAATTTCCAAGAAATGAGGCACGTGATGTATATCAAATATATTTCTTAACTCTTCCCCTCTCCTTTAGTTATAAGTGATCGGCTTGACGGTTAAGCGATTGATTTTGATGCTATAAATCTCATGTTCGAAATATAGCACCTCCCACTCAAAGTAATCTAGAGGGTCATGCCAATAATGTTATGGGTATCAATGACATTTTACTTGATGCACGTACATAGGACCGTTACCTAAATGTGTGAGGATTGGTAGGCGTAAACTGAGTTATTGTCGTTTTAGGGATACTTGATAGTTTTGTTTATATAATGCCAGAAAATTTGTGCAAAGATGCCACTTTAGTTTAGTTAATTGAAGCACATATTTAAAAAGCTATAATCAATAGAGATATTAAAAGATTATGATCATCTCATATTTCAAAATAATGGACAAATCTATAGAATGCATGTTTGATGACATGTGATATGAACACAATATATGTTAAATTAATGTTTTGAATTTGAATTTGGATAATAATTTATTAAATTGAATTTGTTGATGAATATTTACTAAGTAGATTTCAAATTGGATGAAAATATTGTTTTTTTTTTGACTCTTTATAGCTATATAAGGGAGGAAATAAAATAAATAAAAGTTTCATCTTTTATCTGGAGGAGCCGAAATTCCTCAGCAAGTTATCATGGTGGGCCCCAAAAATAAATATTTGATTTTGGACACATAATATTCCACACCATGCGGTTTTCTTTGGTGGACATAAATAAAGTAGGAAATCCTCAGCAGGTGGAACCGCGGTGGTGGTGGGCCCAGGTCAAACTTGTAACCTTGGGCACACGTGTATATATATAAAAAGCGGAAGTCTCCAGTAGGGTTTTTGGCCGCTGCAATCCTATGAGAGAAAAAGGAGCCGCACGTGGGAGTTGACGAAAAGTCACGCGAAGCCTTGAACAAGAACGCAATACACGAACTTGGCGTACGTAAAGCATTATACTTCCCATAGACGTAGGTACCGTAGGTACCGATCTTGAACCGAACCATATAAATTTATGGTGTTCTTATTATTTCTCGTTATTAAGTGTGGAAAATATTCAAATGTGTGAGTGATTGTAAATTCTGATTATTTGATTATAGTGAATTATTTACGTTAGTTAACTTCCCCCGATGTAGGTATCATATTCATGACAAAATCACGTAAATAGCGCGGCGGAGTAAACTTTGGGGAGTCACCCTTGCGATGCCCGAGATTCGAACTCCTCCCATTGCGTTAGGGGAGAAGCTCGCCGCCAGCCGCGCCATCCAAGCGGGTGGTTAAGATTCTATCATTTCCGCATATCATATTAGGATTTTTTTTCCCTCTTTAGCTGGCCCTTTCGGAGAGACGATCAGGGGTCCACCAATGGACAATCTTTCCACACCCTCTGTAGGCAAGATGGGGGACGCACTTACCTTTGAATTCAAGTCGTGGATGGCCAGCTGCGCCAAGGAAAAGAAAAAATAAAATGAACAATAAATATTCTTTATTATTGTTTCTTTTTCCTTGGTCATTGAGATGTAAATGCAAAAGCGGAGACAACTGGGTCGGAGGCCGAGAAGTGAGCCGACCAGTCCAAGGAAAATTCTCAAGCTAAACTTAAACTATCTCTGATGGTATTGTATGGACATCCGAGGTATATGTTGTCTCCTAGCAAAAAAAAAAAAAAAAAAAAAACTTAGATATATTGTGTATCAGCGTAATTGCTGGGCAAAGCATCCTTCATTATCTATCTTGTTTACATTCATGGATCTTTAATGGTTCAATTAGGCCTCGCAGCAGAACTTGAAGGAATTTTACAAGAATCGGACAACTCTAGACTCGACACGATATATTTAGGATATACGTTACAAGTATACAGCAGGGAATATTCTAAATTTATGCGAACATTTTTTTTTTGTTGGTAAATTTATGCGAACATTAATGGACAATTTTACAAGCATCGTTCTTTTCACTAAAAACCATTAAACAAAGACTTCGATTGTTCAAGTCGTTGCAGCCGGTCTCTTCATGGGGGCTTTAGATGGGCGCAAATTTACTGTAGATAATGCACGCTGTCCATTTCGTGCCAACTCCGCAACATGTTGCATTTGTCATGCGCTCTTCCTCATCGAGGTGCCAACCCTCCCTCATATATTTGTTTAGCCTATAATTTTTATAGGGAAAGCATAATGGTGACAAGGTTGAGGTTAAGAAAAACATGTATAAGAATATATCATAGGCCAACAAAAGAGCACATCTCCAAAAACTAGGAGTGAGCATAGAGAATCGTCCGAACTGGGAACCACCCAGACCGGCCGGTGTAGTCCGGTTCAAGGGAGTGTCGGTCTGGTTCCCAGTTTCATAAAAATGGAACTAGTTATTTCTAGTCCAACTCAATCGGACCGGAAATTCTTAAAATTCTTAAAACCTTGTTTTTACTTCAATTTTTTGGTTTGTGGTCTAAGCATTTATGTGACATCATTTAAAATTTGTGTTCATCTTTATTTTGTGTATGTTCTGTTGAGTAAAATTTGATTTAGCAATGACACTAGATCGTAATTTTGGAATTTTCTTTTTGAAGTCATAGTGTTCAATGGTTCTGTTGGATTGCCCGAGAACTAGACAGATTGGTCGGGTCCCAAGACCTCACAGTCGGTCCTCAATTCCTCAAAATGGGAATCGGTCCAGAGGGACTGCCGGACTGGTTTCCGGTTTCTAGGTAGAACTAGATTGAGAATTGATCATTTGTACCAAAAACTTCTTTTTTGTTTCTAGGTGGAAGAAAGCAATTAATATCTTTAGACACTTGCACAGCTGAAAGATTTTGGGGAAGAAGAAAAAAAGTTTTCAGTAAGGTCCCTAAGAACATATAAGCAACCTCGTACACTATGTATGATTAACGAAAAACTGACGCGAGGCAATTTAATCGAAATTATAATATAAGGATTCAACCTAAAAATTTTGAACTGGACGAGGAAACTTGTATACAAATGTAACGACTTGAACATGGCAAAAATTTATTTAGAGAAACTCAAATTCAACATAATGTTTGAGAACACACTCGAAATCATTACGAACTGATAGGTGGGTGTGAGATGTGGCAAAAAAATAGTTACTACTACTAGGATAATACTACAAGTACTACTAGCGAGTAGCAATGACAAGGTTCAACTCACGATTACGTACATGCAGGACTAATTGGTATATAAGTTAATCTCTAGACACATCGTCAACGGCGAACTCCTGTCACTAGCACCTACTAAAACCGGTCGTAATTCCATGTTAAGTATGAGTGTCTGCGTAAATTAAAATGTCATTGCGGGGTTTTTCCCATTTGTGATTGTAGGACTTAGCAGCTCAATGAAGGCATCCCAGGCAAGCACAAAATTGGTGTAAGATGTCAGTGACCATGAGATTTCAAATATATATCTGAGCTCACATCGCCGAAATATGGATTTTTGTGCTGCTGGATTGGTTTCACATAGTTTAAAACTAGCACGATGCGTTACATAAAGTTGTGCACACACAAGTTAGCTGCGATCAGCGCAGAGAATGTAGTGTTGCTGCTAGCGGTTCTCGGGTAGAACTAGGAACTGGAGAACCGAACTGGAGGGTCTGGTTCGGATCCTAGTTCTAAAGGGACCAGTTTCGGTTCTTGATTCCTTTTTTCTGAAAACCAGTAGTTCCGGTTTTGGAACCGGAACCGGTTACGTAACGGGTTAGGGCTCCCAAGTCCAAAAGAAGCCCCAAATCTCTCGATGCCGGTTTAGTGTTCACAATTTCCCTTCGTTCACAATTTCACACTTTCATTGATGCCGCTCGCCCTCGACACCACCACCGGATGCTGCTGGATGCCAGTCACCAACACCGCTTGCCCTAACCCTCGCCGCTCGACGCCAGTCGCTGCTGATGTACCTCTGAGTCTCTCCCATTCTCTGCCTCTGTCCATCGCTGATGCTGCTTGCCCTCGATGCCACTATCGGACACCGCTCGCCCCTATGGCGAGAACCTGGACTTCGAGGTCGGCGGCGTAGGCGCCAAGTACCCCTCCAAGAACTTCGACGAGGCCCCGGCCTACGAAGGAGGGAAGCGAGGTTCTTCGTGAGGTTAGGGTTTTGATTCTTGCTTTTAATCTGGTAATTTTTTGGTGGGATTGATGATGCGCCACTTTGTTTGTTGGTTCGAATTGGATGGGTTAGAGGTTGTTCATTCACTACGATCTGATTGCTCCGATTGTTGGCCACTTGGCATTAGCCATTCTGTATTGACCCCGGTTTACTCATCAGTAATGGAGAGAAGACGGAGATGCTCAAAAATGGAATTTTGAGAGTAAATTATATATCCTTAGATGACAATTCTAATGGGTTTCAAAGGATTTCAAATTCTTACCATTGGACTGTCAGTAACTTCTAGTGTCCGTGAAGGATTTATTTGTGTTGGTTCGATGAGAAGTAGGTCTCTTTGATTTGATATGCATAGGCTTCTTGTGGAAGAGCTAATTGCTGTTTTGAATCATTAGGCTGCGTATACATCTTCCGTTCTTTCTCTTTTCCAGTCGAATGCGACAATGGTTTCAACATATTCGTAAAAAAAAAAAATCATCTTAGATTGCATAATTTGTTTTTGTGGATCACTGATGGCATGCTGAGGCTGTTGAGTTTCTTTGAATGGGATGAACTAAAAGATCTTCTATCCACGTGTAGTGTGTATCAATGCCTTCTCAATGAAGAGTACTGAGATTCTTATGTTTTACTACTCTTGCATGTGCAGAATTGGGTCATTTGATCATACCGTCCAGAATGATAATCTCATTCCATCAGAAGCAGGTTCGTCTATCGGTGCTGCCATAGCTGCCTCTTTGGTAGTTCCCCCAGGATCTGTTCGTACAGTTACATTTTCATTGGCAGGGGATTGCCTAGAGGTGAGATTTGGCGACAATGTGTATTACAGGTGAGAGTATTCCTACACTTTTAAGTTATGCAAATTCCTATTTGTCTATTAAAACCAATTTGCAATAGCAGGCGTTATACAAAATTTTATGGGACTTATGGGGATGCAGTAGCAAAGATTGCACGTGATGCTATTCTAGGTGATGATTTCACGGGGTCTGTTGTATCTACTATTTATGATTGTCTTGCAACTTTGCCATGCCATTGGTATACTTTGAATATTTTGTTTCCCAGAGAATAACTCTGACATTACAAGGCTCATTTTTGCCATCTTGTCATTTCTTGTATAATGTTTCTTTAACTTTTTAACAAACCAAGCTGATGTGTTCATGAACAGGTCAAGAATATAGCAGTGGAGATATTGGATTTCTATGAGAACCGTATATCGATCACAGAAGAGAGAGTAAATGCTGCTTTGAACAAGTTGGCTATGAAACCATAAACATTAGGTGAGTCTTATGCTCGCCATGAGAGATCTTGTTGCATATGATAGGACTGAAATTTGGTTATTGGTGATATAAGACACTTAGAATAATTTGGTGATGACTCTCTTGTATGAAGTGAGACATTTGACACCATTGAATGTTCCCTTCTCTTTTCTAATTATTAAAGATTGGTTATATAGGATGATAAGAAAGTGGCTCTCTTGTAAATGCTCACCATTGAATGTTCCCTTCTCTTTAGTTTGTCTCTTTCGTTCTTCGTTATAATTCAAATCTGAAAATGAAAAAAAAAAAAAAAAAACCTATTGGAACTTGGAACCGACCTGGAACTTGTGATAGGGTAAGTTCTAAGTTCTTGATTCTAACAGTAGGTTCCAAGTTCAAAAAATGAGAAACCCGTATTCGATGATAGGTTCCAGTTCTAGACGGAATCGAACCGGAACCGGCAACCGCTCACCCCTAGTTGGCACACATATGTTGGCTGCCTTATGCTTCAGTAACATTTTGGAAGTTTCTTATATAGAAATTTAACTCTGCGTATGGCTCACACATTTTCTAAAAAGACCTAACTAGGTTTGTTCGGAAGGGGTGAAAATTTTGGAGAGGAAAATAGATTTTTTGCTTTTTTCTTGTAAAAAAAAAAAAAATGTATTCTTCTCCAATTTTCCATTCCCACATTGCGATTTTTTTCACCTGCCTAACAAAGAGGTCGCTCAGCTGCCCGAGCTTCCATTGATGAACCTGAAATTGCAATATATATATATATAACGTGTCTTTGTTTTGCAAGAAACTTCTAAATAAAAAAAAAATTATCTTTTGTGAAAATCATTTTCAAAGAAAATGATTGCTTTTCCATTATTTAGTAGTGTACTTGAAAGTAAGATGATTTTTTTTTTTTTTTGATATCAGATCTTACTTTAAAAATTATTCTCTCCATTCTAATTACATTTTACTTACTAATACAAGATGTTGAGATGATATCAAAATGCTTGCGTATAATATTAGTAATATATGTAGCATAAATTCTATCCTTTTTTTACTATCAAAATAAAGCAACCTCAAAAGGTATGCCAGAAAAATAAAGGGAAAATTGTTCAAAAAGTCCTTTACTCATTACATTTTTATTAATTTAGTCATAAACTTTTTAATTTTGTTAATTGAGACTTAAACATTTTCATCTTTTGCTAATTGATTAATCCGGCCAATTTTGATTGGAATTCGCTGACATAGACACGAATTGTCCCGCATGGTATAACTAGCGTTGACGTAAATAATTTTTAATTATATATATATATATATATATATATTTTACTTTTTTCTTCTTTTTCCTTTTTTTTTTCTTTTTCAAAAGGAAATAACTTGATCAAACTCGTTCTCAATGTTTCAAATGGCCCACACTTGATTATAGCTCATAAGGTGAGCTTTGAATCTACATTTGTTGACACCTAAATTATTTAGGTTTCTTTTATTTTTCTTTAAAAAATCAGTAAAAACAACAAAACAAGAAAAAAAACAAATAAAAGCAAGAAAAGCAAAAAGCAAAAAGAGCAGCCATCCCTTTTCTTTCTTTCCTTCACACGACCCGCCCCCTTCTTCTTCCTCCTGTCTTCTTCTTCCTTAGACGCCTCTGCATCTCACGCGTGTGCGCCCGGCGACGCGCTCAAGGGCAGCCTACGGTAGAGAGGCACGGAGGTAGGCCGCCGAAGGAGGGGACGACGCGCATGCGCCTTCAATGCGCGCCTTTAATGCTGAGATGGGACACCGGTTTGGCCGTCGATGGTCGATCGGCACGCGAAGAGAACCGGCGGTCGAAGCTCCGTCGACCGAACCTCCTCGCCTATAAAAGGGCACCACCTTCGTCGAAGAACGGGACGGCAAACTGGAGATCTTCCCTTGAGGGACTTCAAAGGAGGATTAAAGAGCGAGCACGCGAGAGATTCGAGCGTGTGGGGGCTGAGTGAGAGGGGAATCGGAGGGAAAAGTGCTAGATCTCGAGAAACCGAGGACCCGTCGCCGCTGCCGATCGTTGCTCCGTCGCTGCTTCGCCCGACGCCATGCCGCCACCAACGCCACCCCAAGCTTTGCCCCGACGCCATCCGATTCCGAGTGAGTAGGCCGGAGAGAAGAGCAGACGGAGGAGGTCCCGTGCCCCGACGCCGCTATCGCCCCCGATCTTGTTGTGCCGCCATCCTCACACCTCGCCGCCGCCATCCCCGCCCTCGGATCCGGGAAAGCGAAGACCAGATCTGAGGAGGATCCACGAGATCTGGCCACCGCGACATCGTCGTCACCACCGTTCGCCGCCGCACCACGCCTTCTCTACGAACGGAAAATGGCGGGTCTAGCTCGCGCCGTCACCGTCGAAACCCTAGCCACCGTCGTCCGTGTCCCGCCGCCGAGTCACCGCTGTGTGACGTCGCTTCCCTAGTAGAGTCGCCGCAGCCGCTTGTCGTCGCCCTAGTCGTCGTCGCCATGGAAGACCGCCATCGCTACCGTCGCCGACGCAAGCCGCGCCTCGCTTCCTCCATGGGCGCCGCGAGTAGAGAGAGGTGGGAGAGAGAGAGAGTCAGTGAACCTGATGGAACCGGGCCTGGCGAATGACCCGGTTCCCCTAGGGTTTTAGTCGCGCGGGTTGGGAAGGGCCCAATTTTGTTGTGGGCCTGGGCCCTTTCGCCAAAAAAGGGGGGTTTGGGCTTTTACACTTTAAAGAAAAAAAGCGAGGAAAAAATTGAGTCGGGCCCGCTTGCGGGCCGTCCGCGTTTAATCGTCAACCGGCCGGACCCAACATGCGGATCCGACCCGGGTCAGTTTTTAATATTAAATAATATTTTAAAATAAATAAATAAAAATAAATATTTAAAAAAAAAAAACAAAAAATGAAAAAAAATCCGAGCCGGGCCGCAATGGATGACCCAGTCGGACCCAACCTGGATCCCAACCCGGTTCGTTTTTTTTTTATTTACATTATAATATAATATAATATTTTAAATGAGAAATTATTTATTTTCTAAAAATATTTTATTTTCCGAAAATCAAAAAATCAAAAATATTTCATATTTTCCAAAAATGCCAAAAATCCAAAAAAGGCCAAAAATTCATGAAAAGCCAAAAAAATTCAGAAAAAGCCAAAGACTTGTATTTTTCCAAAAAAAATACAAAAATACCAAAAATCCCAAAAATCCCTTTGTGTCCAAAAATTAGAAAATGACTAAAAAAAATGTTTTTCCTCCCAAAAATGCATGAAAAATCCTCGAACATCCAAAAACCTCAGGGTTTAAACAAGATTAGGTACCGACAGGGCATTAGTGATTAACTAGTGTAATCAAGTCCTCGATCCTAATTTCTCTCGGTTGCGCAGAGTGAGTATTTCTCCGATACTTCACTTGGGTTTCTAATCAACCCACCCCAAATCGATTAGTGGCGACTCCATTTTAAAAATTGATTTACAGGTTAAAAATTTTGACTATTAAAGTCGTGAATTGGTGGACTTGGGAGAGTCCGGGCATAACTAATTTCAGCCGAGCCATTAGCCTCCGTCGGCACTCGTACCCGATTGCGGGCGCCGAAAAAAAGAGGTCGCAACAACATTACTGAGCTTCCTCTCGAGACCAAAATATATAGTTGATGGGAATCAATACCCATGAGTTATTCAAATAAGAGCACCAACAGATTTAAACGAATTCTCATAATTAATTTTGATGAAAATAAGATTTGGGTTTGTTAAGACAATCATACGCAGGAGGTTCTCTAAGCTCCTTTATAAACAGAATGCTTGTTTTGCACCAACCCAAATGGTCACAAACATCAAACATGCACCAGTAAAAGTCGTTATTCTTCCTTCATTTAGTTTTTATGTCTCTCGGCCCCATACGAGGTGAAACATATCCTTTTGCAATTAACTTGATCGCAAAAAAATTATGACTATATTTTCCGAACACTAATGGCTTCGAGTACTTACCGAACACTACGAAATGGAACTAATTCGGCTTGTCAAGATATCCGAAGCGTGCATGTAAAATACTCAAATTTTCGTCTCTTTTTCTCATGTTCTCTCTCTCTCTCTCTCTGTTTACTTCTTCCTTTTGTTTTCTTGTTCCTTCGCGACTCCACCTGCAGAACAGAGTTCATTTTGTTTCTCTTCAGATTGGCTTAGGCCTTATGACGATGCATCGAAGAAAGGACAAGCTCAGACACCCAGAAAAGGACAAGCATCATAAACCCGGAAGTTGATGCTGCCGTTGCTCCTGGGCAAAGGATTTTGGACGATTCCGATGTGCGTTCTAGTGGGTCATCTCTCATGACTTACTGATTTCCCATTTTTGGATGCATTCCTTGGTGCTTAGCTTGAAAACAGATTCTGGTGTACTCTCCATTAATAGATATTCAGACAACTCTACCTGTTCAAAAGCTTACGTAATTTTTAAAGGGTTCTGGTGATAGTTGACATGGCATTTCATAGCCTATGTACGGTCGGAGTTTTTGTTTCTCCTTCGACCTCCAGTTAGCTAATTTGATCCAGGAAGTATTTACAAATTTTCTTTTTGGTCGGAAGAATGTAGTACCACGTTGATGGTGGCATATTCGGACATGTTTCACAGGAAAGCCTGGCATGTTGATGCCAAGTTCCATGCCTCTCGTCTGCGTGGTTTGGCTTGTGATACGGCAATACATTCATAATTCAGGAGCATTCGATAATGTGTTATTTTTATGATTTATTTACCGATGAGCTAATGTGTTATTCCGAATGGATTCTTTCACTCATACAAAGTTTCTGTTATAAATTATATTTCGATGACTAATTAGGCAAACTCGTAATAATACTCGATTTACAAAAATTGAACCTGAAAAGTCAAAAATGTGATTTCACATTTAGTTTTCACACTTTTTTTAACCCTCTCCTGTCTTTCCTAATAAAAGAATGTTATTTTCTTCTTATTATCCTATGCTTTTATTTTCTTCACCTCCAACATAGCAGTGTCGCTCATACATCCTGCTAATCGCTCCATAAGTAGAGCCAAGTGGTTGACATCATTATCCAAATATGAGGTGAAGATTTGTTCTTTCTTTGGTTGTCATGATACCTTCTGCAAAGCACATTTCTAGGCTACAATATCTTCCAAGGAAAGTTAAGCTTATGCAAGAAAAGATTGATTGATTCATGTTACTTCACTCAGTACAATGTTATCCTAGCCACTATATTTTGTTGGAGTTTTGTTTGTTAAAACAAAATGACTGCTTTTTTTCTTTGTCCCACATGTAAAAGTGGGAGGAAGTGGGCCAATTTAAAAATGTGGGATTTCTTTTTGTAGTTAAAGAAATGATTGGGTGGGGTTAAACCCCACCATACCCACGTGCGGGTTCACGATTATTTGGCGCACTTAGCACTTTGCCCGCTCAAGCGCGCCACGGATTAATTAGCACTAATCCCTTTGTTATTTATTTATATATTTTTAGTCAATTCAAAGGTTGCCTTTTATTTTGAGAATTTTCGGAAATGAAATATAAAAATGAAAATTCGAAATTTTATTTAAAAAATTAATTAATTAATATACCGAATTTTGTATGTGTCCTTTCAAGACAACCTTGAGAAAATTACTTATTCGGTTTTGCAACTTTTCCCGAAGGGTTGCAATTGTTCGTTTTCAACTTCTTCCGAAGAGTCGCATTTATTTATCTGAATAATTTTCTAAAAGACGTGTTTGTTCATTCTTTGGCAATTTTCACGAAGAGTTGTAATCTTTGTTTCATATATATACTTGTCAATTTTCGGAAGGAAATAGAGTGGTCATTTTCGAGTCTTCTTTCTGAAAACTGCAGCCAATTTTTCGATTGTTTCCTAAAGAGACCCTGGAGAAATATTAAAATTGCTATCTAGTATTCTCATCCAAGACTTTGTTGTATCTTGGAGGATTTTTGCCAGTGACCTTAGCAACGTTGTGGGGCAAATAAATCCTTAAAGATAGTGATATCACGCATCAAAGTCTGAGTTGTTTTATTCGATCCGATTTTATTGTTCAACCCATTTCGAAGCCATATTTTTCCAACATATTCTTCCTTCTCTTGCCACATGTTCAACGACTAGAGATCGCAATACAGAGCTACAAAGGGGCTCTTCGGACGTCTCCCGAGGTAAGTCCTCTCGTAACCGAGTGGGTCTTGCACTGATTTTGTACGGTTGCTTCAGTTTCCTCAGTGGTTGGGATCATATGTGAAATAATTATTGAAGAAGACGGAAAGAGGGAGAAAACTGGTTAACGATGCAGGTAGGAGTTCATGGAGTTCTCAAAGAAGTGGCTCATATACTGAGCTACATTGGAAAGATCAGGCAAGTTAGGTAACTGTTGTCAAAGTGTTCGATGAGCGATTAGAGGTTCTTGAAGAAGAAAATAATACTCCCAAAAAGGAAATAGTTTTAGGCTGTGCAGGATTGGAACAGTTGGCAGATGAAATATATGAGCGGTTCTGGATCATTGACCGCTCTCTACATGCAAGAGACCAGTTTCAAGGAACTTTCATGTACTTCACCTCCTTACTTACATAAAAAGCAATCACAAGGAGTTCATCGTTACAGCTAGAAGGAAACAATTCGTAGTCTTTAATTGAGGCTTACACTCGGTGAAGTTAAAATAAGTGAATTTTCTCATTCGATTGATCATTGCAGAGAAATTGTTTCCTGGATAATCATATTGAAAATTACTAACCAAGATGATTGTAAAGAATCTTGTACCGTGCCAGTGTTCCCGAAGAAAGAACAAGCTCGAATGCTTGGAAAATAAAAAGCTTGGAAGTTGCTTTTTTTGTATTTCCTTCTCGATAAATATTCAGACAACTCTATAACATGTCCGAAAATGTCTGTAGTTTTAGAGGTTGCAAACAGCTGACAGGGATTTAATAGCCTACATGCAGCCTGAACTTTTTGTAAGCTCTTCCTCCTCTTAAGCTCCAGTTAGCTAAACTAATCATGAAAATATACGAAAACATCTGCTACAAGATTTTCATGCATTCGCATGCTTATTAGTTAGAAGTCTCTTTGAACCCATCCAACGACCAATTAATTCTTTTTCTCAGTCTCGCCTTATGCGTCCACTCAAACTTGACTGAATTATGTCAGCCAAAAGAAAAAAAAAAAAAAAGATCAGATCTGTTCTCCACTTTTTTTTTTTTTTTTTCCACTTGTCAAGACAAATGGCTCGCTACTGATTATTGCTCATGAGATGTGCTTTGAATCTGCATTACTAAGCTTCCTCTCAAGACCAAAATATATATTGATGGGATATAAGACCCACGAGTTAGTCGAAGTGAAGCATCAACATATTTAAATTTATTCTTAATATCAATTTTGATGAATATAAGATGCGGGTTTCGAAGACAATCATCAGCAAGAGGTTCTCTAAGCTCCTGTATGAACAGAATGCTTGTTTTACACCAACCCAAACGGTTACAAACATCAAACATGCATCAGCACTAGTCCATCAGTCTTCCTTTGTTCTCATTTTATGTCTTTCGGCCTCATGCGAGGTAAAAGTATCCTGTTGCAATTAACTTGATTGCAAAACATTTTGACAAAATATTTCCTTTTGTATGTTCTGACCTTTAGAGACCAGCAAATATGGAAGATGACTGCATATCTAATGCAAAATTCAATTATAAATAACAAAATAAAGTCAAGAACAACAAGCATAAAAAAAGTATGGACAACCCTAGTTAATCCAAGAAACTAGATTACGCAACCCCATCACTTCGTAATTTCATCGAGACTCCAACAACAAACTGTTGGTAGTTTGTTTATAAAACAAATGACGAGGTGCTTTGTCCCACATAAAAAAAAAAAAAAAAGATGTGAGTGTGCACATGGACGAGATTTAGCACTAACCGACGATCATTATTTTATTTATTGAAAATTCGGATTTATTTCTATAACAATTAACTATAAAGTCTTGTTGAAACAATACGACTATTCATGAAAAGTTTTAGTAATTTTTATTTATTATTTATTTAATTTCGAATTTTTTATGTCTTTTCAACGTAACCTTTGAGACGTACTTGTTCTAAAGGTTGCCTTCGTTCTTTTTGTAACCTTTTGAAGAGTTGCCTCTGTTTGAATGATAAAGATAAGTACGTTTGTTTTAAGATAAAACTAACATCTTCTTCCATTTTTCATTTTCTTTCAAAAGAAACTACATCCATTGTTTCTAGATTCCCTGGAGAAATATTAGAATTGCTATCCAAGATTCTCATTTGAGACTTTGTTGTATCATGGAGGAAATTTACTAGTGACCATTAGCAACTTTGTAGAGCAAATAAATCCTTAAATAAAGTAATATCATGCCTCAAAGTTTGATTTGATTTTTCTAAAGATCTAATTTCATTGTTCTACTCAATTCGAAGCCATATTTTTTCAACAACTTTAAGGATTTATTTGTGGAACAATGGAATTGGAGTTTATCGTCGGAAGCAGAAGGTGCTGGTGAGGCTTAAGGTTGGCGTATGAGCATATGCTTGGCGGACAATCTGTCGCTGGTGTGAGCACTGCACGATAATTTGGTTTACTTCGTGCCGGCCTTGGTCTAGTTGGCTGAGATTGGGGTTTGTGCGTGGAAGAAGGGCAGAGAGAGAAAATTCGCCGGAAGGAGAGTCTGACACAAAGTAAGAGAGAAGAAAAGAGGAAGGAAAGGAAGGAAGCAAGGAGGGAAGGAAGGACGGAAAAGAAAAAAAAAAAATAAAAAATTTACCCTCGCGGTCTAGGGTTTGCAGACGCGCACGCATGACTTTCTTCTCCCTCTTGTTTGATGGCCATTGAAGATTGCGGGCACATTTTGGTGTTTGTGACGAGAATAGCCGTGCCGCTATTGACCGCCTGTTTTCCCCCTTTCGCTCTCCGTTTATGCCGGTCGGTCAAGACGCTTAAGCTCGCGTTCCAGATCGCCGGTGACCCCGCGATCTGGAACGTCCGGTCTCCGGTGGCGCGGCGTGGGGGCAGGGGCGGTGCGGTATCGATGACACGGCGAGGCCTCCGCGTATGATGCTGGGCGAGGTATACGTGGGCGGTCCTGGTGGCGGCATGGGGGATGAGGCGAGAGGCGATTGTATGGATTCGGTCATTTGTGTCGTTGCGGGGAAGGATGCGGACGCGGGCTTTGCGGACAACGGTTTGACTGGCGCGGGTGCCGATTCAGGTGGCAGTTTGTCAGTTTCGCAGGGCGGCGGAAGTGGCGTCAGTTCGTTTTGTGAAGCTATGGCGACTGATTGTTCTTACGTAGAGAACAGAGAGAGACTGAAACTTCGACTGAGACTTAGAGAGAGGGTGGCGACTCCGGTCGGCGACGCTTCCTTTTCTGCCTCGGTTTTTGAGCTGCTCACTCGGCGAATTTCTCGCGATCACAGTCACCATTTCTCGGTCGGTAGATAGACGAAGAAATGGCCAGTCGTGTCGACGGGCAGGGACCGAGCGGCACGAGGAAGGGCGGCAGGAGGAAATGCAAGCCGAAGCTTCTCGTTGGCGAGAAAATGGAGGTAGCAAGCGACGAAGACGGTTTCAAAGGCTCGTGCACTTTGGAGTCGTCATTTCTCGTGGTATTCGAATGCGGCGCGTCGAATATGATCACATTCTTGTCGACGATGGCTTTGGCAAACTCGTGGACTCTGTACGTGTACCACCTGCCATGGATGGATTAGTCTCTTGCACAGTTGACCAGCACGCTTACCGTGCTTCTATAAGGCCAGTGCCGCCTATTTACGTAGCTGGTCCATGTGACTTCTCATATGGAATGAGTATGGCTGCGTTTCAAATGGACGCTTGGTGGGAAGGAGTGATTTTTTAACATAATGTTGGCGCGGAGAAGAGAAATGTTCTCTTTCTAGAATTGGGTGATCAAATGTTGACCCAACTCACTAATATTAGAGTTACTCAAGATTGTGACGAGATTACAGAGAAATGGCAAAGTCGAGGGACTTGGTTGTTCCTTGACTTAATTCATGTGTATGAGCAGGAATGGCCTATTCTTGTTTCCTTGTAGCAGATATGGTATGATTTGCGGGGAAAAGAAGCCTTTCAAAGGAACTTTCCAAAATCGAAAAACTCAATAGAAGAAACCTGTACGCTGTTGGAGTTACCTGAACTGCCTTCTAAAATTAATCACAGTGGCATAGCGGCTTGGGATGATCCTCATGCTACAGTGCCATTGGATGGGATGCAAAGCGTGGACAAGACTTACTGCAGTGATAAGTCGGCGAGCTCTGAATATCGTGTTGTGGATGGTGTTTTGAAACTTTCCAGATCTAGTGATGTGGGATAGGAGTGCCCCTTTTCAAATGGCACTGTCGTGCGACCTGTTGAACATTTGCATGATCTGGATGCAGTCACTTTTAAGATAAAAAAATGGGTTGTCTCGTACAAGTGGTGCTATTTTGTCAAATATAACCTGCCAAACACCACAAGCTTCACGAATTTGACCTGTTAAAATTTTCAACAGAGTTTTTCAGTCACCTGTCAAGGATGTTGGCTCGGCAAAATTATTTCATGGCCAAATTGTTAAAATTGGTTTAGAAAATGATGTTATTGTAGGCAGAGTTGTGGTCGATTCTTACTGAAAACTGGGATTCCTGGATGATGCTTTGGGAATATTTCAAAATCTAGAAGAGAAAGATAATGTTATCGGTCAGTCCTAGGGATATTAGCCAAACTTAGCCATTTGACGGTGCTCAACTCAGAGTTGTTCCAGTTGCATTGTAACACAACGGTACCGTTATTGGGGTCCTGAGAAGAATGATATGAGAGCTTCCAGAAATTCAATATCATGAAGAAATTAGGTATGGCTCTGATTATATCTTCGGATTATATGATGTTGTTGATTTTATTCCTAGAATTGCCGGTATCTTCTTTTCACCTCTTTTAATTCCAGTTTGTGCATTTTTGATACCTCAATACTCGATTCGCTCGCATTTACTGAATTGTTAGAGAATGTTGTTACATACATGGGCTGATATGTAGTGCTCTATTTATGGAGGCAATGGAGATACCGAATGGGCTTTTCGGGTGTTCCTTGTTTGGTTCTAATGTATTCCTTTTACTATCCTTGCCCCTCATAGATTTGATTCTAAGGAATAGCATAAATGAGCCAAGAGAGTAAAATTGCATTGTTTTTCTATTTTGATGTATGTATTTCATCGAGGATGAAAATTTGATGATGCATAATTTCGATTAATTGCCTCTTGGAATATTCTTGAAGTGGGGGTATGTCCAAAGGGGACTTTGGAACTAATATGACTAGAATCATTGAGATTAAGAAGTATCTAACTTTCATTTTAAAAATGAAAGATTTGAGTGAAGTAGATACTATCTTAAATTTTAAAATTTTAAAAATAGTGGGGTTATTCTTTGAGCTAAAGTTATTACATGGATAAGATGTTGTATAGATTTCAACATCTTGGTTTTAAAAAAATAAGTACTCCATTTGATTCTAGTATTAAATTAAATTATAATACTGGTAGAACGGTGGCACAACTAGAATATGCAAGTGCTATAGGGTTTTTAATGTATGTGATGTATTATACTAGACTTGATATTGCTTATTTTGTATGCAAGTTGAGTAGGTATACTAGTAATCCAAGTACATAACATTGGAGAGCTATTACTAGAATTTTTTGTTATCTTAAGAGAACTAAAAATTTAGGATTGTTCTACAATAATTATTCGATTGTATTAGAAGGATATACTGATGCTAGTTGGATTACAAGTGTGGGAGATGAGTGTTCCACTTCTGGATGGATCTTCACACTAGCTGGAGGTGATATATCTTGGGCGAGCAAGAAATAGACATGTATAACTCACTTAACAATGGAATATGAATTTATTGCTTTGGCGGTAGTTGGGAAAGAGGCTGAATGGATTAGGAATTTGTTGTTGGATATCAAATTATGGCCTAGTCATATAACTCCTATTTCTATCCATTGTGATAGTCAGACCACTTTGGCAAGAGCCTATAGTAGCACCTATAATGGTAAGTCTAGACACATTAGTATAAGACATGAATATGTGAGACAATTGATTAAAGATGATACTATAACAATTGTCTATGTGAGGTCAAGTGATAATCTTGTTGATCTTTTGACGAGGGCTTTACCAAGAGACATGGTAATAATGACCTTATAAGAAACGGGCTGAAACCTTTTAATTGAAATCACCAATAATGGTAACCCAACCTTTTTCTAGAACATTACTAGTTACAAAGTTTAATGAGTAAAAACAAGTTATTGAATGTGATTGTTTGATACTAACGTAGCCCTGATATGAAAAGTCAGTATCATCTATTACGTTTTGTAGGTTGAATTGAATTCTTAATGAAGTATAGTACAAATTTGTAATGTGTTAATAGTAACAGAAGCACATTGTAGATACTTCACCTATATGAGCTTAGAAGTGATGCCGCTTCTTACGAAAGTTAAAGTTGCTTTCTAGAGAGCTCATGAAATAGGATCAAGCACAATGCCATAATAGTGCGAAGTAATATAGAACTTATCGCTGAAACAAGAGGTTAATATATGTGCGGTATGTCCGGTTCTATTATATAAAAGTACAAGTTTAAAATCGAGCTACTTGTCACTTTGATGGAGCTTTGAGATACTTGCACTAAGTAAATGTTTAACTCAAAAGAGATCTTTATGTATGTATATTAATCTCACGGAAATTTTGGCTGTATATTTCTAACGTTTTATTTTTTTTTGTTTTTGTTTTATAAACAAAAGTGGGGATTGTTAGTAGTTTGTTTATAAAACAAATGAAGAGGTGCCTTGTCCTACATAAAAAAAAAAAAAAAAAAAAAAAAAGATATGAGTGCACATGTGGACGAGATTTGGCACTAACCAACGATCATTATTTTATTTATTGAAAATTCGATTTATTTCTATAAAAATTAACTATAAAGTCTTGTTGAAATAGTACAACTATTCACGAAAAGTTTTAGTTATTTTTATTTATTATTTATTTAATTTTAAATTTTTTTATGTCTTTTCAACGTAACCTTTGAGACGTACTTATTCACGAAAAGGTTGTCTTTGTTCTTTTTGCAACCTTTTGAAGAGTTGTTTCTATTTGAAAGATAAAGATAAGTACGTTTGTTTTAAGATAAAACTAACATCTTCCATCTTTTTGTTTTCTTTCTAAAAAAACTACATCCATTGTTTTTAATTGTTTCCCATGAGAAACCTTGGAGAAATATTAGAATTATTATTTAGTATTTTCATTTGAGATTTTGTTGTATCCTAGAGGAAATTTGCTGGTGACCATTAGCAATTTTGTGGGGCAACTAAATATTGATATCACGTCTCAAAGTCCGACTTGATTACTCTAAAGATCTAATTTCATTGTCCAACCCAATTCGAAGCCATATTTTCCCAACACAAACTCCATATACAAAGACTTGAAATTACATCTAAAACAAAATAGAGTGACGATCACTCATGAGTAGACATATTTTCTACTTCCTCCAGTGATGCTTCAACGTTCATGAGGCAAAAGCGAAGGTTGCCATTGAGTCTAAAGGACCAAAGCTGGATGAAATCATCCTTTGTGAGCCTGTTTCGTTTGTATGGATGAGCGATCGCGTTCCACCCTCAGTCAGCGCATAAGAAAAGTTTTATTTGAGTAATTCCACTTCTTGAGTTGCAACCTGTGACGAACTTAAAGACATCGCTCAAGGAGGGAAACCTTACTGCGCTTCTTCCAGTCCAGGATTCGTATGTCTTTATTGGTTAAGAAATCTGCCAGTATCTGCGACTGGGTATGGAGAGCCTACTTTGGTCCTGTTTTATGTCGGTGACATACAATTTCTTGTCCACCACGAGCATCACATCCCAACCACGCACTTCCCGTACTTTGTGCATGAAGAGCGTCTGCAATTTGCTTGGTCTTGTTAAAGCCCCGAGAGCTGTCTTCTCCGTTTTCTTGGGCTTCTTCAAAACCCCGCCCATTTCATGGATTTTGGTGGAATCGTATGCACATGACCGTTTCTTGCAGTTCTTGACGACAACTTGATCAGAATTCAACTTCTGGGTGTGGAATGTCATCCCTCGTGGTCGCAGGGATCTCTTATTCGTAGCAAGCCATTTACCGTCTCCTTCTTTTCATCATCACGAGGGAAGATGGAAGGAGTCAGAATGAGATTTCCCTCGGAGACCAATGAAGTTGTATACGCCAAGAGATGAAGAGATAAGAGATCGAGTTCCATCTTCCCATCTTTCTTGACAACACGTCTCAAAGTTTCTTGCTTGTTCTGTTTGACAACACCGACAAATTGATCAGAATTCAACTTCTGCGCATGGAATGTCAACCCTTGCGGTCACAGCGATCTCTTCTTCCTGCCAGTCCATCCAATACCAATTGGCCCAAAAGTGGTAATCACGACTGTCACCTTCTTTTCATCATCATAAGCGAAGACGGAAGGAGTGGGACAGAGCTTTCCCTCGGAGAACAATGAAGCCATGCGCACCAAGAGATGAAAAGATGAGAGGTCGTATTTCAGCTTAGTCTCTTCCATTCTCGTGAACTGAAAACCCTGTAGCCATTCCCCAATTCAGTGCTTCTTTGTAGCTCTATCAGCAATTTGGGTTATGGGGTTTATGATGATCGTGGGTTTCGAGAGAGAGAACAAAACTGCGCCAGTTTATAGGTTTCTACGATGGAGAGATTGCAATTGGCAATACTTGAAGAACATGAGCCTTCCCAGTGTGCTTGTCGTATCAACTGTAAGAACGAGAGTTTCTATATAGGCAATATTTGTGTAACTAACTCCGAACTGTTATCAAATTAGGCAATATATGTGCACCAGTTTACGTTTTTGTGATCAATAAGTGCAAACTTCAAATTGTTATCCAATTTAGGATAGTTTCTCTAGACATTTACGAATATTTGTTGTCACAAAAATATTAATCACACGTAACTCCCAAGGTTTATTTTCACGTGGTTTAATATTTAAAAAAAAAAAAACTAAGAAAATGTATTGGTAAATAGAATCCATTGAAATGCGTAAGAATTATATCGTAATTCTAGCAATTAGCATGATGTCTAATGATTTAAGTACCCTGAGTTTGTTTTGACAAGCAACATATGTGCGACGTGCAAAAGTTAAATAATTTGGTCAAATAATGTAATATCAACCCATGCGGCCTGTAGAAGGAAAATGAAACCCATGCAATCTACTGGTTGAACTAAAAAAGGGAAGTAGTTTAGTTCAAACAAAGTTGTCTCATATGCAGTGCAACGAAAAATAAAATGTTGACTTTCTCAATATTTGCGAGGTAAATTGACTCAATTTATCCATTCAGAGTTTAATACATTATTGACGTGTTAAAATATCCCACGATTGAAATGTGTTTATGATATCAATTACTTAGGAAAAGGCTAATACAGCGAGGTAAACGCATGACGTGAAGACTTGCTTGAGAGTGTGCATCCTTGTTAACTTCACAAGTGAAAGGTCTAATCTGCCACATCCATTACCAGTTACGCCATTAACGTAATCATTTTCAAATTAAAGCCTATGTGAGCCTCACAGAATCTAATCTTAATCAAGTACCTAACACAGGATTAGGGGTCCATCATCTAATTTTTAGGCAGTAGCATGCTGTGTGTTGACATGCACTTTATAAAATTAAAAGTAAGAACAGATGAAACAGATGAACCCGTGTTAAGGATATAATTACTCAATATTTGTGAATGATTTTCATTACTTTTCATTTACAGATTGTACACACATAAAGAGAAGAAAAATACAATATTTGCTAGAGCAAAAATCAATGAATGCCAACTCATCTACAGTTGCAAAAATCAAGGAATGCCAACTCATATGTAGTTGGTAATCCTTTAGATAAGCTAATTTGAAATTGAAAAAGATAAAAAAAAAAAAAAAAAAGATTTCATGTCTTAACACGCCCCCACAAGATGGACGTTTCCATCCTTGATAATGATTTTGTGAGAATGTCGGCAAGTTAATCATGGGTAGAAATATGGGAGACTCGCATCTTGCCGGCTTTGCTAAGTTCCTAAACGAAAATGGTAATCTATCTCAATGTGTTTCATTCGAGAATGGATGATGGGATTTGCACAAACATGGGTGGTGCCTATGTTGTCGCAAACAAGCCGGGTGCTATGTCCATGTGAATGCCAAGTTCTTGAAGCGAAGATTTTACCCAAATGAGTTCTATCGAGGCCATGGCAATGGCTCGGTATTCTGCTCCCGTAGATGACCGTGCAACCAATCGTTGCTTCCAAGAACTCCAAGAGATAGAATTTGCCCCAATATAAATGACAAAACCCGAAGTATTGAGTTGTTGTAGGCATGTTTCCTGCCCAATCTGAGTTAGTGTAGGCATGAAGCACAGGTTTGTTGTAGCATCTCAAGTACAACCCATGGAATAATGTTCCTTTAAGATAGCGTAAGCGCCCTTTTGCGATTGTCCTGTGGGTTGTGGTCGACTTATGCACGAATTGAGATAGCCTCGTTTACCGCAAAACCAAGGTTCGAGATGACTAATGTTAAGGTATTGAAGGGCGCCAATGAGGTTTCAAAATTTTGTAGTGTCACACTCCGAACCCCGAGTGCGTGCCTATCCCTCTTTGATCGATAATATTTTGCGACTTCCCAGGACAAGTTGCCGACCTTTTTTGTTTTAGTGTACATGCGTAAGTGAAAATAAATCCCCTAACAGTAATCATCTTGGGATAGAAAAGCAGGACAACAAAATTCACAAACAAAACACACCTTTATATACCCATTAAGTCATGTACAAGGTTTATGACCAACAGACTATAAAGACCGACTTTTCAAAAAGAAGCGGTTCTACTTGACTTACACTTCGAGATCACCTTCTTTTCCAGTCCTCCAATCAACTATCCTGAAACTTTAAGTCCATAACGGGGTGAGATATAAATCTCAGCGAGTTCACGCGTTAAACCCCGATTAGGAGGGAAATACGCCAAGAAGCGTCATAATTACACAATCATAGGGACTTACCTCGCCTCAGGTCCACCCTGTAGGTCAATACAATCAAATACTCAACCAAATAATTCAATTCAATTCAATTCAATTCAATTCAATTCAACATCAATCGCCGACTCATATGACTCCATGTCATCGATGCCATCTATGAATTATGTCGATTCGAATACTGCTCGCCTAAGCTGAAATAGATATATTCACATAACATAGCTTCCCAAAGCTGATGTCTAAAATTTGCTCATCGAAGCTGCTAATAACATTTGCTCACCGAAGCTGCTAGAAAACTATGATGCTTGCCAAAGCCGACATCTAAATTGATCACCGAAGTTGCTAATGTATTCTTGCTCACCGAAGCTACGATAGACCTATATTGGTATTAATGCTCCTTGAAGTCTGTTATAGATCTATATTGTTCACCTAAGCTGAAATTGTACTTAAAAACCATTTTCGGTGTCAACACCCGACACCTGGTATTTTCCAATTAAAATATCAATATATCACAATCATCACTCAATTCAACAATATAATATTCAATTGCATAAACTAAACACATCATTGCGATCAGCTCGAAATTCTATCGAGCGGCTCTCCCGGCATAATTTTCGGAAAATATTAATTAATTAATAATTAAATAAATTCCAAAAATTAATTTAATTTAAATATAAAATAATATAATTAAATAATAATTAATTAAATATTATTTAATTAAAAGTATAATTAAGATTACACCAATCTAATTACATAATTAGACTAATTAATCCATCAACTAATCTAATCATGCATATAATCTAATCCACATTTAATTAAACTAATCTAACCACCTAAGTTCTAATTAAATTAAACTAAACACCCCTTAAAATGTCATTAGCCTACTAAGAGTTTAGTGCATAAACTCACCGGTTTATTGCGGAAACCTGGTTCACCGCAACGGTGGCCAAAATCCGAATTTTTGGCGGTGTAAACGGACACTCAGTGGCCTGGCGCCTAAAAGCCCACATAAATTTTGGGCTTAGACTTGGGCCTGGCCTGCTTCTTGGGCTTCAAGTGAGTTGGAATTGGGCTGGACTTTAAGTTGGGCTGCTGACTTCTTGGGCTGGGCTTGACTGAAAATAGAACTTGCTGGGCTTCGCTGAACTGGGCTCCAACGTTGAAGAAGCTGGGCCGAACAGCTGCTGTGGAGATAGGCTTCGCTGGACTCGACAGGCTGAAGACAAGCCCAGCTGTTGGGCCGAATCACGTTGAAGACGCGTGGGTTGAAGACTGCAGGAATTCGGTGAAATCGTGGGCTGAAGAATTCGAGCAGCTTCGGTGGGTGGTGAATGGGCAGACGGTGGACACGGACGTGGCAGCAAATGGAGCGGATATAGGGAAATGGAGGCTTCGGTTTCGCTGGCAGCTGGATGAAGAAATCGTGGCTTCGGTGGGCTTGGTTCGTGGAGATGGCAGGGGTCAACGGTGGGCTTGCTGGATCTTCGCTGCTGGAGGGAGGGTTGAACGAACGAGCAGCAAGTGGTGGACGGCGTGGCAGCTTGGGCTTCGGCGGAGGGGAAACAAAAGATGGTGGGCGTGCGTGGCTGGTGCTGGAGGAAATTTGGTGGATGATGGAGCTCGGTGGGGTTGCAGAGGAATGTAAGGAAAATGAAAAACTGAAAAGAAGAGTAGAGAAGTGAGGAAATGGGACGCTCGAAGGAAATGGGCAGCAAGGGGAATCGGTGGAAGACAACGTGCACAGAAAGATTAAGGGAAAATGGATGAAGATGAAGTGTTTAAAAGTCCACGAACCTTAGCCACTCCATTAAACAATTGTCCTCTAATACTTTCTAGTCTAAATTCCACCAAAATAGTCCAAATTGAAGCCAAAAATTGAAGCCCTTCCATCGTTCTGAATTTCACTCAATTAGGTCCAATTTCCTCACTCGATTCCCCACATCAACGTCCGAATTTTCCCAATCAAGGTCAAACTTTGATGAAGAAAAATTCCATACAATTTTCTGCAAGTTCTCAATACCCAAAGGCTTGACTTGGAAGTCCAAATTTCACTTCCATTAATTTCCGAATTGTCCGAAACGATTTTCTGTAAAAATCTCGAAATCTTTGAAAATTCTTCGGAGGATGAGTAGACGTTTCTAAAATAGCTCATGACAAGACAGAACTTTCAATTTCTGAAATCGAGTTCAAATTTGCGGTTAATTTCAATCCGGCGCGCTTTTAGCGTGACCTAGTCTACTGGGTAACTTTTAGGAATTTTTAGTGCAATTGACCCGTGATCGATTTATCTCTAGTCACAATGTACATCTTTGACTCATTGGCGACTCTTGGTTGTCATGAAAATCTCGAGATTTTAATTACAGACACAAGGTACCCAAAACAACAGAAAATCAATTTAGTGCCAATCGACGAGAATTTTGCAATCAGGTGGAATCACCCACACTTTGATCACAAATCTAAGTCGAATCGACCTATCTCTGATCTCTAATCGATTTTGATAGTGCCGTAATGACCCTTGTAGATCAACACGGTCGAGCAGTCGATTCCTGGTCGAATTCTCGACTCCATTGCGTTAAAATCCCTTAGTGGCTTCCCAGATAGTCTAGTTATTTTGTGAGTGATCAGCTTAGAGAATAGTACTATCGGCACGTCGATGAAAGACCCAATTTATTTAATCGAAAACAAATTCTGAAAATTCAGGCTGTCACATGTAGCATCAATTGGTGGTCCTTTGTCATGGACCGAAAGATACTTGACTCGTGGCTAATGGTGTCCCTAACTCTGTTGCGTCTCTCACTTTGAAGCGTTCAAGTAGCTCTCTTGTGTATTTATCTTGAGAAAGAAGTAAGCCGGTTTTTGTAGGAATGGCTTCAATTCCCAAAAAGGAATTCAGTGGCCTAAAGTCTTTAATTGAGAATTGATTAGAAAGAGTGGTGATGAAGTTTGAAACAAAATTCTAGTCACTTCTAGTGATAATGAGGTCATCCACATACGCTAGAAAATAGGCTTGAATGCCACCATGGGACTAAATGAACAATGAACTGTCATTCTTCGAATTGACAAATGAATTTGCGAGAAAAAAATGAACTTAGCTCATTGTACCAAGCCTGCGAAATCTACCTTAACCCATATATGACTTTGTGAAGTTTACAAATGTGTGTTGGTTTTTCTAGGCCTTTAAAACTGGGCGGTTGCAACATGTAGACCTTATCTTGGAGAGTTCCTTGGAGGAAGGCATTGTTTACGACCATTTGTCTAACTGTCTATCCATGCATTAGAGCCAATGATAAGACCGCCCAAATGGTATTTGGTTTGATAGTCAGGCTAAATGTATCAGTGTAATCAAGGCCTAATCATTGGTGAAAACCGTTGGCCACAAGACGTACCTTGTACCTCTCAATACTACCGTCCGCATGTCTTTTTATTTGATAAGCCCATTTGCAACCTACAACATTCAAAGGTGAATCAAGAGGTATTAGTTCCCAAGTCCCATTACAAATAAGGACATTGATCTCAGCCAACATTTTTTCACGCCATTGAGGATCGCACATAGCTTATGTAATTCCCATTGGTTCTATAGTTGATGGAAGTGGGTGTTTGATGGTGATGTGGTTAATTTGTTTGGACTTGAAAATATTATTTTGGTATCTAGTGGTCATTTTGTGAGTTTGTGTTTGTGGATTTATGGGTTCTAATGTCTGGTCATTGTTGATAGTGCCTAGTTGGGTTTCGATTGAATTGAAAGGGCCAAAATTTTGGGTGTTTGTTTCGTATGGATTTGATGCAATAGATGTGGGTGCATGGGGTTGGTTTCCAAGAGGTAGCATTTTTGGGATTGATTTGAAGCTTGGGAAGTCGATAGAGATGCAGCACGGGTTGGAATGTAGCTCGAGGGAGCACTTGTGCAGGTGGTCCAACGTTTGGCAGTAAGACCGGGAAAGAAGTAGTAGGTGGAAGAGGTGAACTTTAAGATGATGACAAGAAACTCTTAGAAATGAGAAGTGTTTGACATGAGAATGTCTTTTCTTCGAACATAACATGATGTGAGATATAGGGACAATTATTTTGTCGATCAAAACATTTGTTCGCACTTTGTGACAACGAATACCCTAGAATATACATTATCAAAAATGGGGCATAAGTTTATTTGTGTTGTATGGACGTAACCATGAATAGCATAGATAACCAAATGTGCAAGGTTTTTCTTATAATTGGGAACCATTTGGAATAGTGTTTGAAATAGTGAGTGCATGTCTAGAACTGGTGTTGGCAAATGACCAATAGGAGGATTTCTTTGTGAAATAAGGTGAGTCTAGTTTCAACTATGTGGCGGTGTTTTCTTTCTGTGATTCCATTGTGTTCTAGTGCATGTAGTGCTATGGTTAGACGGGAAATTCTGTGTTTTGCAAGAAAATGTTTTAGGTTTTGAAATTCTCCGCCACCAATGGAATATAAGTTTCGAATGGAGACAGAATATTGTTTTTTCAACCAAGCTTTTGAACTGTTCAAAAATTTGGGTAACATCCTATTTTTTTCCTGATAAGATAAAGTCAAGTATGTTTCGTATAGTGGTCAACAAATATAAGATAATAACGGAAACCATCAATTGAAGCAGTTGACAGGACCCCAAACATTAGAAAAGATAATGTCAAGTGAAATATGACTAACAAGAGTTGATACTCCAAATGGAATTTTGTGACTCTTATTGCACTGACACGCATCACATGATAAAGTAGAACCTACAATTGACTAAGAAAATGAATAAGTTGGAAAATTATTAAGAACATGATTTGGAGTCATGAGGACCCGACTTAGCTAACCTAGTCAATTTAGTCTAAATATATTTATGGCTCTACTTTGCTAATCCGTTTAGAGCAGATATTAAGCCTCACGTCTCATGCGCATGTCTATTATCATCTATTGGTGCAAGTTTTGTAATCCCTTACTTCGCAATTTACTTACTTTTATGTATTTTCAGTCAGTCCATAAAGATAGGTTGATCGTGAATCTTGGTCCACATATAATGGGAGAATCAACATTCAAATTGTTACTACTCTTGAGGACGAGCAAGGCATATGGTGAGTAAACTCGATCCAATTGGCTGCAACTTTGTACAGTTAAAGATAGGGTAGATACTCCCTTTGTTGGAAATAAAAGTCTGTTTTGTCCTCATCTAAGCACTATCACATTTATGGTGCCCTGAAGTGTCCACCTTCATATTTGGTAAGCATGACTTCACTCCGACTTTTGTAGATTATAGCATTGTCATGGGGAAATCTTTACTCTAAATTAATTAGTTCACCTATTGGAATAGAGCCAACATCAATTTAATCCGATTTTTTGAGAATCAAAGAGGATGAAGTTAGGAAAGTTTTGAAAGGAAATCACAGCATATGTCCGTTCTCATTTTTGGATGAATACTTTAATAATGGCACCTCATTTAAAATAAATAGGATCCTCCTATTAGTTTATTTTTTTATTTTTTTAATGTATTTGTAATTTTCCCTCATCATAAGAACGCTATTAGTTCCTCAACTGCATGGTAGTCCAACAAGTGTGAACCAAAGGCACATATTTTTGATTAATTGAAGAGTCATTTGGTGCCAAACCAAAGGCACATGTTTGCCCAAAGAGCGTGTTTGAGTAAAGAACAAATTAGGCCTCAGGACACGGTGCTTTGTAAGGGTGTCAAAAAGAATCCACGCCGGCCCAATCCTCAAATTTAGAGTATTTTGGAGCCGGATCGAGTCGGGCCCACACGGGTTTTTTGACACCCACAGCACAGCACAGCCCCATCTCCCTCTCCCTCTCCCCTTCTCTCTCCTCTTCCTCTGCGTAAACGTGACGAGAACAAGCCCTGGATCTGAGAAGACAAGGAGCATAGTCCCTCCATCACCATTTGCTTCCTTCAACTCTGGCGTAACCTTGTTGTCTCTGCAAGTCAATCACCTACCTCTGCTTCTTTGGCTTTCCACTCTATTGTCCTCACCTTGATCACCGTCTCAATCTCATGAAGATTTCAATTAAATCTTCAAAGCACTGCTTTGAAGCACTTGTGAAAGCTCAATCGATCTAATTGCGTTGGGTGCAAAGCATCCATACAAGATAAAACCATGTGCTAGGAAGTTATGTAGCACCGACACGTACACGCGACACGTGACACAATACGACACGACACACCGACACGTCATGTCTCAAAAAGTAGAGAATTTTGACACATTCCGACATGTTAAATATTAAATACATATTTTTTGTATATAAATGCATAAATAACTAAATAATAATAATAATAAAAAGAGCCTAGAATTAATCTGTATTAAAAACATTAATCCTACATTTGTTAATATTATTCATTCTTTTAATTTGACAAATTCAACTACATTTCATTGTAATAATCCATAAAACTTGAAGAAAAAAACAAATAATCCACATTCCACTATTAAATTTAAAATTCAACAATAAGCAAAAAAAATCAACATTACATCAAGTAATATAAAAAAAAAAAAAGTCATTCATTCACATTATCTACTTCTTCTGGAAAAAAAAACAAAAAAAAACAAACTCCATCTCCGGCTCATCAAGTGAAATATTTGCAATTTCAAGCACCCCAACATCTTCAATCGAGTCAAATGCATCTCCGCCAATATCCCACATCTTAGTCTCTCCTTTTGCATATTATGGGTTTTTTCTTGATAGAAGACGGTTATTCTGCATGTTTTTAGATCATCTTATTTCTTCTCATCGAGTGCACAAATAAGTAAGTACTCCAATTTCTCTCAGCACATGATGAAGAAGAAGGTTGTACAAGAAACTTTAAGGCTATGCTTTGAAGCATCGGTACGCATGCACCATAATTAACTCACCAAGTCTTAGGATCCATAGAATATCGATTTTAAATGGAATGAAAATCTCTAAAATCGCCATTTTTACTCGCAAAATCTACATACTCCAAATTCACCTTGTTGCGCTCATCCAAGTTAGGAAAGTATTTTTTGAAGCATTTCAGTCTTTCTTGGTTGATCTCTTTATTCTTGTATGGAGAAATTCGAGTAGGATTTTCATCAAGCCATTGATCACTATAGTACCTTTATTTAATAAAATGAAATAAAATTAGAAAACAATAATAAATAAGAGGAGTATTATATTATCATGTTAAAGAAAGAATAACCACTAAAGTAATAATCTTATACAATTTTAGAACTTACCTGGGATTTAAGGCATGTGCCAAGCAATGAAGTGGAGTGTTGTTATTTGTCCAACGATCTACAAGAATTGTGTAAACCACCTCATAAGATGTGGACTTCTCATCTAGCCTTTTCACTTCATGTGCATATAGAACTTGCTTCACTTTTTGATCACCGAACCCCACATATCATAAACTAAGTGAAGACAAGGTTTATCGGTGTCACAAATTCTAAACATATCATAAATAGGAGCCGTGAAGGAAAGTATATAATCAATCAAATCCCATAAAAAAATCATCAAACACATTCTCCTTGACAAATTTAGCTTTCTCTCGATTGACATCTCAATAGATATTCCATTTGTCACAAATCACCATGTTTTGAAGACCATTTTTTATTAAATTAAATCTCCTAAGCATCACAATCATCGAAGCAAAATGTGTATCCGCTACAGAAAGCAACTTCAAGCTAACAAACCCATTGTATATTTGCTAATTTCATAGAATGGTTCATGATGAAATACTTGATTTGCATAACTTCCTTAACAATATATGAAATCCAACTACATTCCTCATAAACTATTTGATTGCTCTCCATCTTTTTTACGGTATAAATGTTCTTCAAAGTTAGATTAAGGGTGTGCACCACACACAAGGTGTTCACATAATGGATGGAAATTCTTGTTCAATGAGTTGTCCCACGCCCTTACAATTTGAAGCATTATCCGTAATTACTTGGACCGCATTCTTATACCCAATTTCATTTATAACTCATTTTAGCAAGTTACAAATGAAATGCATATCCTTTATTTCTTTCGAACAATCAACCAATTTTATAAACATTGGATCTCCATCCGATACCACCATGAAATTAATAAGCGGTCTTCTTTGTGAGTTACTCCATCCATCACTCACAATACTTACACCCTTCTCCTTCCACATGATTTTGATAGGTGCACACAACCTATCAATATTTGCCTTCTCTTTTTGTAACAAAGTGGTCCTCAACAAATTATATTTTGGTGGTACATAACCTGCAATATTATGATTAGCGGCATAAGTGAAAGCGGATTAAAAATAAGAATTCTTTACTAGGTTAAACGGCAAGCTTGCTGAATAAAACATCATAACAATCTCACAATCTAAACGTTCCAGTTGAGTCATATTAAATACATCTTCAAGTGATTTTTCACTCTCACTTCCACCTTTCCCTTTTTGGAGTTAAATGATAAATTCATTCCGTCACCACCACCAATACTAAGTGAATAACTAGCAAGAGGCAAAGATACATTTATAGGTACAATACTTATTAATTTAGTATTGACCTCTTTCTCTAATTTTTCTATCTCCAAAAGATCTTTTTTTTTCTTCTTTTGTGCATTTTCCAATTCCTTTTCCACTTATCATCATCAAATAGCCTCTCACTTTCGTGTATAAACTCTTAAAATCTTTTTGACAAAAGTTACATCTCCAAGACAAATCCCCCCCTGGCATCGGTATGATTAATTAACTTAGTAACATACATCCATAATGGTTCTTTTAGAACTTCATTGCTAGAGGTAGGTGGTTGTGTACTTGAAGTACTACTAGCCATATTTGAACTTGAAGACATTCTACAAAATAAATAAATAAATAAATAAATAAACATATTATTATCAATTGCTATAAGGTTTCTTAGTTAAAGTTAACTAAGAAAGATTGGATATCAACCGGAAGTACGTTGCGGGAAGTGGTAAGCAGCAATAGACAAAGTGGAAATATAGTAGCAATACATCAATTATATAGCAGCAATACAACATCAATATAGCAACTATATAGTAGCAAATGGCAGAGAACAACAGTGCATAGCGGTAGCCAAATTTCCATTATCAAATCTCGACCATCACACATATACGACCAAAGTCATTCTGAGTATTCACAATACAAAAGTGGAAAGGAAATAAAAATAGAGAGAAATCATAGCAAAACCGATATGCCCTTCCGGTTTTCAATTTCCATGCCACTTACTTCATAGATGACTTATTCAAAATAGAGCGCTCAATAGATAAAAATTAAAGCAAACTGATTTTGTGTAAAAGCAATATTGAAAACTACTAGGATCCCAACAAAAAGCTGATGTTCTAAAGATTTTACAAGCTTTGTAACCTGACTCCTCACACATAAAATATGATTTTTTGTCTGTGTACCAGTAATAGAGAATAAGGCAGCAACTCTCCAAAAGATGTTGCTCCAAACTACTTGTCGAAGTTCCCCGTAATAACAACTTTAGACAATTTCATTCACGGAAACTTTGCTATGGGACCTTTTAATATCGGCTAGGTTAATTCCCTTCCTATGATGGCTACAAACTGCCAAACTCTACTCATTCAGGCTCAAAAACATCTACATCAAAACCCTGTGCACCATCACAAGAACTTGACTCCAAAATGCGATAGCACCAATTGAACTTCAGCTAACTCGGTCCGATGGATAACAGAGGAACCCAGTTCGCTACATCCCCAACTAGCACTAGCAATAGAAGAACAACCAAGCCCATCTATTCCAAAAGGCCAATAATTGCACCCTCAGTTCCACGATTGCGATTTACAAAGTCATCCAGACAAGCACAACACGACGAGGGTGCAGAACAGGATGGGAACGTCCAAATTTTTGAAATACATTATAACATAAAGCCCAATGATCGAGGGTGCAGAACGTCTCACTATGAAAGAACTGGAGCTCCAATTTTTCAACATCAACAAGCGTAGCCAACAATGAGCTCCATCTGTTTCATTCAATTTTGGAACTCAACTTGTATCTAACAAAACATTCACTAATCCCCCTTTCCCCAAACTAACTCTAGGGTTTGCCGAAAAATCCCAAATCGCATTATAAAGAAATCCAAGATACTAACCTGAGATGAGCAAAAAGATGAAATCACAAGATGAAGAAGAGCAACGCAGCAACGCTGTGAGAGGCGAGGTGACAGCTCGCCGTCGGGCGGCGACTCGATGCTTACGAGAGTTGAAAGCGGGGTTGGAGGTGACTATGGCGATAGGTGGGGCTGAGGTGCGGGGGGCTACGGCGAGTCGGCGACTGGTGGGGTGATCCTCACGATTGGCAAAGCAACACCAACGACACTCACGGCGAAAGAAGAGAATCGAGTGCTTAGGCGCGTGTGATTGAAGAGTGAAGAGAAGAGTCCGAACCTGTTCATGTGACTGAAGTTTTAACTTTTATTATTTTATTTTATTTTTTATTTGTTCATATATTTTTATGGGATAAGTGTTCCGAAGTCCTAAAACTTGTCATGAAAATGCATTTCAGTCTTAAAACTTGCAAAAAGTGCAAATAAGTCCTCAAACTTGTCAAAATAGTTCAATTGAGTCCTAAAATTGCCGCCGTCGGTTTATTGACGGAAAATGCTTGACGTGGCGCTAACGTAGTATTTTAAATAATTTTTATTTTCCAGTTGGTTTTTTAATAATTTTTTATTCAAAATTTTTAAAAAATTATATTTAAAAACTAAAATTTAATTTTTAAAAACTGTTAAAAAATTAAAAAAAAAAAAGGGAAGAGGCGGCCGCCCATCGCCGGGGGGCCGGCGACGGTTGTCGGCCGCCGCCCGACCGGGGCGAGGCCTCGCGGAGCCCCGGGCGAGGGCCGGCGACCCTCGCTGGCGCGGGCGAGGGCTCGTCGGCCCTGGCAAGGGCCGGCGACCCTCGCCTAACGCGGGCGAGGCGCCCGACGAGGGTCGCCGGCCCTCGCTGAGGTCGGCGAGCCCTCACCCGCGCCGGGTGAGCCTCGCCAGCGTTAGGCGAGGTCGCCGGCCCTCGCACGGGGCCGGCGAGGCTCGCCCTAGTTGGGCGGCGGCCGGTGACCGTCGCCGGCCCCTCCGGCGATGGACGGCCGCCTCCTCTGCCCTTTTTTCTTTTTCTTTTTAATAGTTTTTAAAAAATGAATTTTAGTTTTTAAATATACATTTTTAAAAAAATTGAATAAAAAATAATTTAAAGCCAGCTGGAAAATAAAAAATAATTTAAAAAGCCAGCTGGAAAATAAAAATAAATTTAAAATGCCACGTCGGTATTTTTAACGGAAAATACCGACGGTGTTAGCTTTAGGACTCAATTGAACTATTTTGACAAGTTTGAGGACTTATTTGCACTTTTTGCAAGTTTTAGGACTGAAATGCATTTTCGTGACAAGTTTTAGGACTTCTGGAACACTTATCCCTATTTTTATTTAGACCCTAGAAGTTTTGGAAATTTATAAAAATAACCCCATGCGTGTCGGAGTCGCTTGTCGAGAATTTCCGACTCGTGTGTCGAGACAGTTGATCACGTGTCGGTTTTCCGAGACGCGTTGACCGCGTGTCGGAGCATGTTGGAGCATGTCGGACATGTGTCGAAGTGTCGAGACACGACACGAAGGGTCCCGGAGAGTGTCCGTGCTTCATAGCCGGGAAGGACTCAGCTGGTGCAAACGAGTCGGTCATTCCATGTCTTTATCAACAACTCCTGAAAGAGTAATGTGATTATTCACAATATGAATTTTGATATGAATGCATGGAGAAAATTACCATCATGGCCCCTACCTATCGATTTAACTGTAGAAAACTACTAGAACGGAAGTTTCGATTTGCTATCCTCATCTAGACAGATTATAAATTCAACCTTATGCTAACTCAGGTGCCAAATGTGGTCGTCTTCAGCAATTACACAGAATCTGCATTCGACTTAAATCGATACGATCGAATCATATGCTTTTGTTTTCCATCATGGTTGAAAGCCTGAAAAGAGTTGCCTTCCTCCGTGAAGACAAAACAATGGAAAAATTTACGATCATAGAACGCCGTCTCAAAAGAGAGTTATCCGCGTCCCCTTTGCAGTTCGTCAAACTCCCTTGAGTTCACCTCGGGAGGGTTGTGACTTTTGTCCGTGAAGATTGTTGGCAATTCACTGGGTCTGACTAGAGCCGTGAGATCTTTCATCTTAGTTTTCTTGGGTTTCTAGCAAAGCCTACCCATTTCTTGGTTTTTGGTGGAACAGAACGCGCGCCACCGCCTCTCGCAGTTCTTGATGACCCGTCTTGTTGTTTCTTGCTTGTTCTTTTTATAACAACAGCAACTCGATCAGAGTTCAAGTGCTGGCGTGGAAGGTCAGCCCTTGCGGTCGCGGCCAATCCTTCATCCTAACGAGTGGCGGTCGCGACCGTCACCTTCTTCTCATCATCACGAGCGATGGAAGGAGTCAGACTGAGCTTTCCCTCAGAGACCAAATCGACTTCCATCTTTCTGTCCCCCATTGAAAGATAATTCGCAAACTGACGCCATACGCCCGTTTTCAGCAATTTGGCTGTTAGGGTTGATGTTGATAGGGGGTTTTGAGAGAGAGAGAGAGAGAGAGACGGGCAATACTTGAAAAATAGTTGTTTTGCTTGCTGATTAAACGTGCAATAAACAAATGATAAACAAATGGGCAATACTCTTGCGTGTGTGTGAGTTTGTGATGGAAACTTGTGTGTGAAGGACTGAGATACATAAGATTAATTTGTGGGCATAGGCAGATCCATCCTACCTAGGAAATGTTTACTTTTAGAATAATTCGTGTTCTTATTTCAATCCTGATGCTATTTGTAATCGTTAGTAAAAGGATTACGTTGTTCCTCTGTTCATTGAATGTGTTCAATGAGAAACATGTGAAATCGGATTCTTCCTCTTACAATAACATTGTCCGACTTCGTTTTAATATTCTAGTTTGGTCCAAACTACATCCCACTATCTTTCCAATGTTAGAAGCTTGAACTAAAGAAATCTCAAAAAAGTAAGTATAAACGAAGGCTTCAATTGGTCAAAAGACGTTGCAGACAGTCAAACATAACTTTACTACCGACTCTCCGACTCTCTGGGGAAGAACAGATGTACATCAATCTCCTGTAGATAAGGCACGCGGTCCGCTCTTTTTTCTGGTTGCCAACTCGGCACGTCTCCAAAATCTGTTTAAAAAATTTTTCTTTTTATTTGGAATTTTTATTTTTAAATATATGTACTCTCTCTCTCTCTCTCTTTTCCCACTCTTTGTTGTTGTTGTTGTTTTTTTTTTTTTTTTTTTTTTTTTTGGTCGCGATCTAAATTGTAATATAACTTCAGAGAATTCAACCAAAAAGTTTTGTACTGTTAGATGGTTAAAGAAACATGGATACAAGATGTAACATGATTATAATTTGTTAAGAGAAACTCAAATTCTAACATAATGTTGGATGACTCACTTAAAAACATTACGAATCACTATATTTTCATCCGTTTATTAGAAACAGAAAATCATTTTATTAATTGCATTAAAAGAGTTTGATAGCAATAACATCATAAGAACAGAAATGACAAACATACATTGTGACTCTTGACTCTTTAGCGTCTCACTTGAGACATAAACTAACCTCCAATTGTGCAAATATTTAATTATCCCTCTTCATCGACAGTACTTGGATAAATGGCAAGAAGCTAATTAAGGTTGCGCCTCTAGCCTATCTAAAGGTTGAGATCCGTGGGAGAAGAAAGAATAATGTAGAAAAGAGAGACGAGGAGGAGGACAGATTAAAAATTCATGCTTGTTGAAGTATTTTCTCAAGTTTCGATAAAAAAAAAAAAAAAGTGTTTTCTCAAGCAAAAAGTAGAAGGATTATCTATACGTGCCCGTGTTTGATTATATTAATACATTTACCACTATTAGGACAATATATCAGATATTATTAGCGACTAGCATTGAAATATTTCAACTCGCAATTACGTGCTTCAATCACGAGCTAATTCTTTTGAAGAGTCTATTTAAAATTTAGTATCTTTATATTAGCTGTTTCGTAACCTAGGAATTCTATGAATGTCTAATTTTCTCCAACTCACACTTTGGACCTCAGAAAATATTGCACTTGGATTTTTTACCAGCTAAACAAGAAAAGAGAGAGAGAGAGAGAGAGAGAGAGAGAGTAGGAAAAGGAATAATAAAGGACCATTGGTTGGAGGTTAAGAAAAAAAAAGAGAGGATCTTGTGGGATATATAAAGGTGCAAGGAGGAGATTCTACGAAGAAGAAGAAGAAGAAGAAGAAGAAGAAGAAGAAGAAGAAGCTCGATCGAAAGAAGAAGCAGAACTCGGCGCGTAAAGACAGACGGGGCTGGATGTGTACAGGGCATCCTCTTCATCTCCGTCCATGCCATCCTCCGCCTTCACTAACCCTCGGACTGACCGCATCGTCGTCGTCTTCTTCATCCCGTCAGCCCCCTTGCACCATCTCGTCGCTTCAATCATCAACTTGGCCAATAGCCAGAGAGTCCATCACCACAGCAAGGTCTCATTGTCGTCACCATCGCTGTCCATGCCCTACGGCAACCCATCCCTACCACAATACCAACTCCTCGCGCTGCCATCCGCTATATCTTCAGACCAGCCGCCACGGCCTTGGTGACGGTCATGACCCTGGTGCTGCGGAATCTTTTAGTTCGTTTTGGTTCAAACCCATTAGTCATCGCCTTGGCATGGACACCCTCCGCTCATCTGGTTTAGAGGATTCCGACTCCAACCTATAAACTAAGTCAAGAATCCTCCTTTCTTTTTTTATCATGTGCCATTTCTCTTTGTATTCGACTCCGTATCTTCTGTGCTCAGTGTTTCCGTTCGTTGATGTTTCTTGTCCAGATTAAGCTCGTCGCTAACGTTATCAACCTTTGGCCTGGAGTTGCGCCAAGCCGGGTCGAGTTGAACCAAGTCGACGCCACTGAACTTTAATCGCTGCCCAGGGCAGTCCAGAAAAAACTACCTTCAGTTGTCCTCCTGTTTGGTCGTCCCTTGCTACTTTCCTTCGCTGAACTCGGTTTTGCCGACTATCTGTTTCCCTGCATTCGTGGAGGCCGCTCGCCAGCGTTGCTCCTTGTCTACATGAATCCAGCACGGTGCATCCAGTAGCCATTGTGGATGAATCGGTCTGGGTTAAATCGGACCCAGCCTTGCTGTTACCGTTTACATATCATTTTGAAACCCCGATCAGCCCCTACACCGAGAAGTGGAAACAAGAGACAAGGCATTCGAGTATTTGATGACAGAACCGCGGGAAGCAGGCGCTCGAAGACAGGAACTTGAGCCTTTCGTGCAAGGGATTGGCGATTCCATGTCAGATGGTGGAGTGGATCACGAAGACAACCGGGTCTTGATGAGCCAATGGATGAGTGCTTCTGACCATCTCTTGTTCTCATTATTTACTTTCCCCCTCGTTATGAGATAGTGTACTCTGAATCTCTTTACCCGGTCAGATCATTGCTGGGAATTGCAGGGGTGCCGGCAGCGATGCTTTTGATACAAATATGAAAAGAATCATTCACAATCATTATCCTCATGTCCTGATTTTGCAGGTCCAAGAGAACATTCGGTGCATGCCTTTTGCTGGCGGGATCTGAGTGGTTTGGAACTCGGGAGTCCAGCTCCTGTAAATTGCAGAACAGAATAAAGCTTATATATTGGTCAAGGCGAGCGCGATTTCTCGATCCAAGCATCTCAAGGCGCGAGGTTTCTCAATCTACCATCAATCTACCACAAATTCCTTGTCCTGAAGCTGAAGGTAATCTCTCTCTGTATCGGTTCGAATTGCTAGTGAAAGATTCGGTGATTGATGATGGCTATCTTACTCTTTGTTGACACATTATTATTTGTTGATACATAAAAACGAAAAAAAAAAGAAGCAAAAATATATACATAGGAAAATACAAAGATGAGCCTTATAATAAAAAGCTTGAATAAATGGGGCCTCAAAAACAATAATTAAAAAAGGGGAGAGCAGAGAGTTTAAGGGAAAAAAAGTAAAAATAATAATCAAATCCGAGGTAGGTTCAACACAACCCTTCCCCTACATTTCCGGCTCATTTTTCAGCTAATTTTCAATCCCCTCACCCCACTAAACTTGAGCCCATTTAAAAAAAAAAAAAAAAAACTCAAAGCCTGAACGGAGGGAATTCTGGCCTAAGAAGACCAAACCCAGCCCTTTCCTTCTTTTCTTTTATCTTCTTTCTTCTTAACCCATTTCATTTCCTCAAGCCTGACCTTTGTGTTCCCTTTCTTCCTCATGTTCACGCTCATGCCTGTGAGGAGAAGAATAGTGACAGACAGAGCGTCCGTGACTGAACGATGGCTGAGCGAAGAAAACCAAAGGGTTTCTAGAAGAAGTAGAGCTGGAGAAGCAAAACGGAATTCTTGAGATTCCTTGGAGGGCTCATTTTTTCAGACACTGACGCTCGGTAAAATAGGGGCACTTGTTTTTATCCAGAGACTGCGGCCGAGAAGCTGACCCAAAAAGAGAGTGAGAACTTTCTTTCCATACGCCAAAATCACCGTCGACCTTCATCGGAAGTCCACCTGCTGGTCGTCGTTTGTCATCATAGTGACCACCCGAACTAGGTAACCTGGTGTACCCAATTTTCTTTTCCCCTCTCTTGGCTGAGTCTGAAACATAGAACTCAATCTGCGAATTCACGAGTAAACCACATCAAACGGAGACTGTTTTGGGATACTTCATGCTAATTTAGAACTTGATATATTGTGTCTAGGCTACAAATCACATTAGAATTGAATTTGGAGCTTGCATTCTTAATCGCATATCAGTGTTCAACAATGCCAAATGAAACACTGAAACGGTTTTTATGAAACCAAAGGTTAAAGTTTCGGCTGATGTTTGATTTGTTCCGAGATTATTGTATTATAATTAAATCTGGGTTTCTCTTTGATTCTGTGATATATAGTGTGATGTTGGAGTTGGCCATGAACAAGCCCGCCGAAGATGCTTTCCCATTGGTGATGGCCACGGTTAAAGGCCGTTCCCGTTAGCTTCTCATTCTTTTCATATTCATTATGCAAGGGTATTTGTTTTTAGTTGGTTTGGTTATTTGATTGAATGATCATGAAGAAATAATAGAAAATGAAAATATTTTTAATAAAATGGTATCATAAAGATCGGGTCGGATCTGGCTATTAGAGCCGGATCAGGCAGTGGGTTGGAACTATTGTATTCTGGTTCAGAACAAAGGAACTGTGGGTTGGAGGCTAGATGAATAGGGCTGAAAAATGATTCGGGCTTGGGCTAAATTTGAGCTGGAATTGGGTGAAGGGAATAGGTTAGGCCGAATTAAGCGTGTGGGCTGAGTTTGAATCAGGCTTAAGTGAACCAAGGACCAAAGATTGGAAATCGGGGCCCATCTGACCGAAACTTTATTCAGACCGGATTCTAGATGCCGGTCTGCATCCAAACCCAACTCGGACCATAAGGGTCCGAGTCAGACCCATATTCAGACCAAGTTCCCTAACCAGGTCCGAAATCCATTTTCCAAAATTTAAAAGTAATAAATTTAAAAAAAATTCAAACTAAAAAATTAATACAGAAATAAAAACAAAAAAACTATAAAAAACTATAAAAAATTAAAAAAATTAATAATAATTCCAAAAAAAAAAATTTTGAAAAAAAAAAAGTTTAAAATTAGATATTAAGTGGCTTCATTCGATTTTTTTTTTTTTTTTTTTTTTTGTGTCAACTCTACTCAAAGTTAGTTTAGCAATGAAAGATGTGAAATTTTTTGATAAAAAATTGAACCTAAAACTGACTAGGCGTTTAAGGTTTTGCAATAGGGTTTTAGAGTGCTTTCTTCAATTAGGAAGAATGCTAGGTCACTGTTCATGCATTTTCATTTTGATTTTACTTTATTGTACTTTTTAAATACATTGCTTGTTAATTTTTGCTTTTAGCATCGTTAGGTAAAATCATTAGTATTGTAATAAAAACTTATCATCTGGACACTTAGTGGACAAGAATATTAGAATTCATAATTGGTAAAAAGATTGTCTTGTCACTTTAGTGAACAAACCATCAAGTTTATGTATTGAAAGGACATTAATTAGACAACTAATGTAATCAAGTTTATGATTCTTGAATCTCTGGTTCCATAAGAATTGAGACGACTCCTCACATCTCAATTGATTTCTACCCAACCCTAAAATGGCTAGTGGCGATTCCTAGAAATATTAAGTTGTTAACTTGAAATTGAATATGCCAACATCATTTGAGGTATGAGGTTGAGAGAGCCCAAACTTGAAATTGATGGATCATTTCAGATCATTAGATGATGTAATCAAGCTGTCTTTTGTGAATGCTAATTCGAACTATCTTTTTTGCATTATTTAAGTACTTGTCCCAATCAAGAGGCCAATGTTGATGATTCCACGCAACAATTTGATCAAGTCATGTTTAGAGACAAGCTAGCAAAAGCCATAGTCATTCACAAATTTACCTACTCTTTTGTAGAGCATAAAGCGATCAGAGAGTTGCTTAGTTACCTCAACCACATATGAAGAAATGTTGCAAGAAGTGGTGTTGTGAAAGTTTATTAGAAAGAGAAGAGAATTTTAAAATTAAATGTAAATTCACTTTCGAGCAGAATATGTTTGACTTATGATATGTGGTCTATCATAGTTGATAATTGTATGACTATTATTGCCCATTACGTTGATGAGAATTGGGAATTACATGCAAATATTTTATGCTTCCTCTATATGCCACCTCCATATAGCGGTGCCATACTACTAGAAAAATTGTGAACTTTGTTGAGAGAGTGGTGCATTGAGAGGAAGGTTTTCAATATTACAATAGATATTGCATCATACAATATGGTTGATATTTGGAAAAATAAACCTTATCCTCTATGTTATGGGATGGATGGTTTCTTCATGTGTGTTGTGTCTGTTCATGTTTTGAATCTCATTGTACAAGAAGTTATAAAGGTAATTGATGGATCATTACTAAATATTAGAGAATATGTCATATATGTGAGAGCTACATAAGGGGAGGATAATAAAATTTGCTAAATGTATGTCATAATCATGTTTGAAGATAAGTTAGAATGTAAGTCAAGATGTGCCTATTAGATGGAACTCTACGTATCTAATGCTTGGGGTGTTTTGGTCTTTGACCATGCACGTTTCCATTTGAAGTTAATTGATTTTAACTTTCTTGCATGTCCCTCACCTGAGGATTAGGTTAGAGCTAAGAAAATTGCACTCTTGTTATTACCTTTATGAAATTTCTAATCCATTTTCTATAGTTAGATTTCCCAGACGAAATGATATTTCTATGGAGTATGGCAAATCTAGTTTCATTTTCTAAAGGCAAGGAACAACGATGCAATTATTAGTTTCAATCCTATAGCAATACTAAAAAGTTTCAAAAATATTGGGAAGTGTTATAGTGTTATCTTATCTTTTGTTGCTATATTAGTTTCTCGCTATAAGTTACATTTGTTAGAGGTTTGCTATTCGAAGTTGAACATTGATGATCATGCGCAATTTGTACGGAGCATTTGAGAAATGCTCTATATGCTTTTCAATGAATATGTTAACTCTATGTCAAGAAATAATCAATTTACACCTAGTTGAGATCACATTGATCATTCTCAACATAGAGGTCACATATTTATCAAAATGCATATAATCTTTCTCGAATGCTTTGTACAAATTACACCATGCATGTCCAACTTTTAAATAGCAAAACTCTAACAAATGTAGCTTATAGTGAGGAACTAATATAGTAGCAAAGGATAAGACAACATTATGATACTTCCAATATTTTTCAAACTTCTTTAGCATTGCCATAACCATAGGACTAATAGCTAAATCCTCATTATTGCTTGCCTTTGTCAAGCAAAACTAGATCCGCCATATAGTCATTGTGGGATATCTAACTACAGAGAAGAAAATGGAAATATCATAAAAATATTGTAACAAGAATGCAATTTTCTTAGCTCTAACTCAATTATCAAGTGATGAGCATATGAGAAAGTTACAATCAATTAACTTAAAATGCATGGTCAATGACCAAAGGACCAAGGACCAAGTACGTAGAGCTCTATCTAGTAGCCACATTTTGGCATACTTTTTTACCCATTTTCAAGCATGATTGTGACATATATTCAGCAAATTTTACTCTCCTTCCTTGTATATCTCTCAAATATTTGACAAATCTCTAATATTTTGTAATGATCTACCAATCATCTTTAGACCTTCTTGTATAATGAGATTCAAAATATATGTACCATGCACATGAAAAAGTGGCTCATCACATAATGAAAAGGATCTGATTTTTTTGTTTTCCAAATATCAATCATATTATCATTTTATGATGCATTATCTAATGTAATATTGAAAATATTCCTCTCAATGCCCCACTTTCTTAACAAAGTTAGCAATTTTTCTAGTAAACTGACACCACTATATGGAAATGGCACATAAGAAACACAAAACCTTTGCATGTAATCTCATCAATGAAATAGGTAGTGATAGTCATATAATGATTAATTGTGATAGAAGTTCATTGATCAGAAGTCAAACAAATTATGCTTGAAAGTGTCACTACATTTGATTTCAAATTTCTATTCTTTTTCTTAAAAACTTTTATCACATCACTTCTTGTTGTATTTATTGATATGCACTTCACATTGAGCTTGAGATAAATAAGCCACTCTCTAGTAGCCTTGTGCTCTATAAAAGAGTAGGTGTAATTTTGTTTAATTATCACTTAGTGTGCCTCCAAACACGGCTTGATCAAATTGTTCCGTGGAATCATCAACATTGGCCTCTTGATTGGGACAAATACTTAAATGATGCAACAATTTTTTTGTCCCATGACTAGCTATATATGTTGGTTCACACCACTTACATTTTGCCTGAATTCAAATTTAAGCCATATAACAAAAGTACATCTTTTTGATGGTTTAGAGTAAATAGACTAATTTTCCTCATTCTCATGAACAAAGATGCAATTCTACATCTCTCTGATTGTTTTTATGGTTGAATATTCTTCTTGATCCTCATTAGATCTTGACATAGTAACTAATTAGTTAGAGAAAATGTGAATTAGAACACGTTGTAAATACTAAAAGAAAATATAACATATTATATTTCTATCAAACATGAAATCAAACGCTTGCAAAAATTCAGTGGAAAAGCACAAATCAATCATGAACTTTTTGAAGTCATATAGGTTTGAAGGGCTATAGAAATTATTCGACACGGAATAGAAATAAGAGCAAGAGCAAGGACAAGTACGAAAGCATGATACCTCTAACAAGTAGCCACAAGATACTCTTTTCTTATCAACTCTGCTAGTTGACAACATGCTCAAATTCAGTAAATCATAATGACTCGTGAACTGGGTGTCATTCGAAAGTTATTCTAATGTCTATGAATCGCATCACTTTACTGGCAATAGCAACAACAATAAAGTGAGGCAAACTTCTGTGACCACGATTCACCTCATCTAATAGCTAACGACACAAAATCTAACTATTTAAAGATATCAACATATATGTTCAAATCCAACAAATACTGGAGCTAATTCACCAAGAAAACGTTTTAGAAGCCTTTTGTTGAATAGATTATGTGAACTACAAGAATAAGGGTAAACACGAAAGTAATTAACTAGACCAACGACTAAGGCTTCCATGAAGTTGTTGATTGAAGTCACAGCTGGTAGAAGTAGCTCGAGAGATCTCAGCACTTAGAATCTTTAGCTAAGATTCACGCCGTTGAAGCTTTTGGACACAACAAAAGAGACGAAGTGAAGTCGTTAGTTGAAGTCATGGTTCACAGAACCGACTCCTCCTCTCCGTGCTCATCACTTTGGATGAAGAAGAAGAAAATGGAGACGAAGTGAAGCCAAAGGAAGCGAAGCCTACGATGGCTTCAGGATCGTAATGGGTTAAAGTATGAGTCACTTAATTTACTTGTTTTTTGGGCTTTAGTTTTTCTCAACCCATTTAAGTCCATTTCAAAAAAAAAAAAAGAGTTATTAATATTGAATTGGGCTCATTAAATCTAAGTCATAAAATGAGTTTGGAAGCCATTTTGTTGGCCCTAGTTACAATGGAGAAATTGTATAGAAACTTGTATCATTGGTTGGAATTCAGTTTGAGTACTACAAAATCTTGAAATATGATTGGCTTGATTTTGTGCTTTCACGTAAAGGAAAATATCGACATTCTAGCATTGTGAGACATATCACTTGATAATCTGATGGCTTGACGACCATGACTTTGTCTCGGTGGTCGACTTATAGGCGATTATTGGAAGTCAGAGATTCATCAAATGATGCAATACCAATGCTGTAGGCAAAAAAAAAAAAAAAGTAGGAGAAAAAAATTCAATCGAATGTTAATTAGGAAACATAATTCAAACATGATCAAGGTTTAATATGGTCTTAACTTGCTCAGAAATAATATTATCACGTAATATGAAAGCGGAATAAATCAAATTCAAAATTTCATAACCATAGCACGTTTAATTAGGTGAACAATTCCATTTGCTAAAAAAGTTGTATATGATCTTCTAATCAAGTTAAATATAAATTTCAAAAATTAAGTCATTTAATGACTGGACGGATGACCACGGCATTTTTTTCTAGTGCTTCAAACTATTTAGTAAACGAGTCCTGATTAGCAAAATTTGCTTTTGGTTTAATAATTTGGAAAAAGAAAGGAACTCCCCTATAAGTACTTTTTTTTTTTTTGTCGATCTTGCTCTACTTGTATTATTACTATCACTTTTAAACTTTTGCTTTGCTTTTTTATTGGGTGTGAGAGTCGAAACTTACACCTTAAACTAAATCGTCCTCACCCCAATATCCTAAAAAGATGGGGACTCGAACCCTCTCACCTGCCCCTTCCCATATGTCCCTCTAAGTACCTTATTGAATGAATTTTCCATTGTTTAAGAAAGAATGCCCATGGGAAGTTTCCGAGTGTCGTGTCATGAATGCCTGCCAAGCAAATAAAAAGGGTTAATTTGCTCGCAAGAGTTTTAGGAATTGATGTAGGTGTGAGGTTTGGGTGAAAAATAATTTCACATCAAATAGTTAAAATTTGAAAGAAAAATTCTTGATGAACTGAAGGTATGAGTTGAGCTAAAGGGGTAATAAGTTCATTTAGATACGTCGGTGGGTTAGAAATTCGAAGTTGCACTCTTCATATCTCGTTCGAGATATAAAACTTTCATAAGTAAATGATGGGGAATATTTATGCAATCTTATTTCACGTGAGCACAAGTTAGACAAAATCTACAACAGATGAAATTGCATAAAGGGGTTAATTGATGAGTTTGGCTGATTAGCATCCATTATTTTTGGGGAAAAAAGAAAGTTTGCTCGTCAATTTATTTTGTTGTACATTATCTTTGTTTTTGTGTTGGTGTAAATTACAAGTCAAACACCGAGGAGTTGGTTGAGTGGTGAGAACAACTCCGAATGATTTGTCGGCGGATGCTACAATTCCATTTACTAAAAATTATATTTTACCCAGCAATTTTAAGTAGTTATTCGTTAACCCTACGTTATCTAGTGAAAAAATATCTAATTCCAACAAAAAATAAACTTCCTCATTATTATCTCTGTTGTCAAATGTTGTCCACTTCAAATTGTATATAAGTTTTTGCCCCTTGACCCTCATCACTCTCTCTAGTACGCACACTAAGAGGATAGAAGTTTTGTTTTCTGTTTTTTGTTTTTTGTTTTTTTTGGGTTAAAAAAAAGGGTAAATATGGAATTATGATTGATAAGTGAGGGCAGGATGAGAAAGTGACAATTGTTCAATTAAACTGAGGAGTTGAGTTACAAAAATGCTACTTCCCAATGCACTTACAATTCCTTATTGAGCTAAAAACTTTAGAAAGCTTTAAAGATAAAATTACATATTTTAAAAGTGAGGCAAGAATTTTGCATTTGCTCAAAGGACTTTAAAGGTCCACCTCTTCAAAATACTGAATTAAATGCAACCTAAACACGCTCCGTTTGCAAAGACGAAATACAAAGGGAGGAAAAAAATCGGTAGGGTATGAGAAAGTCTAATGTATGAAAACAATTAGAGAAAGCATAGGGGAAGAAAACATGAAGAGCAGAATTCTGCGGAGCCCAACCATTTGCGATCATCAGGGGTGGGTGGACAAGAGGTCATGGACATGGGCATATCGACACGCCCAAATTACGATATTGTCCTTGCCCCTTTCGAAAGATTACAAGACATATTTCCTTAGATAAATTACACGTCAGTCGCACCATTACTTTGAAACTTGAGGTGTTTTAACATAAACTTGGAAAAAGCTCCTGAGTAACAATCAAGGACTTATTCCAAGTTTCATTTATTAAATGAAGAGAGAGAGAGAGAGAGAGAGAGAGAGAGAGAGAGAGAGAGGGCGTAGCTGTAAGTTCTGCGTGATTTCTTCTTCATTTGCATTGCAATGCCACCACGCTCGAGTTTCTTCTTTTGATGGTTTTTCTTTCTGGGCGTTTCCGTGAGAAAAGCTTTAGCCTTTTTGACGCAGAAATTGCTCGGTCCTCTGGAGTTTCTTGTGCTTTGTTCATGTCATTTAAAAGTTAATCGGAAAAGAAAGGGACGAGGTAAAAAGTCGATGGGTCGGAAACAATGCCTTGAGCCAACGGCTTGCGTTTGAACTATTGGACCAAATATCACAATCACGGAACACTCAGGTTTTTACAACTCCGTAGTATGGAAAACAACGAATACTAGGTTGCTAGATTCAATCCATCATTATAAAGTGGGGCCTTCCTATGTGGTTGTCTCACTTAGCAATGAGAGGAGTGTTCCTTCCACAATGCTTATTCATTTTTCTTCTTTGTGGATAAAAATTGAAATCGGTATTGTTATGGTTTTGTTAGATTGATATCTTTCTGCGAACTTGACTACTCAACCAGCCAAGACCTCTGGAGCAGCTCCTAGCACAGATTCCACATATGATGAAAATTTACTTCAAGTTAGAAGTACTTCAGCAAGTTGAGTAATTTCTAGCAATTATAACAAGAATTATGCTGCAAATAATAGAGTCGAGGCCATTAGTGGATAGTCTTGAGAAGGAGAGAGATTTCTACTTTGAAAAATTAGGAGATATTGAGATCTTGGGCTACTATCCTGAAATAGAATGCCTACCAGTAATGTTTCTATCAAGTATTATTTCCAGGCATACTAGCCCTTTTTTACAAGCATACTTGTTTTGTTCATCTTTGTTGCTGTCTAAATGCTAGTTACTTATTAACTTCTACCTTGGCAGATTGTGGGAACAATAAAGAAGATATTTCACGCAGCAGGTGATGATGCATCAGTTATGGCAAAAGCTCAAGCCATGGGGCCGCTGCACTAGAAATAGTAGAGTTACTGATTCCCATTACCGATATTGCCGAAGGAAGAACAAGCTCAGATACTCACAAAAGGAAAAGTATCATAAACCCGGAAGGTAATGCTGCTACTAGTACTTTGTCTTCTCTGAGTTAAAGTACTTTGGACACTTCGGATGTGCATTCTAGTGGGTCATCTCTCATGACTTACTGACTTCCCATATTTGGATGCATTCCTTATTCGTAAGCTTGAAAACAACTTCTGGTGTACTCTCCATTAAGATATTTAGACAAATCCACCTGTGCAAAAGCCTATGTAATTTTAAAGGGTTCTAACCATAGTCAACATGGCAATTCGTAATCTATTTACGGGCGGAGTTTTGTACTCCTTTGAGCTTTAGTTAGCTAGTTTGATCATGAAGTAATTACATATATCTACAATGACTTCACATCCCTTACAAGGTTCGTGGTTGTTTGTATTATGGAGTACCACATTGACGGTGCCATGTTTGGACATGTTTCATAGGAAAGACTGGTGTGTTTATGCCATGTTCTATGCATATCGTTTGCATGTTTGGTTTGTGACAAGGTAACATAATTTAGGATTGTTTGATAATGTATTGTCTATTCTGGTTGGTGCATCTTTATGGGTCCTTCATTGATGAGTAGACGTATTATCACGATTGGATATTTTCAATTTGCCCATCGAGAGTTCTGAAACTTGGTTTTTTTTTTTTTTTTATTTCATCTACTTCTTCCGCATGTTATTGGTGGGTGTTAACCATATTTGTGATTGTCTAAAAATACCCTTTTAGCTCTTGACTTACTACATCATCCAAGTAAGGGGCAACCTCTTTTATAATAATATCATCTTTACAACTTTGAGTTCTTTAACATGCACATTTTTTTAGTGACGACATCCACTACATATGAAAAATACCCAAAAAAAAAAAAAAATACAAAAGATCTCAATACAGGAAATTGACACATTAGTGTCCATGGTATTCCAATGATCATCATTTCCATATTACTATGTACACTTGCCATTGGATCATACCAAATCCAAATTCAACCAAAAATAACATAAAAAAAAAAATAAATAAAGAACCACAAAATCATTTATCAAAACATTGCGAACAACCATGGTTGATCTATGAAATTAGACTATCACAACTTCAATTACTTCCTAACTAAGACTCCAGCAGCCATCTCAAAATAACAAAAAAATATGAAATTACCTATGCACTAAAATTTTAAGAAAAGTTCAAGGAAAATGACACTGAACTCAGAAAAATATCATGAATTTCTTCATGAAATTGAAGGATGATCACAGCCATCCTTTCCATTGACTCAAACTGGTGCTTCAACCTTCATGAGGCAAAAGCAAAGGCTACTATCCACTCTAAAGGACCAAAGCTGGATGACGACATCCTTTATGAGTTCATTCCGCTCACTAGGATGTGCGACCGCATTCCACCTCTCTGTCAACACATAAGAAAAATTTTTGCTCATGTAATTCCACTTCTTGAGTTGCAATCCGTGAGATACTTCAAGACATGGCTCAATGAGGGAAATTTTAATGCCCTCCTTCCTATCTAGGATTCGGATCTCTTCTTCGCTCAAGAAACCTTCCCTTATCTGCTTCTTGGGTACAGAGAGCCTACTTTGGCCTCGGTTCATGTCAGTGGCAGTAAGCGTCTTCTCCACAACGAGCGTCAAATCCCGACCGTGCATTTCCCGTATTTTGTCCATGTACTTTGTCGGCAATACGCTAGGTCCGATTAGAGCCGCAAGATCCGTGTTCTGAGTTTTCTTGGGTTTCTTGGAAACTCTACCCGATTCTTGGGTTTCGGTAGAATCGAACGCTCGTGACCACTTCTTGTTTCGGACAACTGGATCAGAATTTAATTTCTGGGCTTGGAATGCGGCCGTCGGGCCCTTGGCGATCTCTTCTTCCTAAACGATCCATCCAACAACGGTGGGCCCAAAAGTGGCGGTCGCGACGCTGAACTTCTTCTCATCATCCCGATCGAAGGCGGAAGAAGGGGCGAGACGGAGCTTTCTCTCGGAGGCCAACGAAGCTGCGTCCGCCAAGAGATGAAGAGACGAGAGATCGAGTTCCATCCCTCTCTCCCCCTTCGAAAGAGGGTTCGCACACTGAACACAGACCATCGCCGCTGGAGCACACTGCTTCCCCCACTGTCGCCAAGTATCGCCGAGTGATGACGAAGAGATGAGAAGACGAAGAGCGTTGATCGTGGGTTTTCGCAGAGAGAGACAGAGAGAGAGAGCGCGACAGAGAGGGGGTGGAAACGGAGGAGGGAAGAACAGACGGATAAGCGTGGGGATTTTAAAGGGCAACAGGCAATATTTGAAGAAGTTGAGAATTCCGAGTGGAGCTTGTCTTCGGATCATCGGGATGATACGTGTGTTTCAAATTAGGAAATATTAGGGCTTCTGCGTGGTTCAACGGATGATGCTAATGAAATAATTTATTGTCAATCTCCGAATGGTTCTCCAACTCCGAATTTGTCACTAAAAATTGTACGTTGATTTTAATTATGCGCGTACTACAATTCTCCGGATTTTTATTACACATGTACGCGAATTGTTGTCAGCCCACTTCATTGGCTCCGATTCTTGTCGTGGATTTATCATCCTGTTTCGATCCCCATTCGCAGTCTACATCTACACTTTCAAAAGGCTCTGGCATTCGGTGAAAGGGAGAGGAGGCTCGGTCACAAAACAGAGCATGATTTTGGGTGTTGCCGAGAGCTCATAAAAATATTCTCCCTGATTTCTCTCATTCACTGGTCTTCCTCTTCGTTCTCAGTTGCCAGAAAGCCGCCATCTCCGTCGATTTCTGCCGCTCCCACCGCCGCGCTGGAACTCCTTTTTCTGCCCTGTTTTATGGCTGCGTTTGAAGTACTTTGTTCTCATTCGAAACTCCTTCACCGGCGACGATATTCATAGAAGACACGTCCAGCACCTCCGCTCTCAGATCTGCGCCCTGGCCGACGCTAGAAATCCAATCACCAAGGTAAAATCCATTCTTTCTGTTTCTGTCGCTTTCGAATGAAACAGAGGCCATGACCAATCTCCAGTAAAAATCAAAAAAATTAATCCATTTATAATCCTCTGTTAATTGGGTTAATGGATCGTTCAATTGGAAATGATAACAGAATGTATAAGTAGTTAAAAGGAGCTCTAAAGTGCATATGCATATAGTATACCACCGTATTACCTTATTTCCTCTATGAGGTAGAAAGAAAATTAAAGAACCTGCGAATATCAGCAAAAGTACAATTATTGTTAACCAAGGAAAATAATTCATAGTAAAGACAAAATACACTTGGACAAAAAAACCCGTACTCGATAGAGAAAAAAAATTATCTATTTGATGTTCGTGAGAAAATCGGTTGTGATTGAAGTTCCTTTAGTGTATTGAACGTGTGCTGACGTTGTTGTGATGATCTAAATGTGAATTGTCACTTTATATTTGTGTGTAAGTTCATTGATCGAAATGTGTATCACTCGTTTGATAAAATGCTCAAACTAAATAAATAAGGATGTGCTTCTATTCGACCCTTTTACTGAAAATCACATTACCTCACTCCAACCTGTTCATGACTCATTGAGCCCTCATTTATGGATCGTCTTTTGTTGGAATATGATATTCATTTTTCATTGAATGGTGTTATGTTTCTCTTCGTCCGTATGGTCGGATAGGTTGGTATTGACTTGTGAAATTGAAAGTCTCTTGACAGCCTTCTTAGAGAGGGGCTAGGCATAGTGATATCTAATTCTCATGCTATCCTTTAACACTGTTCTTAAGGGGAGTGAGGCGCCATCACTGATCACAGCATTCAAAAATGATAAAGCTAAGTAGTTAAAGTATTTTGACTTACGAAAATCTAATTAAAAGGATAAGCAGGGCAAAGTAAAAACCCAACCATTATGTGAGATGTATACAGGAGGAAGGTTTACTCCTCACTGATCTTATGGATTCATTCATGGGACGATGAATGAATATTTCTTTGCCACTAAATGATCCCTAACATGTAATTATTACATGATTGTTTTAGGGCATATAGCTAACAACGGCAACAGCTGATTATCTTGTGTGACCGAGCTATGAGAAGCTGGGATCAAGTTCAGTAAGAGGAAGTTAGATAGGCATCCAGTTCAATGATGGGATCCTTTGGATCCCTTGATCTCTGATCCACAATAATTTGAGGTTGCTCTTCCTCAACCTAATAGCCTTCGAGCAATCTCGCTTTGATCACAACAACGTTATCACCTTACCTTGTATGTAGTCTTCATGGATAATTTGATCAACTCCTCCGAGGAGGTCAAGTACCTCCACTACTGCGGTATAACAGAGCGCTGGCTTGGGAGTGACTTCAAGGTCATTGACCTCTTCAACTAGCTTTGCCACAAGGTGTTCTTTGACATCAATGACGGTTATCTCTCTACCCTGTTTGTCATGGTGACAAATACCACAACCCTAGTGGAATTCCTGGAGAGCTAGTCTCAAGCACAATTTCTTCAGTAGTCCCTAGGCAATAATTTCTGTCACTGCCGCTTTGATTTTGCTTATGCTTTCTTTCAGACAGACCTTCTATGGAATCTATGGCTACTACATGCCAGGTTCTTGATTTCTGTAGTTGATTTCTGCAATTTTTGGGATTAGTTCTCACTCTCTTTTCCTCCCAGGGAAAATTTCCTTAAAAGATTTTACACAGAAATTTCATTCAAAATCAAAACCAATTGCCCTTTCTTTTATTTCTTCATTGCATTGAAATAGAGTTGTAAGCCATATAAAAGAAAGCAGCTAATATGTAGTTCTGATAAGTATCAGTTTTGGCAGTGATTCGAGTCCTGTCAGAATGTCCATTTAGTTTGTATGAAAATAGATTCTTTCACTCAATTCCTAAAAGCCTTGTGCCATTGGAACAAACCTCAAAGCCTCCTAACAATTCTGCAAGAACTTTAAACCAGCTTTCCGATAACCCCTCCCATCTTAAATAAGCAGAATTCGTGGCTGACAGAACATGTAATGTGAACTCATGAAAGGCAAACAAGAGAGGGAGGCTGACATTTCCATTTCCTCCCAGAGCAGAAACAATCTTAGCTTCCAGCAGAAGGTCGTTGTCTGAAACAGCACCTTTACCTAGTAATACTATGGAATCCTCTTTTGATACCTCTGCAAGTACAGACATCCAACACTGATAACCATCCTTCTCCGAGCACCAAGAGAAATCCAATAATAGGTGTTTGTATATAGGCTTCATGAGGATTTTCTAGCTAACCTATGTCACGACAGTACATCCTCTCATAAATCAGCCATGCGACCAAAATGGGCAAGTAACAGTTAATAAAAGACAAGGAGAGACAAACTCAAAATAGGTAAAAAAGCCTACCTAGAACCAGGGAAGTAAGAACTACAGCTACATGAAAATGTGAGCAGCACGAAAGAATGCCATGTCTAAAGAACAAATTGGGACTATTCCTTACTAAAGCTAAGATATACAAAGTACAATAACTTCACTCATCTTGAGAAGTTATCACGATTCCATGCGCAGGCTTTTCTATAAGATCTCTTTCAGAAAAGTGGAGTATCAAGCAACATGCCATAGTCTTGAGCCAACATTTTGCTGTGAGAAAACTCCATTGGCTGGTATGACACCGGGGAAAAGAAAAGCCTACCCAAGAACTATAGATAGATCATACTCGAAAAATTTAGTCCCTCAGAAAGCTTGCAGCATCAGTTGAACATGCTTTCTTTCCATCATAGTGCTGGTGAAGAAGACACGGACTCAAAAGGCAAAATAAGCATACATACCAAAGGATCAGAGAAGCAGATATGCAGTAAAAGAATGAAACTAGGGTTCTGCATACACGTTTGTGGAAGAGTGTGGGACATATTTGTATTTGACCATTAGCATTATCTGTCTCCTCATTGTAAGCGTAAACAACATGACCCAGTAGAAAAGAGAGTACAGGCCAGAAGACAGGCAGATCAAACACGCTGAAGGACATCATCGTGAAAGCAATCACAAATGCCCATGTGATTTGTATCCTTACGTGGAGAGAGAAGAACGACATGTTCAATAATTAACAATCCAATCCAAGCGGGAAGATGATTTTATGTCCGAAGCTCTCGCAGGAACCAATGAAAGCAGCGGATCGAATTTCGGAGCTTCAAAAAAATAAGCATCGTGCTCTCATATCAACTCAATACGGGATAAAGAAGACTGATGAGTTAAATAATTATTGTATCACATTCTCAATCTAGTGCAAAACAATGACTGGTTTTGAGTCAACTAGATGACAAGAATAATGCTAGTCAAAGATTGTCAAAAACAAAAAGGCTATACATCAGGATGTTCGTAAAGAAGGAAGAAAATCATAATAGGGACTAGGGAGAATCTGAGCTTCGCATTTTACCCTTGGAGTCAACTTTAAATAGTCAGTTTAGTTGCTCCTTAAGAATAAACTCAGGCATCGACGTATAAATGGGAGGAAATACCATACATTGAAGCAGATATTAAAAACACTGGAAACAGTATAATCATATGAAAAACGGCATTTTTACATCATGACAAGCATTTTTAAAACTAGTCTCGAGTCAGGCGACCGCCCTGTGATAGCAAATGCAAACATGAGATGAAGACAACACCATGCTTCCACACCATTCGACTTTTGTCGCCAGATTTGAATCGTCATGGCTCCAGTGCTAAAAACATCACATTTTAAAACCTAATAACACCAATTTGACTGTTCTCTCGCCATCTTAGAACTACTTCATCTTCCTCCAAGAAATCCAAATTGACGGCAAAAAGTCATCATGCCGATCGAATCCTTCCGCACTCAAAATACCTTGAAGTCAGAATAACTGGAACACACGATTCCACCTTTTTCCTCCAAAATGAAGCACTTCAAATCCACCAAATAAAATCGATAGCATATCGTAATGACAAAATACCAAAGGGCCCCTAAAATCAACTAAACCTAGGAGTAATTCTTTAATTGAAAAGCATCACAAAACACTCCCGAAACATTAAAGACACCAGCTTTACCGATCTCACGCAAATTCAATCCCTACTATCTTCCACCAAGATCTCCAAACTTGAAGGCACGGGTTATTAACTACGACGAGTCTTTCCAACCCCAGAATACCAGGAACACACACACCCCCGCAATGATGACGATTAATTCCAACAGATCTCATCAATAGCTAATTGCAATTACCAATTGGAAGTAAAATGGCGAAGCTATCCCAACCGTAATCCTACCAACACGTAAAACACAACTTTAGATATGAAAATTTATCTTATTTGGAGGAGATGTTAGTAAAATACACTGAAATGGTTGTGTATTTAGATATTTTTTCCGTTTGGAAATAGAGGCACCGAAAAAAAAAAGGACGAGAAGAAAGAAAAGCCGGGAAAATGGGTTGCACGACTCTTTGAACCGACTCCATTCGAGCTTCTTCATTGCCCACATTCCTCCTCCGAAGCTTGTCAGTCGACTGTTTCTTTAGCTCCGTCTGTCGTCGTCTCTTGCACGGCATCTAGCGCCTAACGGAAACGCGGGCCCACCTCCTGCCGCCGTCGTGGATTGCTCTGCCGCGCTCGATAACTATGAGAGCCGTTACCGCCACCGCGTTCTTTCTTTGTGGATGTGGAAATGACCGAGGCTCTCCGAGAGGCAGAGCTACCATCACTCTCAGGCGAAGCGACCAGGTGTTGCCTCGTCATTCCGCAAAATCTCTTGAAGTTCGAAAAGTGAGGGTTCGAATATAGTTTCTCTTGCGGTCGAGCTGTGGCATTCTTCTTTGAGAGTTGCCCATTTGAGATACATGAATATTACTGGATTTGTTTTATCATATGGAAAAGCGAAGTCCTGTGGTTTGTTTGGTCGGTATGCTTGCGCTCTGTCTCGTCTTTTTGAGAGAGAAATGCTGTTGGCAAGGAGGGTTGACTGACTTTGGGCTTTTTTCAGTTGAAAAATACGGAATCTCTAACATATTACAGAAAGATAGCCACATCGAAGTGGACGTAGTCTCTCCTTCGAATTCTTGTTGGTTACATAGGTCACTTTCCGGGTGGTGAAGAGGGCACGAGTAGTTTCAGATGCTTCATATGCTGATCCAGTGCCGGCCGTGGGGAGTAAACGCTCGGTAAGAGATGGATTAGGCTGTAATGCTGATAATACCGTATTGCATGGAGGCAACCCTAGTAGTAAAAGGTCCTTTCATTTTAACGAGCCTTTCTTTCCCGGCTCTGCTCTGGCTCGTTTTGTTCAATTTTTTTCTTTTTATTTATTTATCTATCTATACATCTTTCCGTGTTGGTCCTCGTCAAATCCGCCACTGCCGTTGATCCTGCAACCTTTACAATTCCAAAAACCATTGTCTTTCACTGTTAGTTTGTGTCAAGTAGAGTAATATGCTAATACGTTGGCACTTTGCAGATACCGAGGAGATATTTCCATGTCAAGTAGAGGTAGTGATAAAGTAAATTGGTAATTTACCTTCTCTAACTTTCTTGTGTTAGTAAAACTTCTGTTATCTTCATTTGACTGATGGCAGTATTTTCTTTTCTCCATTTTGGGAATTCTTCTTTATAGCATGAGTGGATTTGAAACCAACAAGTATTGGATGTTTGTATTAGCGCATAAATTTCCAGTAAATTTCCAAGGATGCAGCTAGATAATGACACGTGTATAAGATGTTATCAATCCAAGGATTTTTGGATTTCAGGTACATATATCTTTATCAATTCTCACGGCTCTGACTATCTTATTGTTGATAATGAGATAAGGACGTGGATTAGCTTTTGTGACCTGCATATAAGTATGACTGGATCAAATTATATTTTAAAAATGAAATCTTCCAATTTAATATTGCTGTACATCAAGGGAATAACTTGAAGTATTATTAAGCAGAAGTATATGAAAATAATCACGTACATTTTGTAATCACACTACCAAAAAGTAATTTTTTTGAAACTTGTATATGCAAACGAAACCCACCGGCAGTCATAATCTCAAACATTTATCAACATTTGCTGTCAGAATAGAATCACCCGCATGGTAATCTACATTGTTTTCGTAACACTTTCATTATTGAGAAATATTTAAAGCATGGACGAAGCCAATATTAATTGAAAATTTTAATGTAAAATTTATTGCTGAAACATAACCTTTTAAAATTTGCATAATTAAAATCAAGAGTCTTCATTAAAAAAAAAAAAAAAAAAAACTTCCCTTGTCCAAATACTTATTTGGGTTCATAAAAATTTTTTAGAACAAGATTTACAGAATTTTAATTTGGAGTATTATTTTCAAACTTATTCAAAATTCTTGTGTTAACTTTTTTTTTCTTTTTACTCCACATCTGGTCTATGATTTTCACCTCCCTCCCCCACCTTCAACCTAGAGAGTGGCTCCATCCTTAATTGAGTTCTAATCATGATTGGAAGTGTTACGGTTTATTCAATTGTAATTATTGATTACAACTATAATTCAAACTATTCTGTATAAATAAAAACGTAGATTTAACTTGCTATAATAGTTAATTCAATGTATTGTTTTAATTACATTCTCTTTGTTGTGAATTATTATCTAATCGTTTCGTTGAGAATGTTCCTAGACGAAATGTTTTTCACCAAAAGTTAGCTCTTTGACTTTTTGTGTATCGGGTTCCATGTTGCTTCGGAAAGGAGGTAACTGGTTCTAATGGCAATGGCTACTAACTAAGATTATAAATTCAAAATATCAGAAAATAAATCAAAAGTAAATGATAATAAAATGTGAATAAAAGATGACGGTCACCTTGTTTCCGTCCTTTTTTTTTTCGTTTTCAGCCCCTCAACAACTTCTCTTCGGCTATTTATTAGCCAGATAGAGCAAATAACTGCCCTGGTGGTTAGTGCTTCAAATTCAAATTATTATCGGAAAACTTGGCATGCTATTCAGTAGCGGTGTTATACTATCCACAAAGTAATTGACACCGAGTGCTTCGGTAACCTATCTCTTTCTTATCGTCTTGCTTCCCAAATTGCGGTTGACGTCGAGCCATCGGTAATCGCGACTATGGTCATATTTGAACTCCCGCAAACCAACGTGCCCATTATAAGTCCGGTGGGCCTTATCAGTTAATGGCAGCCCACGAAGTCAACTTTTGTTATTAACACTAATTATAAAGTACCATGATATGATGACTTCTACTACTAATCAGTCATAACCATCGAGGATGGGATTATCTGAATTTCATAATAATGAGAACTATATTTAAAAAAACAAGTTAATTTTAAGCATAATGTATTAATAAAAAACCATAGGTAATTTTTTAAGTGCCAAATTGAAGATGTTCCCAGTTGCATTAGGAATAGCTATTCCCGTCAACTTATTTATAAACTAAAAAGAAACAGCAACTGTTAAATCAGGGTTGCTGAAAAAAAAAAATGAAAATGTCAACAACTTGCTCGGCCTCAGGCAAGAAGAAAAGAGAAACGAAGTTGAAATTTTCAACATGGAAGTACTTTTCTTCTTTGAGATTTGCTCATTTGAGATATATGAACGTTGCTGGATTTGCCATATCTCATGGAAAAAGCGAAGCCCCGTGGATTATGTGGTCGGTTTGCTTGTGCTCTATGTCGTCTTGCTGAGAGAGGAATGTTTTTGGTGAGCACGGTTGACTGATTTTGGGCTTCATTAGTTGAAAACGTGGAATTATTCAATATCGCAGAGAAAGAGAGCGTTATCAAAGCGGATGGAGTCTCTCCTTTCAAGATTGCTTGTTACTCCGATTGGACCGTGTAGGTCAAGATTTTGATTTGCATGGATGGCTTTCCAAATCGTAAAGAGGGTCGGAGTTGTCTCAGTAAGAGAGAGATTAGAGTACCACTGATAGGACCTAGTCGCATGGAGAAAACCTTAGTACCAGTAGTAAAGGTACATTTATTCTTATAGGCTTTGTTTGACAGTTGAGATAAAATTTCAAATTGATAATATTTCTTATCTTGCATATAGTGTCTATTCAAAATCAGATAACATTGGATATAAGAGGATATTACCCGGATAAAATCATTTCATGAGGAGGTGGGATAAAAGTATGAGGATTCCTAAGTTCCATAACATGAAAGTCATTTTTTTTTTCGAATAACAAACATTTTAAATTAATAAAATTAAAATTATATTCAATATAAATAATATATGGATTTTGATATAGGAAATTCAAAATAACAAAAATAACAATTTAGTTTTTTTAGTTTAATCTTATTTTTATTTATATATTCAAATTTAATTCTATTTTATAATATAAATTGAATATATAAATATATATTTATTATATATTTTAGGTATTTTAATATTTTACGTATATTAGTATAGTTACAATTTAATAAAATTTTATTAAAGAATGATGGAATTGGAAAAAAAAAGAAATAAAAAGGATAATAATTTTTTTTTTTAAGAAAAGAGAGGGAAAAAGGCAAATAACAATAAAGTAGGCAAGAATGTTGCATGAGATTTTGACAATTTCCATTTGTGAACTTTTACATTTATTGAATTCCATATCTTATGCTATCCAATCCAATCATCTCTTGATTAGAAAGCCAAACAACCAAACATAGCCTTGAGACTTTCTTTCTCAGCTTGTTTTGTTTAACTTTTTGTTTATCTACAGATCTTTTGGTGTTGGTCATCATCATATCTCTTTCCAATTCCAAAGTACCTTATTTTTCACTGTTGGTCCATTTGGGTTATTTTTGTCTAGAAGAGAAGCATGGTAATACAACGGTATTTTCCAAACAGCAATGTGAAATTTCCATATCAAATAAAGATGGTAATTAACTTTCAGAGTATGTTTGTTTGGGGGAAAACTTAATAATAAAAAAAGTATTTTGAGGAAACCATTTTCCAGGAAAATGAATAGTTTTCATTCGTTTGGTGATATATGACTGAAAATATTTGTTGGTGTTTTGATCTCATTTGAAAAATGATTTCAATAGTATCACCTTATCTCAAGAAAAAAAAATCGAATGCTTTTTTTCTTTTCTTCTTCCTTTTTTTTTTTTTTCTCTTTTCCTTCTCCCTCCCTCCCAGTGGCCTCTCCACTTCACCCACTGCTTCTTCCTCCTCTCCACCACTGCCATCACCGCCTTCTACGACGGCCTCGCCTCCATTTGTGCCAACTCTGTCTACTGAAGCGTGGTTGATCTCGAAGCACGGCCGATCTTGAAGGTTGGCCGATCTCAAGCTCAAGGCTCAGCCAAGTTGGAAGCACAGGCATGGACCTAGTCAGATCTCGACAAGGTCGAGCTTGCCGGTGCAAGGTCAAGGCCCCCTGGCAAGCTTGAGTTTGCTGACCTTGGTCAAGCTTCGAGCTCAAGATCAGCTGAGCTTTTGTGGATAAAGTTGATGCAGAGTGAGGCGAGATCGTTGGAGATGGCGGCGGTGGTGGAGAGGAGGAAGGAGCTGTCCGTGGGTGGGAGAATGAAGGAAAAAGAAAAGGAAAGAAAAGAAAAGAAAATTAAAAATTAAAAATTAAAAATTAAAATATTTCAGAGAAGTGATCCCAGAAAGTATTTTCACCTCTTTAAATTTAGAAATTTTTCTAAATTTATATATCAATATTTTCATTAACTGAAAAGTATTTTTTGGTTACTAACCCAAAAAAAAAAATCAATTTCTAGTGTTTTTGGTTGACTAATAATTTTTTATCTCCGTGAACCAAACAGGTAAAAGACATGTGAATTGTCCGAAAATCAATTTCTAGAAAATATTTTCCTCCAAACAAACACGCTCTTAGTAAGACTTTTGTTATCTCCATTAATTGATCTTTAGCAAAGTATGTTGCCAGTGCTAAGCGCCTCTCCTCGGAAAGAGTTCGGAGGGTGTTCATTGAAGGTTGCCAATGAGGACATCGTCGGAGTCAGGACAATTGCTTATATGCGAAAAGATGGGCCTGAACTGTCCAGGCCTATGAGCAGTAGTGGGCCTTACGTAACAAATTCAATACTAAAATTCTTCCTTCAACGCTTCATTTTAAACCTTAAGAAGTACCCACACTCCTTGAGAGTTTTTGTATCGAATCATACATTTCGACATTCTTAAACACTCTCCAACACTTGATTAATACATATCGGAAAATTCGACATCTAGTCAATTCTCCCAACACACGAGTCGGGAATTCGACATGTGAGTTCAAAATTTCGACACGTATTGGATCAATTTTAAAATTTTCAATAAATGAGAAGTTAAAGTGTAAATACACACACACAGATATAATAATATATATATATATATATATATATATATATAATAAATGGAAAAAAAGAAAAATATATTTTTCTCTTGTTTTTTGACTCTCATTTTCCGCGACACACAATTCACGTCCTAATTTTGTTTTTTTTTTCTTTCTCTTCTCTTCTCTTCTAACACGCTTTGACACGCAAGTCTAAAATATGGATTGTTTTTTTTTTTTCCTCCAAATTTTATGGATCATTGGAATGAAGTTGAATTTGTCAAATCGAAATGATGAATGATATTAACAAATGGTAGACTAATGATTTTAGTGTAAATTCATTATAGGATCTCTTTTTATTATTTATTTATTTGTAAATTAGAATCAAATTAATTTGATTAAAATAATCATAAAATGATAATTTGTCATATATATATAAAAATATATATTTATATATATATACACACACACACACACACATTTAATATACAACGTGACCTAATGTGTCAAAATTCTTTATTTTTTTATAAATAACTTATTGGCATATTATATCATGTCATGTCGTGTGTTGATACTAGTGCTACTTAGTTAAAACCTTCCAAGTGAATGTTAGAGTGCGGCGTCCGGCATTCTACTCTTTTCCCTGGGATCCCCCTTGAAAGCTTCTTCGAAATTTGCGAAATAATTTAACTTTGACTTTTGTGCATTGTGGCTTGACGTACGATGACGTGCTCCCATTCCGTGCCTTTTCGTTTAGGAAAAAAGAAACCAAACTTTTTCCTCTTAGGAGCATGGGCTGGGGTTAAATTTTATTCTCTTTACAGTCGTCAATCGATTCATGACCTTCAATGTGTCCCAATTTTTTCAACTGGGCGTGAGTCATAACTTGTGTTTTGGGTTTGAAAGAATTTTGGAGAGCATTAATGTTGTACCGCCACATCATGCTCATGCCGCCAGCTCGCCGTTAATGCACTCATGTTTTGCTCGTGATTGACGCTAAGATAGATTTGGTTTATCAGCTTCAATGGCGATAACATGTTTCCTCGTATGATGTAGGAGTTGATCTGGTTAAAGATAGGTTTAAGGTATAACAAGGTGCTTACCTAATTGTAGCTCGCTCTTCGTCTTTCCATTGTAAATCCTTTTTTGGACTTGAACAAGTCCTTAAACTGCTCAATGGAGGTAAAGGGGGTGGGAGATCCCGTACTTGCCTCCCCATCCTCTTGGTTGGTTGGATAAACATAGATCGGGAATTTGGGGGTTGATAGGCAGTGAGGGTGGGTAACCAATCCTAGAAACGCTGCGTTAGGAGTAACTCTGGCAACTCTTCGCCTTTCCGGTCTAAACCCTTTTCTTAACGTCTACTTTTTTACTAGGGTGAAAAGAACCTTTAAACCTCTCCTTTTTTTGGCGGTAACTTAAGCAAATTCTGAGCAGCCTCCTTTTTGTGATAAGTCCAAACAACTGGCAAGAAGGTACAGAGTGTCGGAGTTTGCAGGACTCCCTCTTCTCCTTCATCGATTCCTTCCCTGAACTCAGATATTGGACAGGGTGAAGCACAATGACTAATTTTATGACTCCCACATGGCTTCCTCGTGTGGATCCCACAAGATCAACCGTCATAATTTACTTGGTTCATCGGACTGGGGTCAAGTTTAGAATTTTCCGTCTCCTAGTCAAAAGATACCTTTTCCATCAGTATCAAGTACAATTAATTTGGGTGTGCCTTAGGTCTCTCAATGAACTTCATTTATGTGCCTTAAACTTGTGAGCTACTCCCATTGATTCTCTAAGGTTTATTCGTAATGTCTCGCTTATAAGAAAAAAGTACTATTAATTAGAGTTGGAAGCTTATCTACCTAAAATGGATTTAGAGGGGGAGCATTTCTTAGTAAGGCGAGAGGAGTTCATCATCCCATCTATTATTATTCTTTCTAGTTTATTTTCCCTCCAAATTAAGTCAAATGAAACTTTCTAAAGTAGATAAAACACCATAAATCATTGTCATGCAGGTTGAGATGTGTCAGTTCATTTACATTTTTGGTTGATCAGTGTCACTCAAGAATTGAAAGTTGATAGTACACCTAATAATAATAAAAAAAAAAAGAAAAAGGTCAAAAGCATAGGAATACAGTGATCACATGTGCAATGACCCAAATGTCTATGAAAAGCTACGATATATACAACATTACTCCATTAGTGGTGGAACTGAGGCTTATGTGAACATGAAATATCTTGCATCAACTAATAATTTCCCTTGAAGATGCGATTGGCGACCAAGTGGTGTGGCTTAGGAGGCATCAAACCTCTGCCCCAACCTCAATTTGTATTCTTTCCTTTTCTATAAGAAGACTTCAACTAGTGGAAAAAGTAAGCGTACGCGTGTAATTTTGTCTTTTGCCAAACATAAAATCCAAATTTGAGGCCTCTCGTGAACTTCCCCGCCAAATATTACATAATCCCATTGTTTCCAATTACAGACTTGAACAAGTGGGAATTTATCTTAATAACGATTAACAAAACTGAGAAGGGGACGTGGGAAGTATGATAACAAGGAATCAAACCGCCTATATGTAGAAGCATTTACATCATCCTCAAAAGGTATCATCTAACGAGTTCCGATGGTCATCCCATGGATTTAAATATCTCGCGTGAGAACTTCAAAATAGTGCGATTGTATCATTTATTTAATGTGGGGAGGAGGAGGCACGAGATTGTCTTGTGGCAAATTTATAATAAGTTGGCCATTGGAATCGCGGAACTACTAGTGCACGACTAAAAAGAGGAAGAAAGTCTATGGGTCAAGATTCAATATAAAGGGCCATCGCGTAGGACAACTCGAGGCACATGGTACTACGTTGGACGTGTTGCATTCATTTAAAGATGTGACCCCCAACCATCTTTCGATCATTAATTTCAAGAAAAAGAACTTTATTGTCGTCTGTTCTTGCCATGCCACGTTACATTACACATTATAAACATTACCACCATATAAACCAACTAAATATGAATGCGAATCACGTTCATATTTGTAACCTTTCTTAGAAGAGTGGCTAGAGGAAAGGGATGGAACAAAGCACAACTACCAGAAAAGAAAAGTATTATATGCATTGGTACACAACCAAGATGATGTTTTATTTCTTCCGTTATGTTGTCCCATCCGGGTCATGCTAAATAGACATTAAAAGCAATTTACAAAATCTATGGCAAATTGAAAGTGGACAATAAAGTATTAGAGTCATCTTCAACATTCAATAACAATTTGTCACATGATTTTGTATATCAATTCAGTAGCCCGGGCTTCGCAATTCTCCATTATTTAAGATCAACGTGATCCGTGAGTTGTGAAATTCTCATTCTTTAATGACTAGTTTTTTTTTTTTTTTTTTTTTTTTTACTGTCACAAGATATAAATATTACATGAAAAACCTTCTCAACAAAGGGAGGAAGAACGTCTTTCATGCGTGAGTTATACGAACGGCTTAGGAAAATTCTTTCAAAATAGATCTTTAGAATGTTTGGTTAAGCAATTAATCCTAATTTTCCACAGATTAAGTGCAAATAATTTGACACTTGGAAACCATCTCCTTAAATCTTGTTGACCCAGTCCACCGTCAATTATTCTAGCTTGAATCAGAATCAAACATTATCTTTAGCTCGCAACAAAATCATAGCACAATCAAAATATCCGCATAATACACAGGAATCGAACAATATGAACTGGAGCAAAATCAAAATATCCACATGATAAACAATTCGAGATTAATGCAAACGTTATCTCCTCTAGTGGTTATCAATTCTTTTGTTAATATTTATCACTAGTGATTGTAATAGACACAATTTAAAAATCAAATTATACAATTCTTCAATCTTCTCTTTTCTCTATTTTCTGCATCCTTATCTCTGTCTGATCTTAATCCCGCATCTTATCTCAGTGATAAATGGAATAATGATAATTCGTGGGCATCATCTTTACTTCCCGAACATGCGCATCTTCTCTTTTCTCTATTTTCTGCATCCTTATCTCTGTCTGATCTTAATCCCGCATCTTATCTCAATGATAAATGGAATAATGATAATTCATGGGCATCATCTTTACTTCCCGAACATGCGCATCTTCTCTTTTCTCTATTTTCTGCATCCTTATCTCTGTCTGATCTTAATCCCGCATCTTATCTCAGTGATAAATGGAATAATGATAATTCATGGGCATCATCTTTACTTCCCGAACACGCGCATCTTCTCTTTTCTCTATTTTCTGCATCCTTATCTCTGTCTGATCTTAATCCCGCATCTTATCTCAGTGATAAATGGAATAATGATAATTCATGGGCATCATCTTTACTTCCCGAACACGCGCATCTTCTCTTTTCTCTATTTTCTGCATCCTTATCTCTCGTTTGATCTTAATCCCGCATCTTATCTCAGATAAATGGAATAATGATAATTCATGGGCATCATCTTTACTTCCCGAACACGCGCATCTTCTCTTTTCTCTATTTTCTGCATCCTTATCTCCGTCCGATCTTAATCCCGCATCTTATCTCAAGATAAATGGAATAATGATAATTCGTGGGCATCATCTTTACTTCCCGAACACGCGCATCTTCTTTTTTCTCTATTCTCTGCATCCTTATCTCTGTCCGATCTTAATCCCGCATCTTATCTCGTGATAAATGGAATAATGATAATTCGTGGGCATCATCTTTACTTCCCGAACATGCGCATTACTTCCCGAACACGCGCATCTTCTCTTTTCTCTATTTTCTGCATCCTTATCTCTGTCTGATCTTAATCCCGCATCTTTTCTCAGTGATAAATGGAATAATGATAATTCATGGGCATCATCTTTACTTCCCGAACATGCGCATTCTCGGCGTAGGAAGAAGGGAATTTAGAAATATAGGAAATGCGATTGACGATTAGATGGTCGCGTGAATAAAAATCATACAAAAGTCGAACTTGATTTGTCTTCTTGCTTTGGTTTGGCCAAACGTTGACAAGGGAGGTTACACAACGTTCCTTCACTATGTCTGTGTCCAAATAGTTTATCTTTGCGGTGGTGATTGGTAATCCGAGTATATAATGCGGATCCTAAACTTTAACTCAATGTGTAATGTCATTCCTGATTTTTTAATTTATTCAACATGGTTCATGACCTTTTTATAGATATTCAATCTAGTTCATGAACTTTTGATACATACTCAAGTCTATGCATGTCTCGGGAGGCCAAACATTCGAGTCATTGAAGAATGACCTCACACTTTTATTGTATAGCACATTTATCATTTCACGTCAATTATGTCACACACATTCATCTTCTATGCAGTTCATCTCCTTCTATATGTACTTGAGATGGGAGCATACACACATCTCGGTCAAAGAGAGAGATGAAGAAATCAAAACTTCCTAAGCAGCTTCTACGAGAGGTCCCATATGGGCTCATTCCGAATCTCGATGTTGAAAAAATCCCTCCCTTGTTCCAATATCCCTGGACATTAAGGGGGTGCATGGTAACACTCAAAAGTGTTCCCTAACACTTCGTACGGAAAGTATTCCGGAACAAAAAGAATGTAAACGCGCGTTTGGCTGCGTTTTTTTTTTTTTTTTGTTTCGGAACGAAATAAAACAAAAAAGTTGTTTCTCCCGAAAAACACTTCTCGGAAGGAACAAAAGAACAAAACTCTTCTCTCTCTTCTTCTTCTCTTCTTCTTTTCTTCTTTTTTTTTTCTTCTTTTTCTTTGGCCGGTCGCCGCCTCGGCCATGGCCGGCGACCGGCCGTGGCGAGGCTTGGCCTCGCCCGGATCCGGCGAGGCCAAGCGTCGCCGCCCCCCGGCGAGGCTCGGCGCCGCGCGGGCGAGGCCGAGCCTCGCCTTGGCCGGGCGAGCGAGCTCGGCTCGCCTGCCAAGGCGAGGCCGAGCCTCGCCCAACCACGGCCAGGCTTGGCCTCGCCATGGCCGGGCGAGGCCGCGCCCCGTCGGCCGGTCGCCACGGAGGCCGGTGACCGGCCGAAAAAAGAAAAAAATAAAAAGAAAGGAAAAAATAAAAAATAAAAAAATGTTTAAAAAATTAAAAGAAACAAAAAATAATAAAATTTACCAAACGTGTTTCTGTTCATTTTTTATTTCCGACCAAACGTTACTAAACGTGTTCTTTTGTTCAAAAATTGTTCCCGAACAAACACTTTTTTTTTTTGTTCCCGGAACAAAAAAGAATGTAAACAAATCCATGCGCACCTAAAATCTCTCCCTTCTTTCTTTTGGCTTAGCATCATTTTAAAAATCACTACCCAAGAAAGGAAAAGAAAGAGAAAATTAAATCAATTCTTCACAGAAATGGCTCGTCTCTTCAATTTATTGTCTTCAATTCCTCGCAGGATGAAAAGATCTGTGAAAGCACGCTGGAAGAAATCAACCTCCAATGCATCCACAGAATTAGTAAATCAGCACCCCGCCAACAACAGCCTCAGGATGACCAGGTTCCCGAGCCACCGCAAGAACCATTTGTGGCTTTCCAGACTGAGGTTGAGAACAACGGGGGCAAAGTCGTATCCAAAGACGAGTCGAGGACGCCCGAGTTCGAATGGGTCATCTCCATCAGAGAGAATCTCAAGCAAGCTCAGCAGGACAACGAGGCATGCTCTTGGGCAAAGCTCTCCATTTACAAGATCCCGAAGTATCTCAAGGATGGCAAAGACAACGCCTATGTCCCCGAGATCGTCTCCCTCGGGCCTTACCACCACGATGAACCGCAGGTCCGTCAGATGGAACAGCACAAGTGGCGCTGCCTCCAACGCATGCTCACCCGCAACAGTCACAACATAGACCCTTATCTAGACTCTGTGAAGAAGGTCGAGGAGAAAGCTCGCACCTGCTATGAAGGGCCAATAGACATGACCAGCGAGAAGTTCGTGGAGATGATGGTTCTCGACGGGTGCTTTATAATTGAGCTGTTCCGGGGATTCACCAAGGGGTTCGATAAACTTGGCTACCCTCACGATGACCCCGTCTTATCGATGCGGGAATCATTGCACGCGATCCAGCGGGACATGATCATGCTTGAGAATCAGATCCCGCTCTTCATACTTGACCAGCTGCTCCAACTCAGCAAGCCCGACCAGAAGGGGCATGTGCCCAATCTTGCCTTAGAGTTCTTCGGCCCTCTGAAGCCCACTGGCGACCCTCAGACCAAACTTAAGTTCGCCCAATTACCCGACCATGACAAGCTCCATTGCCTTGAAGTGTTCCGGCTGAGCCTCCTGGGCTTGGGCCCGAAGCCAAAGCCGATGGAACGCATCTGGCGTTTGAAGACACCGGAACAGCTCATTCACTCCGTAACGGAGCTTCGGGAAGCCGGGATCAGGTTCAAGAAGAGTGAGACGGACGGGTTATGGGACATCAAGTTCGAAGGTGGAACACTTTGGATTCCCCGGCTTCTGATCCATGATAGGACGAGGTCGCTCTTCCTCAACTTGATTGCCTTCGAGCAGTCTCATATAGATTGCAGCAACGACATCACCTCATATGTAATCTTCATGGATAACTTGATCAATTCCGCCGAGGATGTCAAGTACCTTCACAAGTGTGGGATCATCAACCACTGGCTCGGGAGCAATGCCGAGGTCGCTGACCTCTTCAACCGACTTTGCCAAGAGGTGGTCTTTGACATCGAGAGCAATTATCTCTATAAACTGTCTTAGAAGGTGAACCGATACTACCAGCGCAGGTGGAATACGTGGAGAGCCAGTCTCAAGCACAATTACTTCAGCAATCCCTGGTCAATCATTTCCTTCATTGCTGCTTCAATTTTGCTTGTGCTTACTTTAGCACAGACCTTCTATGCAGTCTATGGTTACTACAGGCCAGGTTCTTGATTTCTCATGTAGAGGAAATTGTTTGCTAAGCGATTTAGGGGTGATAAAATTCTGGTGAAAGTCTAGGAATTAGGATTGTGGCTAATTGATTAATAGTAGCCAATTTTTAGATGAATGCTCGAGATGCAGTGGTCTCGCCTCCTAGTGAATAAAAAATAGTTATGGTGATTAAACTTGGACCGCATGAACTATATTTGTTGCGCAATTTCAAATTTAATATGGCAATATATTTCCCAAATAAAATTTTATAATTTTCATTTGTCAAACCACAACTCTCCACTCATCAATCTTTGATCTGTCTTTTCCTTCTAGTACATATTTAAATCACGTAAGAAATCTAACTATTTCAGATGATTTTGAGCAAAGTTCTAAAGCATTCTTTTAAGAGGTGACAAATAAGCATATGAAAGAAGAAAAAACTAAATTATTAAAAAAAAGATTAAAGAAAAGAAAAGGTATGTTGGCCTTTCTGCTAGGCCGAAAACAGCTTCAAAACCTCTCCTTTTTTGGCATAACCTACACGATCCTGAGCAGCCTTCTTTGCGATGAAGCTTTAACAATTGGCAAAAAGGCGATCGGATTAGGAATTTACACGACTCCTTTTCCATGACACTAGTTCATTTAAAAGGATAAATCATAATATAGACCTCAGGCGAGTCTCATATGTAGGCCTCGCAAATTCAACGATAGCGAGTCACTTAACTTGTTGAATATAGTGGATCCAGGCAATTATTTCCCCCTCTTCTTATAAAAGGAAGCATTTTCCCGCAATAGCAAAATTGCAAATAATTTTGGGGGTCCTCAGCTTTGGAGGATGTAAAGCCATTTTTCCAAGGATCTTTGAGTCAAATAATGTATATGCTCAAAGCAATGTCGCTTGGCTAAGTTTTATTTTTGCAAAGTAGCTTTGGAATTAAAGATAAAAATAAAAAGGAAAAAGAGATATTTGCTCTATTGTCGCCATAGTCCCTATATCGTCTTTATGGGTACTCTCCATCGTCCATCAGGGAAAGTTGCCAGCCGAGGCGAGAAATTGATTGTCCGAACCATTGGCCGTTGTTGCTCGACCCTCGGCAGAAGTCGTCGGACCCTTGGGTGGTGTCCTGACCCTCTCCGCGACTTCCCAGCGAAGGGTGTCAAAGCTTTCTTAGATTTGGCCAAGCAAGGTCTCAACCGGTGTTGCTTGATTCTCGGCTGTTGTTGCTCAACCCTCGGCCGGTGTCGCCCAACCCCTGGCCAACATCCCTGCCCCAGCAAAAGGTTTCAAAGTTCTCTCAGATCTGGCCACGCAAGGTCTCTGTCGACGTCGCCAATCCTCCATGTTGCTGCTCAACCGTCGCCTGACATCGCCCAGCCCTTGGCCAGCGTCCCTGACCTCCTCCTTGGCCAGCATCTTTGCCCTCAAATGACGGCAAGTGGGAAGACAAAATGTCACCAAAAACTTACTTTTCAAAAATACTAAAGGCCCAAGATAATTCATCTACCTTGGAAGTTCAAAGCCAATTTTTCCCTAGAGGAAGTTCAAAGAACTTTACCAAAACACCTCAACTTTTTCCCAAGGGACTTTAAAGATCCAAATCTCTTCCAAAGCCAATTTTTCCCTAAAGGGAGTTCAAAGAACTTTACCAAAACATCTCAACTTTTTCCCAAGAGACTTTAAAGATCCAAATCTCTTCCAAAGCCAATTTTTCCCTAAAGGGAGTTCAAAGAACTTTACCAAAACACCTCAACTTTTTCCCAAGGGACTTTAAAGATCCAAATCTCTTCCAAAGCTAATTTTTCCCTAAAGGGAGTTCAAAGAACTTTACCAAAACACCTCAACTTTTCCCAAGGGACTTTAAAGATCCAAATCTTTGGAAAAGCTGAACTTTTCATTTTTATGCCTCAAGTCTATGAGCTACTTTCATTGTTTCTCTAGGTTTATTCCTAATGTGTCGCTAATAAAAAAAGGTAAAATTAATTTGAGTTGGAACTTATCCACCTAATTTGTATTTTAAAGGAATCATATTTCTTAGAAAGGTAAGGGGACTTTATGGTCCTCATCTTCAACGATTTCTTCTAGTGCTTTCCCCACCAAATTAAGCTAAACGAAATTTTACTCCGTCTCCTCACACATACCACATGCATGATTTGAAAATGATACTAGAAAAATCTTGCTGGGGGATTAGTAATGTCTACGAGATAAATGATGTTTCGAACCATTGCAAAATTTTTGAAGATGTAAAATCACTTTTATGTGAGCAAAGATAGTAGAGGTATACGAGTGAATATGTAAATGTCTGAATCGGAATAATTAAATAATGTGGGGTAATTTTTTTTGTTCTTTTTTATTTCCTAATCTTAACCCCGAGGTCAGACATAGACAAAGGACTACATTTTCCCCTTCTCCAAATTAATAAATCTTGGTTTGTGCCTTGGAGTGTTGAATGACTTGTCTGGCACCACCACAATTTGAGATCTGATCTCGGGTTGTACATTTATTGTTTTGGAACTTTCTAATGTAGATAATGTCCCATATTTATTGTCATTAGTGATAGAGATTTGTCAAATCACTCACTTTTTAAATCGTTGATCGTTGTCATCCAATTGTAACATCTCTAGATCAACTCAATAATATATTATCCGCTTTGACCATTCTCATACCGAGCCTTATGATTTTGTTCTTTGGGGTACAAGTGGGTACTCACCCATCCTAATAGTACTCTCATACCAGCACATATAACTTTGGAATTGCAGTTACGTCAAAAAGTGCATGCATGAGTTAATTCCATTATATATATTATAATCGTTCTTTCCATGTTCAGTGAATAGTTCCGTTCATTCCTACCTCTTCACCAATTGGAGAAATGTCCCAAAACATTTTGATGATTCCAAAACTATTCTTAGTATAATGTTTACTATAGTAAGTACATATGTTTCGAAGATTTATTGAAGGACAAAGGTGATATTTGAGAGGAAAAGAAATCATCTCTTATTTTGTTCATAGACAACACCAACTAATAAAAAGATCAGCCGTTAAAGCTAGGAATTTTAGGTCATTGGTGATGTTGGAATAATGATCATTAGTTGATGACTATTGAAAGGAAAGATTATAACCGTTGTCGGTTGGAGACACTACAAGATTATAACTGAAGATTTATTGAAGGATAAAAGTGATATTTGAGAGGAAAAGAAATCATCTCTTATTTTGTTCGTAGACAGCACCAACTAATAAAAAGATCAGCCGTTAAAGCTAGGAATGTTAGGTCATTGGTGATGTTGGAATAATGATCATTAGTTGATGACTATTGAAAGGAAAGATTATAATTGTTGTCAGTTGGAGACACTACAAGATTATATTGAAGATTTATTGAAGGACAAAAGTGATATTTGAGAGGAAAAGAAATCATCTCTTTTTTTGTTTGTAGACAGCACCAACTAATAAAAGGATCAGCCGTTAAAGCTAGGAATGTTAGGTCACCGGTGATGTTGGAAGAATGATTATTAGTTGGTGACTATTGAAAGGAAAGATTATAACTGTTGTCAGTTGGAGACACTATAAGAGAACCTTAGATGGTTAGGTTGGAGACAGCTTTTGTTAGAATGTTAGAGTTATCAGAGATAGGACAGCTGCAGCATAACCTAGTGCAGGAAAGCTACCTAATATTCATAGGAAAGGATCGTGTAAGCAATTTCTCTACTGAACAGCACGACCTAATAGTACTTGCTTCTAAGGACAATTTCCAACTAGAAGATTGAACATGTTCATATGAGAGAAGATCTTTGAAACCAAATGGTTAGACATGAGCAAGAGCTGAAAAAGATCAACACTAATAAAGTGTACAAAGTGTGATAGTAATAAATTGAGTCTTGATAGTATGACCTATTGACAATAGGATCAGTGCTTGTTGATTGTGAATTATATAGCCTATCTTGCGGCTATTACTCTAGAGGATGGATGCATGTTTTGTGATAAAACCAAACCACTATAATTTGTTAGGTACATTTATTCTCTTCTAAATACTTTGCTTTTACACATCAACACCTTGTGATATGCAACAATTTGCTTCACCCAATCTTTACAATAGTTAATTTCTGCAAAATTGCCAAAGTTTTTTAAACAACCTATTCACCCCCCTTCTAAGTTGTATTGTTGGACCCAACATCGCTATTCTATAAGCCTACCGAGAGCCGCTTCTTATTCAAGCCTTGTGGCACCCGTGATCACTCCTCACCCTCATTGAACCAAGTCATCACTAGCCTACTATCTTCCGCATAGTTCGACCTTGAACCACATACCTATTGAATGAGGTCCCACACTCATGCCAGATTATGACATCCTTGGATCAACTCACTGAGGTATTGTCCGCTTTGGCATGTCCTATATTGTGCCTTATGATTTTATCCTTTGACGTACGGATGCTCACGGTTTATAGGTGGACACCTTTTCAAGAGGTCTACCATCTTGGTCATTATTTCAAAAAGCACATCTGTGAGTTCATTCTAGTTTTCATAAATATATTACATAATCGCTCTTTACTTATTTAATTCACAATTTGGTTCATTCTTGTCTCATTCACTATCCTAGAAACCTACTAAGAGCTCCTATTTATCCAGACCCTCTAGCCCCAGTGATCACACCCCACCCTCGTTGGACTCGGTTGTTACACCAACAACTGAGAGTTGATTGTATATGTTGTGCACTGTTAATAACAAAAAAAAGCAATGGATCATAACTAAAGTTAAAAGCATGGAAATGGATTGATCACATGTATGACAAACCCAAATGTTTATAGCCAGAAACAACAAACCAGGAATAGACAATCCCATCTTTCACGCCCAAAATGACACAAATCAAATTCATTAAAGGAAAATGGCACAATTAGTCCTTGAAGTTTTATGTAATATTCAATTTCGTCCCTATACTTTTGATTGACTCAATTTCGTCCCTAAACTATTAGGAAATGTTCAGTTTAGTCCTTTTGTTACTTTTTTTTTTTTTTTGTCTTCTTCTTCTTCTATCTTCCTTCCGCCGGCACCGGCGGAGGGAAGCCGGCGTCTAGTGTTCGGCCCGATGCCGGCGAGGGCCGCCCTCCGGCGTCGGCGAGGGCCATCCTCGCCCGACATAGGCGAGGGACCGCCCGCCGGCCGACGGGAGGGACCCGACGCCTCCCCTTGCCGCGGCTCGTGAGCCCCGCCGCATGAGGCCACGAGATGAGGACACGACCGCATGGCTCCTCCACCAAGTCCACTTTCCTCGGCCTCCCTCTTTTCTTCTCACCGTAGCTCCGGTGATGCCGCACCCAATCCCCCCGCACCCGGCTTCGAACCTCGGCCTCCCTCCGTCGGCACCACCACGATCCCCTCCGGTCTCTGCGCCAAGCCTTGCGCTCCGCTATGGCGCGACCTACGAACCCAGCAACTCAACAAGGGCCCCCCATGCCGGACACCGACTTCCCTCTGCCGGCTCCGCCATGGCCGGCGGAGGGAAGAGAGAAGAAGAAGAAAAAAAGATGAAAAAAACAAGATAAAAATATTTAAAAGATGAAAAGACCAAAATGCCCCCATTCCATTAAGTTTAACTAACGGAAAGTTAATGGAAGGACGAAATTGATCAATTTTTAAATAGTCGGGGACTAAATCGGACATTTATCGATAATTCAGGGACCAAATTGAGTCAATTAAAAGTACAGGGACGAAATTGAACATTATATAAAACTTCAGGGACTAATTGTGCCATTTTCCCTTCATTAAATCCAGTTGATAGCTAATTGTAATAAACATAGAAAATTTAATGCGAACTGATCCCAATCATAAACATGCCAACTCTCGAACATGGGGAGGCGGCGGACAAGGGCTTGAGCTCGTTGGAGCTGCGGGTGGGGAGGGATGGCCCACCGCAGTCGGCAAGGTTCATGGAGCTCCAGGTCGACCTGAGGGGAGAGGAAGCCAACGGGCAGGTTCAACATGTAGATGCCCAGCACAAACGTCATGATTTAGAAGCCCTTCAAGAAGTAGCCCGGACGAGGTACGCGCGCACCGTTGCCAACGTCGTGATTCATCGTCGCAGTGTGGCACCGACTTGTCCAGCAGGTGGTGGTACCACTGCGGAATGGCAAACGCCCACTGCGACGGGGCAGAGGCAATGGACGTTAGTGGTGACAAGAATGATCAGTTGATGGGCTCGGGCGTGGCCCTTATTTTTTGCCCAGGCTCTCGCAATATAGGAATAGTTTTGTGTGCATAGTACTTGGATCGGGCTCTATAACTAATTAGCCTTGTCCAATTAGTCCAAAAGTGCTTTTCGAGTTCATGTGGCTTGGCATGGACTCGGGCGAGTCCATGGGTTGCGAGCCTCATAATTAAGTCTAGTGGCAACTTTTAGATAATTCAGTATAAAATTCATATTGCGACACATGCCAGATTTAGGATGATTGGGATAGTCTATTATGGTCTATTGTGCCTCCTTATTTATAAAGCTCAAAATGTTATCTTGTCGCCCGTCAACCTCCTTCAACCGCGACTTGGAATAGTTGCGACCAACCAAATCTCATGATCAGATTCTTTGTTCTTCTCTATTCATTTTTTCAATTTTCTTCGTTTTTATATTAGTTTGCAAAAAATATCAATTTTACTATTATAATCCATTTATAGCCGTTATTACTAATTATGGGAGTGGTTGTTGGATGCTTGATTTTTGGTTAAGATTACCTCACCAAAACCGGGTGTTTCACCTGATAGGGCCTCTGTAGCCTATCCCCAGCAAAGCGAGCTCCACAAATGCGTTCCTTATTTTTACGTACTAGTATCCGCATGCCCAATACCCCCGATTCTCTTTGTATCTTTTAACTTTCCTAAGAGGAGGGAATACCTTCTAAGTGTTTTATAACCAAGGTTGTCGAGGTGCGCATATGACCTTAGACGAAGTAGTTTAAGATCATTCTTAGGGATAGGAGGCGATTAAGATGAACCCTCGAGGAGTTGATCTTCAAAAATCAGCGTTCTCGTTGATTTTCCCAGTGAGTATTTAGTTATTTTCTGTGTGGAAATAGAACCACCGAAAAGGCCAAAAAGGAAAAAAAAAAATCCGAAAAAGGGAGGAGAAAAAGGGAAAGCCGGAGAGGTTTTCTTTCTGCTCCAGCAGTGGCGCCAGAAAAATGGGTTGCGTCGCTCTTTGAAACCGACTACTCCATTCCAGCTTCTTCACCGCCCCTCACTCCTCCACCGAACCTCATCAATCGACCGTTTCTTCAGCCCTGTCCGGCATCGTCGTCGTCTCCTTCCTGGCGTTTATTGCCTAACAGAAACGCCCGACCTCCTGCCGCCATCATGGATTTTGCCGCCGCTGTTCGCTGACTGTTTGAAACGTCGTCTATTGTCGCAGCCCATGTGATGTGCCGGGCTCGCCTAGGGTTCCTTTCTTTGTGGATGCGGGAATAATTGAGGCTTCGAGAGGCAGAGATACTATCGCTCTCTGACGAAGCAGCCAGGTTTTGCCTCATCATTCTTTCTTTGAGATTCGCTCTATGAATGTTACTGCATCTGTCTTATTATTATATGGAAAAGCGAAGTCCCGCGGTCTATTTGGACGGTATGCTTGTGCTCCGTGTCGTCTTGCTGAGAGAGAAATGCTGTTGGCAAGCAGGGGTTGACTGATTATGGGCCTTCTTAGTAGAAAAAATATGGAATCTCTAACATAGTTGAGAAAGAGAGCGACATCGAAGTGGACACTCTCTCTCCCTTCGGAATCTTGTTTGTTACTCTGGTTGGACTATATAGGGTCAAGAGTTTGATTTACATAGGTCGCTTTCCAGGTGGTGAGGGCATGAGTTGTTTCTAATGCTTCATACACTGATCTGGTGCCGGCCATAGGGAAGTAAGCGCTACTAAGAGCGTTTGATAACATTTCTATTTAAAAATCGTTTCCTAAATAGAAATATAAAAAGTGTTTCTGTTCCGGAGAATAATTTTTAAACAAAAACGCGTTTGATAAACTTGTTCCGAAATAAAAAATGAACAAAAACACATTTGGTAAATTTGTATAATTTTTTTTATTTCTTTTAATTTTTTAATATTTTTATTTTATTTTTCTTATTTATTTTTCCTTTTTTTTTTTCCGTTTTTCTTTTTCTTCTTTTGGCCGGTCATCGGCCTCGGCCATGGCCGGCGACCGCCAACGAGGGCCGGCGGCCTCGCCTAGCCACCTGCGAGGCTCGCCGTAGCCGGGTCGCTTGGCCTCGCCTTGGCCGGGCGAGCTCGAGCTCGCTCGGCCCAGGCGAGGTCGCCTCATCGAGGGCTGGCGACGCTCCAATGAGGTTGCTGGCCCTCGATGGCGTTGCCGACCCTCGACGGGTCGGTCACCGGCCATGGCCGAGACCGGCGACCGGCCGAAGAAAAAGAAAGAAAAAGAAGAAGAAAAGAAAAAGAAAAAGAGAGAAATGTTTCTGAATTTTGTTCCAAACAATAAACAATTTTTTTTTATTTCTTTTTCTCCCAAATGTGTTTCTGGGAACAAAAAAATAGTTTTGGAACAAAAATGCAAACAAACGCATTTCTGTTCCTTTTTTGTTCCCAGGAACAAAAAAACAAAATAGTTGTTTAAAAACAGAAAAAAGAAACAATAACAAACGCAGCCTAAGAGACCGATTTAAGGCTGTAATGCTGGTCATACGCTGTTGCATGGACACGAACATGGTAGTAAAAGGACCTCTCATTCTAATGAGGCTTTCGTACCTGGCTTTGCTCTGGCTCGTTTTGTTCTGTTTTTCATTTTTTTTTAATCAATATGTACATCTTCTGGTGTTGGTCCTCATCAAATCTGCGCTTGCTGTTGATTCTGCAACCTTTCCAACTCCAAAGGACATAATTTTTCGCTGCTGGTTCATTTGGTTTAGTTTGTGATTAGTAGAGTAGTGTCCTGATATGTTGGCGTTTTGCAGATATTGAGGAAATATCTCCATGTCAAGTAGAGGTAGTAATGGAGTAAATGGCAATAAATCTTCTCTGACTTTCTTGAGATAGTCGAACTTTTTTTATCTTCATTAACTGATATCTAACTTGAATCATCTGCTGTTGGATTACCAAAACATGCAAATTCGTAAAGAGGACCTTCGTTTCAAGCTCAAGCGAAAGAACTCTGAGAGATGATGAAGTCGATGTTATGGACCTCCGCGAGAAATTGTGTAAAACAGTTCACACCCCAACAACTGCACTTGATTCAAGGCAGCGGATGGATATGGGTCGAATTCCTCCATCAAGAAGTAAAATAATTTGCCGTGGACTGAGCCTCTTCGCAGTTCTCATCCTTTTTAGGTTTCCAGAGTTTGAGACTAATATGTGGGAAGGGGTGTTGCCAGTTCTAGGGGCCTCTCCTTCGGAAGGAGTCCAGAGATGTTCATAGAAGGTTGCTAATGAGGACGTAGTTGAAGTCGGGGCAATTGCTTACATGTCAAAATATGTGCGTGATTCTCCCAGGCCTATGAGTAGTAGTAAGCCTTACGTGACAAACTCAACATGTACTACTTGCATAAGGCCGGTAGCAACAGTTCTAAGTCAGTCTCATCCTCTGGGCACTGCTGTGCAGAAAAGCTCATATTTGGTGCGCAGCTTCTTGCCTTTTTCTAATCACTCTAGTTTACTTTTACTCTGCAGAAGCTTATACAGAGTGATTAATTGTATTGGGCCAGTTCTTACGTAGTTAATTTTTCGCTGATCCTCGTTTTTTGTGGTGTCACATTGTCTTATCATTTCTGTCACATTTAATTTGGCCAGATTTTGGGAGCATGTTGATGATGCTGCATCGGTTGAAGGAGAACTTTTAGCCACGGTGTTGCTGCTGGAAAGAACAAGCTCAGATACCGGGAATTGGAGAGGTATCATAAACCCAAAACTTGATGATCTACTGCTACTACTTCGAGTTCTCTGAGGATGCCTAGGCCCTGTTTGGCAACACTCCAAACAGTGACTAATTCTGATTTTTTGTTCCCGAATCGGTTTGGGACGAGAATCGCGTTTGGTAAAAATTTTGTTCCCTAACAAATTTGTTCCCTGAATTAGTTTTGGAGTAGATTTGAGAATAAAAAAAAGTTGATTCTACGTCCGAGAATCAAAAAAAAAAGAATCAACACAATAAAACTCTTCTTCTTTCCTTCCGCCATCCCGCGACCGTTGCCCGCCACGCCCGCCGCTCGCCGCTGCTCACCACCGCCGGCCGCCCGCCGCTGGCCGCCGGTCCGGCGAGCTCGCCGGAGGCTCGCCCGGCTGGATGAGGTCCGACGAGCTCACCGGAGGCTCGCCCAGCCACCGGCGAGGTCCGGCGAGCTCGCGGAGGCTCGCCCGGCCACCGGTGAGCCTCACCGAGCCTCGCCGGGCCGGGCGAGCCCGCCGGCCACCGGCCAAGCTCGCCTAGCTTGACCAAAGTGGCGGGCGGGCCTCACCCAGCCCCGGTGAGGCTCGTCGGGGCTAGGCGAGGCCCGCCTAGCCACCGGCCGGGCTCGTCTAGCCTAACCGGTGGCCGGGCAGCCTCGCCCGGCCCCAACGAGGCCCGCCTCAGTCACACGGCGAAGCTCGGCCTCGCCAGATTTGGCGAGGCCGAGCCTCGGTGGCCGGGCGAGCGTTGCCGACACTGGGCGAGGTTGCGGCGACGCCCGTGATGTCGCCGGACCGGCAACCGGCCACAAGAAGAAAAGAAAAATAGGAGAAAAAGGAAAAAATGAAAAGAAAAATGAAAAAGAAAAGGAAAAAAGGAAAAAAAAGGTATAAAAAAAAAGAAAAAAGTAGAAAAAATTATTTAAAAATAAAAAATAATTTGTAACAGTAATCAATGGACACGTTATCAAACATAATTCTATTCCGTAATCAAAAATTTTAGACGGTTACCAAACACGTTCTTTTACTCGTAATCGGTTCCTGGAACAATAAAAATAATCATTTCTTGTTAGAATCGGTTCCCGAGAACGAATCGTTGCCAAACGTGCCCCTAGTTTATGTTCTATTGAACGATTTGACTATTATCGAATATGCCTACTTTTGGTATTTTGAAATCTTTACATATTGTCGATATATGAAATTGGTTGATATACCGTTCTTGTTTGTGAGGGGCGTACTAAATAAGTTCTTGCAAACAAGTACATCATATAATATGATGATGTAATTTAGTGAAATTTAAAATGATGTAACTAAGAATTTTTTTTTATTACGTGAACAATTCCATTCACTAGAAAAACTAGGTAATAACTTTAAAAATGATTTTTGATAATAGAGAAGAGACAAGCTCTTGAGTTTATTACTTTCATTCAAGCAATTTGATATAGTGAATAAAACAATTCACGAAATAAGAAAATTCAATATATTAAAGTGAAAATATCATTAGAAACAAATATATATATATATATATATATATATATATATATATTAGCGTCTATAAATTATTTATAACTCATGTACATTTTATTTCCTTTTTTTTTTTCAAATTCGATTAAAACAAACAAACAATGAAATTGAAAAAGTTTGAAAAGTTGAAAGGGATAGTGCTTGCTTGAGGAGTAGCTTCTTCATAATTTGCATATATGTTTTCACTCAGTTTAGATAAAATTATTCAATTCAGCATACCTGTTTTAACTAAAAGAAACCATTGCACGTAACCACTTAACTAAAAATTCCTTATATAATATAATAGATAAGAGATGTGTTGACACCTCAAACTTTGATCCGTAAAAAACACCGAAAGTAAAAATTAATCGACTTTGACTTTTATGGACTTACTCTGGGCTAGATTTATTTTTTCTATTGTTGGCATTTTAGTTAATTTATTTTTCTCCGATTCTCTACATTTATCATTTTTCCACAATAATTAAGGGTAAAAGAGATATTTCCTTAAAAAAAAAAAGTGAAATGAAAATATACTTTCGCCTCTTAAAATTCATATGCATTGCTCTTATTAACTAGAAAAAATAATGGAAAGTTAATGGTCGTAAAAAATGAAAGCTAAAGGGAGGATTGCATAATAGTTTAAAAGTTTGCGGATAAATGTCTACCTCCAAAGTTCGGGGGATTTTTTTGTAATTTCTCATTTATTTTAATTAACTTTTTATTGTCACATTTGTTACCTAGACAGGAGCATCTGCCGTAAAAATTGTCCTTTGATAGAATTTGCCTCACAATTTTGAATAAGAGATGATCCTCGTACGTTTTTTTTTTTTTTTTTGTCAAAAGGTGAATTTTTATTTATCATATAAGCGGAAAACCGCGATGGCCCGCTACCGGGGCGTCGATACATAATAGAGCCCAGAGGCTTGAAGGAGGGGAGGCCCACCAATTCGGAGGAATAGTCTTCAAGCGTTGGTTACGTGCGGCCCGGCCCGCGACTTGGTTTGCTAAACGAGGACAGAAAGCGAGGCCCACTCGCAACAGCTACTTGGAGAAGTAGTCGACATTCCCTCAACGCCCACGTGTGTTTAACTTAGTTTCCTATTTGTGCTTCAAGCTGGAGACCACGAGTTCGCTGTCAATTTCCGCAACAGCTTCGCGGATGTCTTTGTCCTTCGAAACTTTAGGGCTTCAAGGACCCCTAGGGTTTCAACTTGTTCGCAGATTCCGCCTGCACAATCTTCAAAAATCCATCTAAGAGGGTGCCGGAGGAGTCCCGAACGACGCAGGCCACCGCTCGCTCCGTCGATCCTTCCCCCAACGATCCGTCGACATTCAGCTTGATGCAGCCGGTCTTCGGAGCTCGCCAGGTAGGTTGGATCTTTGGTTCTTCAGTTTTCTTTGCTGGTGCATCTCCACATCCCCATTTTTGGTAGCTGATTTGCTGAGATCTTGCTAGATCTATCACTTTGTAGGCCTTTGGTTTTGTTCCTCGAAAGATGAAATCGTTGCGCCCCTTCCATACCTGCCACAGAAGAGTGCCGATTGTCTCTAGAGAGGGGAGGTGCGGCTCTTTGCTTGTAAATTTGGCCAACCAGTCATCTATGCGTTTAATTTCATGTGCGTCAGTTTGCTGTGTAATTTCCAGGCGATTCCATACCCCAGCAACCCACGGGCAGAGGAGGAGTGTATGTTCGGCCGTTTTCACCGTGGCTCTGCATAGATCACATAGCGGGTCAGGTGAGATCTTTCTTTTCCATAGATTCTCCTTAGTTGGTAGAGCGTTTTGACAAGCCTGCCATATGAAAAACTTCACTTTCGGGTTGGTTTTCATGTGCCAAATTGCGTTCCATAATGCTGTTAGGGTTTGATATGAGGAGGAAGGGTGCCGATTGGCTGTGTTGTCTCGTGATGTTTTCTCTCAACAAGTTGTAACCATTCTTGACTGTAAATGACCCATGTTTTGTGCCCGTCCATAATAATTCATCACTAAAAAAAAAGGACTATTTATTGGCATTGCAAGAATTTCCTGTGTAGTCTCATCATCAAACATATTTCTTAACAATGGTTCGTTCCACGTTTGTGTCCCCGGTAGTATTAACTCGAGACTTTCTCGGGGATCGTTTTTGTTTGCCGGCCCTCCTATTAAACCTCTTCTCAGCCATTTGTTTGTTCTCGATGTTAACGATTCTCCACTTCCTATAGACCATCGGACTGAGTCCGCAATAGCCTCTCTTCCTATTAGCAAACTTTTCCATCCCCATGAAGGGTTACGACTAGAATGAGCATGCCAAAATCTAAGTGACTCGAAGTATAGCCCCTTCATTACTTTGCTCCATAGCGCATTGGGATTTTTAACCATCCTCCAAACTTGCTTCCCTAATAAGGCTTTATTAACAGTAATCAGGTCTCTGAAACCCATTCCTCCTCTATCTTTTCTCATCTTCATGATTTCCCATCGTTTCCAGTGCAGACCAACCTGTGCGTCACTGTTCTTCCACCAAAATTTGCTATTTTTTTTCTCTATAGCCTTACAAATTGACACTGGAATTTTAAAACCGACATGGCATATTGTGGTATCGCCGCACTACCGATTTCAGAAGAATTTCTTTACCTGCCTTTGATATGAGTTGCTCCTTCCAGCCCTCTAATTTCATGTTGATCCGATTTAGAATCCACCCAAACTTTTGCTTTTTTGATGCTCCCCAATCAAATGGTATTCCCAGATACTTTCCTATTCATTCTAGCTCTGGTACTATTAGTTCTCTCTTCATGTTTTCCTTTAATAAAGGTGGACAGTCTTTACTGAAGAAGATCCCTAATTTATTTAAGTTGACAGCTTGTCTTGAAGCATAACAATATTGGTTAATGACAGCTGCAACGTTTTGACATTCCTGGAGAGAACCATCTAAGAAAAAAACTAAATCATCTGCGAATAACAAATGAGTTAAAGTAGGGCAGATTCTATGCAGCTTAATTCCTTGATATTTCCTTGTTGTAGCACATTTCCCATCAAAGTTGATAAATTATTTACTACCAATATAAATAGATAGGGTGAGAGAGGACCGCCTTGTCGAATGCCTCCGGTGGGAGTGAACTCAAGAAGAGATTCCCCGTTAAGTTTAATATTAAATGTGACTGTGGTAACGCACTGCATTATCCAATGAACCCATTGAGCACAAAACCCCATTTTCAGCAGGCAACCTTCTAGATAGTCCTATTCAATCCTATCATAGGCTTTTGTCATGTCAAGTTTGAGTATCGCTTGGAAATGCTTCTTTCTTTTCCTCGTTCTCAATTGATGTAGTACCTCTTGTACTTCATAAATATTGTCTTGAATCTGTCTTCCACTAACGAAAGCACTTTGCTCACCCGAAATCAGCATAAGCAGCCATCTTTTCAGTCTGTTCGCCAATATTTTTGAAATAATTTTGTAGGCAAAGTTGCATAAGCTGATAGGGCGGTATTGATCAAGTTTCTCCGGGTGGAGAACCTTTGGTATTAGAGTAATATGTGTTCTGTTAAGGGTTGGATCCAAAACCCCGAGAGAAAAAAACCTCGAACTTCCTTTAAGATATCGGGACTAATTATATCCTAGTGATGCTGATAAAACAGCCCGTTTAAATCATTTGGGCCAGGGGCTTTATGAGCTCCTAATTGGAAAGTAGCAACACGTAATTCTTCCATAGTTACTTCTGCCACTAAACAGTCATTTATCTCATTTTCGATTAGTGTAGGGCATTGATCTAAGATGGGGTTGTAGTTGCGAGGTCATTCCGAGGTATATAGTGCTTTGAAAAAAGATATGGTGAGGTGTTGGAGTTGTTGTTTACCTATAACCCACTGATCTTCTTCATTTTTCAGCATCTGAATTTTGTTTTTTTGTCTCCGTTGGATTGTTGCTGCATGAAAGTACTTCGTATTTTTGTCTCCCCCAATGAAGCCAATTTATCCTTGATTTCAAGCCCCAAAACATTTCCTCCCTACGCCATAAACTTTCCAGCTCTTCTTTTAGCCTTTTAATTCTTCTTGTATCTTGATAACTCCAGTGGCTGTTTGTGATGGATTGAATCTCCTTCTTTAAAGCTGTAATGCGAGTGTTATTGTTGGGGAATTTCTGTTTGCTCCATGCTTTTAAAGCTTGGCTGGTAGAAAGTAGTTTATCTCTCAAGCCTCTTTGGATGCAAGGTTGAGATTGCCATGCATGTGTGACTATCTCCCTACAATCACTATCTTCAACCCAGTAAGCTTCGAAGTTGAAATCTTTTTGTTTATTTATAGATTCAACAGTGCTAACCACAAGGAGGGGACTATGATCGGATCCCATAGCTGGTAGCGCAAAAGCCTCAGCCTCTGGAAACATAACCCGCCAATCCATCGAGCAGAAGACTCTATCCAATTTCTCCCGGATCATATCAGCACCTTCTCTGTTGTTGGACCAGGTAAACGCACATCCTTTACGGTCAATTTCCATTAATGAACAATCATGGATACAGTTTTGGAAAGCCCACATTCTAGAACTCTCAGCCATCCTGCTTCCCCTTTTCTCCCAATAATAAAGTATCTCGTTGAAATCTCCCATGCACACCCATGGGAGTGTATTAGAAAAAGCAATCTGTCTTAATTTCTCCCATAGCTGAAGTGTTTCCCCATATCTATTTGGAGCATGCACACAACTAAGCCGCATTTTTTTCCGACTCTCATAATCAAAACATATCAAATTTATTAATTCTTGAGAACTAAACTCCACTTCCACCTCCATTTGCTCATTCTATAATACCGCCATCCCCCTCGCAGTGCCTTGCGGTTCCTCCACAAAACTCTTTTGAAACTTTAGTTTTCTTTTAAGATGAGCTACCACCGTTTCTTTGTTTTTAGTTTCCATTAACAAGATAATATTGGGCCTTTCTTGAGCCACCATGGCTCGTAAATTCTAAACTGTCAGTGGTGTGCCCAACCCCTGATAGTTCCAGCAAATTACTCTCATTTGTGAACTGGTAGCTTATTTGGGCTAGCCACCAAAACCCTTCCCTTGGTTTCTTCTGAAAAATTGATGGGAGTATCCTGCAGATTTGTTTCATCCAGACTGGCCATATCAATAACTGAAGGGTAATAAGGAGTATACCTTTTCAACTTCTTGGCTGGTGAGCTTTTCACGATCATACTTTCCTTTTTTAAACCTGTTTTTTTTTTTTTTTTTTTGTGCCGGGAAGAGGAGATGACAGCTTGCTGGTCTTGCTATGTAGGTTCATCTATGTTCATGATGCCCTTTCCTTTCTCCCGTTTTTGCTCCATTTGGTGTTCAGGTAAGTTGATATCCATTTGTGCTCTATTTTGAGGTTGTGTCTGATCTGCATTAGTTTCTTCTTGTTGCTCTCCAGTAAATATGACAATTTGAGTATCCTGTGAGGATATGGCGCTATTCTCTTGTAGTTCCCCCTCTTCTTCAGCCACTTTTTCATTATAAAATAGCTCCCAAAAAGGGCTATTCACTTTCACCTCTGCTTTTAGCCAATTACCGAACTTATTGTTCTTTCTATCTTCGATTCTTGCCACATCATACGGAAATTCTTCACAATTGGTAGTGAAATGCCCAATTCTACCACATGAATAGCAGAATCTAGGTAGCCTTTCGTACTTGGAATCCAACCAAATCGTCTCCTCTCCCAGATTAAATAAGATATCTAGTTTTAAAGGTTTTTCTAGGTCTAATTCAACTCGGCTCTCCCCACTTTCTAGAAGGCCACTCCTTTTTTCTCCACTTTTACTTCCTTTACACCTCCCATTTGTTGGGCAACAAGATGCACAATCTCTTCACTACACCATTCTATTGGGAGGCCGTGAATTTGCAGCCAAAATTCATAGCTTGTGAAATTGTAACATTGCGCGAGTTTACATGATCCTCATACGTTATCGAGTGAAAGAATGTGTTGTTTCTCTTGAATTCCTCATTATTTGCTCTGTTGTCATGTGCGTTTTACTACAAATTTTATTTCTTTGACTCCACTTGTTTCACCATAAATGATTAATTTGAAAAGTATTTTTCTGAAAATGATTATTTATATCACTCACAGAAATGAATGAATAAAAAAAATTTAATCGTTAAAAAAATTTTTAGACATAAATTATTGTTGATAATAATAATAAAAAAATCCATCAACTAATTATTTCAAGCTATACAATTATTATTTTTAAAATTATTTATTTTCTGTGGGAAAAAAACACCATTTATTTCTCCTTGATTCTCTCTCATGCACTCGTTTTTTTTTTTTTTTATCTGTCCTACTCCACTCCTACTCTAATTATCACTCCTAGACTTTTTGTTCTATCACTTTGCAAGACATGAAAATCGCAATCTACACCTGAAACTAAATTGTCCCAACCTCAAAGTCCAAGAAGGTGGAGATTCAAACCCTTTACCTTCCCATTCCTGTGTTAGAAGAGTGGTCACTTTGCTCCGTTTAAAAAGACAAAGTGGAGGAAGAATGGAAATCGGTAACGAATGGCAAAATTCACCGTCCGAAAGAATTAGAGGAAGTATGAAGGAGGATAACATGAAGAACATTCCACCGGGCCCGCCATTTTCGATCATCAGGGCCGTGTGAAGAAAAGGTAGAAAATCAGCACGTTGACAAGCCAATATTACTATACTGTCCTCGTCTCTTAACAAAAGTCACATAAAGATTTACGCGTGAGTGGCACAATTTCTTTGAAACTTGAAGTAATTTAAAGAAAAGAAATAAATCTAAATCCACCAACAGATTAGAGGTAGAACTCGAGGCGCACGAGGTTAGAATTTTGAAATTACCAAAATCTGCCAAAATTATTCTTACATACTCAAAAGTGGCCATGTCTTATACGGCTAGATTATTTCACTAGAAAAATACTCATTAAGGATTTTTGATGAAAACACTCTAATTTTGAAAGATTCCTCGTTTTAATCCCAGACTTCGCTGTCATGGTCCCATAGACTTACGCACAATCATCAAAGACCCGAGCATAGGCACCAAGGCCTTGGGCTTGCCTACGGGATCTCGGACCCTAGTGCCAAGGATCTCAGCTTGTGCTTCAGGGAAAGGCCCTAGTCTTGGGGGACTCGGGCCTTGCCGCCGGCGTCCCCAAGCCCCCAAGTCTAGCCAATAGGATTCTGATCATAGGAGCCCGGTTGTCTCAGACCTAGTAGATGAGAATATGAGCACAATTGCTAGGAACTAGTTGAACTGACTGAGAGAATCAGGTACTCTTGCATGGCCGCCCTGGCATTGTTGAGCCTTAAGGGACCTAGACCAAGCATTTGTGGACTTAGGCCCACCGACGAGGAATTGGGCGGAGAAGAACTATTAAATCAGGTCCTTGGTTGGAAGAACTCCAAAAGGTTCACATCAAATGCTTGATGGTCCTTGGTCGAAAGAACCTCAAATGTGACATCGAATCCTGACTAATATTAGGACCCTATCAAAGAACTCTAAAGGTGCTACCTCAAATCTTGACTGCCGTAAAAGGATGCTCATGGCTATAAACAGCTAGACTTTCGGATGACATCTCGGAGTTCTCTAATGGGCACTTGACATGTTTTACCAGGAAGTATTGCTCGTAGCCCTTAGCATCCTATCCTTCTTGCTTGAAAGTGCTATTTGTAGCTCGGAGAGTTTCACCGCCTTTTGCCAGGAAGTGCTATTCGTAGGCCCGAGTATCCTCTCCTTTCTGTCTGGAAGTGCTGTTTGTAGCTCACGACGTTTCACCACAATTTGCCAGGAAGTGCTAGTCGGAGGTTTGAGCACCCAGTGCTTTCCGTCCGACGGTGCTACAGAGCGTTTCACCACCTTTTGCTGGAAATGCTTTCGTGACTCGGAGCAGTCCATTCCGAACTAGAGGTGCTTTCATGGAGCCCATCATTCTCTTGTTAAATCCTGAGGCGAGTAGTCCCAGTATATAGTCTATTATTTGCAATTAAATTGGAGTTCGGAATCACCACATTCATTGCATCCACATTTATGAGTTTTGGGATGAAGTTAAGGGGAAATTTTTTAAAAAGTTCTAAACATATTGTACTTTTGCCAATTTAATACTAAATTTTTCAATTTTGCCAATTAAATTATAAACCTTTTTCATTTTTTGCCAATTGAATCCATCCGGTCAATTTATGCCTGACATCATTGACGTGAATACCGACCATGTGGGACAGCTAGCACTAACGTGAACAATTTTTAATAATATTTTTAATATTTTTTTCATTTTTTTTTTCTTTTTACTTTTTTCTTTTTCCTTTTCTCTTATTTTCTTTTTCCTTTTTCCCTCTCTCGACCTCAAGTGAGGCTAAGGCTACCCTCTCCAGCTCAAGCAAGAGCACGGTGGCGAGGGCGAGTGTTGCCTAATTCGATGAGGGCGGCCCTCGCCTAAGACCGGTGACCACGCTTGACCACCGACAAGGTCTGGGCACGATGATGGCTGGCAAAAGGAAAAACAAAAAACAAAAAAGGGAAAAGGGAAAAGAGAAAAAAAGGAAAGAAAAGAGAAAAAAAGGAAAAAAACATTTATATTAATAAATTTTTTAAAAAATATCAAAATTTTATTTGAAATTGTCCATGTTAGAATCGGCCATGCCATATAGGATAGCTGGTGTATATGTCAGCAATTTGTATCCAAAATTAGCTAAATGGAGATAATTGGCAAAAAGTAAAAAAAACTTAGGATTTAATTGATAAAATTGAAAAGTTAAAACTAAATTGGCAAATGATTTTTTGGATAATTTTCCTTGAACTTAAGTATCATTTGTGTTCGAAGAAAACCTTCTCCAGCTCTTCTTTAAATTGATCTAAAAAATTTTGCCCCAAAAGTCTCATTTGAATTTCATGAAAATTAAGCGTCGCAGGCGTGGATTCCTGGTATATTTATATATGGCCAGCTATTTGGGAAAGAAAATATGAAGGAGGAGCAAGGCAAGATTGCCAAGATATTAGACACTGAGTTGTAGATGGGGGAGAAAGGCAGCAAATGGTGATGCTCGTAAGAATTTTCGTGAAAAAGGGAAAAATATCCCCCTTGGCAAGCTGGGCTCCATTGAATATTTTCATGGTACGAAGGTCATATTTTTGAAGATCAAGTTTTCAAGAGAAGCAAAGGATTTCAGCTATTTAAGGAGCACACGCGAACATGAAGAGGGAGGACACACATGTTAGAATACACGGCCATAATATAGAAAGCCACTAGAGAGAGAGAGAGAGAGAGCGGGTCTTCTTTTCACTTGGCCATCCACGACCAAACGCCCTCTTTCCGACGCTGCTTTCCTGCTCCAAGTTCTACATCAGTGCCCTTGTTGCTGCCGCGCGCTGCTGACCACTGTCGCCAAGCTTGCACCGGTGACACTGCCCGTCGTGTTTCCACAGAATCAGTTTGTGAAGATGTTCCCTGCCTGCGACGTTGCTGCGCCGCCGAGCTTGTCTCACCGTACTGAAACCACCTACTGCGCAACCCGTCCCAAGAAGCAGCCAGCCACCGCACTAAGAAATTTTTGCTGCTTGCCGTCTTAAGCCGACCTGTTGCATCCCGCTAGGCAGCAAATTGAGCTTTCGCTGCTCGATCGCGTTCAGGCCGTCCATAAGCATTGCTGAGGCTCCTTGTTGATTTGCTGGTCCTCTGTCTTCCATCGCATTAATCCCTTGCCGTTCTCACCATCGCTCGGGCCTGCTTGGCTGGTTATAACATTCTCAGGTGGCAGCGAATTAAAGGGGCTACAAACTCTCATTACTGGCACATTTTTTATTTGTTCATTTGGCAGGTTATTAGTCAATTTGGCTCCACCACAGCATTTTCCTTCAGCCGTGTCCAGCAGTTCTAAGGATTGTGGATTTCTTGCTTTGCCAAGCATACATCACCGAAGGTTCTCGCTTTGCTGCCGTTTTTTCTGACTGCGATCATCGACCACCGCGAGAAGTACCACTACAAGGAGCCAATACCGAGAGTCACCACTGGTCACTGTTTGCGATCGACGCTCGAATTTGGAAAGTTCACAATTAGGTAATTCTCCTTACTCGATTCCACTGAATATTTTATCGCCTAATTTGATTATTTGATATCCAATGTGCATATTTGAGTGATAATCATTATCCATTAGGACTTGTTTCTTAATCCGTAACCGCACATCAATTTTTTTTTTTCCATCTATAAGGTTTTGGATGAAATAATTAATCACGCATGAATAATATTGATATTTTGATCTTTAAGATTTAAAATCAATGTATCGATTTTATTTGTAAAATATTCAAGTTGATTTTTTCCTAATTCGAACAATGGATGATATCTTTGATGACCCTAAATGATTTGGTGCCTATCTTGCTTTAATGCTTTATTGATGTTGAAAATACAAAAATAAAGTAAAATTGCATATCATATAGATTAGAATTGTTTCCCTAGATGGAATTACATGATAAAATAATTTAGTTACCTTTTTTTTATTAAATTAGAATGCAATCTTTAGATAATATTTAGATTAAATAAGCATCTTTGAATTGATTTGCTTGTTGAGATTAGTTTCTCAATTAAGGTAGGATTTATGTTAGTCTATTTCCTAACTTAAAATAGATTATATCTCACTTTAGTTATATTATTATTTTTAGTAATTTTTTATTACGAATTATAATAAAAATACAAAAAAATCATGTGCATGTCATATAGAATTACATTCATAAACTGCATGCCATTTATTATTTGTTGCTAGGTCCACTTAATTAAAAATTGTTCGTCATTAGAATTAGGCCATTTACTTTAATTGCATTGCATGTAGATTAAATTTCATTAAACAAGAGAAAATTCTGAAAAAAATTAAGTGACTAGGTGTTAATTAGGAATCGTATTTAGGGCTATTGATGTGAAATTTGAACTAACATTACAGATGCTTTCGTTGCTACATGATAAGTCCTTTAATTTATTTTTTGTTTTATTGGGTGTTAAATTGGCAGTTTGCGCCTCACATGTCTTCAAAACATTTGTTCAAAATAAAAAAGAAATGATACCGAAATGGCGTTAGAGAAATCTAGCGTAATCAAATCCCCGAAATCACAATCTCTTATTCGTAGTAGTAAAGTAAGTTATTTTACTTGGGTTTTAATCGACCCACCAAAGAATAAATTAATAGAGACTCATAATTGAAAAATCATTTGCATGTTGAGAACGAGAACCTAAGTCACGAATTGGTATGGCCTTTGAAGAACTCGAACTAAGTTTAGGCTTAGTAATCAATTAGCTAAACCGTTAGATGGTTCATCCGAAGATAGGTCGCAACAAATTCATATGCGCTAGTCATGCGAAAATCTAAAAAAAGACTTACTGGTCTTTTTTTTTTTCTTTTATTCCAAGTTCATTATTAGGCTTTCATGAACAACCAAGACAAGGACAATTAATCTCAACGAACTCTTAGGTGCAAATTCAGCTACATACGCAGCTGCAACCTAAATGCTCTAATTGAATTTTCAATAAGAAAAAAAAAAAAAGAGTAGAAGATGGAGTGGAAGTATAAAATATATTAAGACATTACATTTTTTAACTAATTTCTTTTGCCAAACATATTTAACTTATTGAGCATTGTAAAGATGAAGAGAGATGAAATCAGGTAGAGAATATTAAAAGGGAAACGGGGTTTTTTTAAAAATTTAAGTTGTTAAATATTAGAACATTCAAATTTTTGTGTACTCTTTATTTATTTTTCTTTTGTACTAATTTCCACACTCCTACTATAGATTGAATCTTGGCTACTACTACAAGAAAAATTACCAAAAAAATCCAAAACCTATGTGCTTATACCAATTTAATTCTAAACATTTTTATATTTTTGTCAATTAAGTCCATCCATCCAATTTTAGCCAAAAATTGTGGATGTAGAAGACAACCATCCTACATTGCACAATCGAAGTAACATGGACATTTTTAATAATATTTTCATGATTTTTGAGATTTTGTTTTTGGTTTGTTTATATAGTGCTTTTGACTAAGGGCCGACCCTCATGACCATAGGTGACCGGTGAGGGTTGCAAAGGCTTTGTCAATCTGGGCAAGAGCCACAATGCCCTTGCTACAACCAGCAAGGGCTTTGGGAGTGGGGCCGCCATGCCCTCACTAGCCATAGCCAAAGCCACAACATCCTTGCCTAGTGCAATTGAGGGTTGTTCTATGACCCTCTCTCGCCCTCAAAAAAAAAAAAAAAAAGATTGAAAAATTCAAATTTATTAAATATTATAAAAAAAAAAAATGTCTACATTGGTGTTGTTATGCTACGTGAGATAGTGGCATTCACATGAACAATTTATAACCAAATTTGGTAAAGTGGACTCAATTGACAAAATGTGAAAAATTTAGAACTAAATTAATAAAATCGAAAGGTTTATGATTAAATTAGCATAAATATGATTAGTTTTTGACTCTTTTTTAATCGTCCCACTACTATGCCCGAGATGGTTTCTAAGGGGCACGATGGATGAACAATTAATAACGAAGAACTGATAAATTTGACTTTGAGAATTAAGGTGAAAAAAACAAAACAGAAATGCAAAGGAGGCTAATTCATTGGTTATTCTTTATGAATAGAATATGAATTGACCTAGAAAAAGACTTTCTGGTCTTTGTTTAGTCCAAATTTCCAAATACCGATCGCTGCCATGTTGTTAAGCTTCCATAAGCCATCACTACGAGCACGATCTATTGCTCGTGCCACTTGATACAGATGTTGAAATTTGCGTGTGAGATTTGAATGCAATTAATTTCAACCAACTCTTAGGGGCAAATTAAACTAAATACTCAAATTAAATTTTCGGAGGAGTAATAATAGAGTTGAAGTATAAAAAGGTTAATACTTCTCACATTTTTTATTAATTTGTTTGGCCAAACATGTTTATCTTAAGAGAGATGATATCAAGGAGAGGAAATTAAAGAGGGTAGTGGTTTGTTCTAACATCTTAAGTTGTTAGATCTTGTAATGTTCAAATTTTTACAAACTCCCTATATATTTTTCATTTGTGACTAATTTGCACACTCGGCTGCGATTATGACTAAGAGATTCGCTCACATATTAAGTAAATCTAAGATTGCTTGTTTGCATGATGGATGAACAATTGATAACGAATAGCTAAGCAATTTGTCTTTTAGCATCAAGAAAAAGAAGAACATAAATGATATTGATTGATTGTTTATTCTTTATGAATGTAGTATGAATTGAGCTGAAAAAAAAAATGTACTTTCTGGTCTTTGTTTATTCCAAGGTTACTATGATTATTTTAATTGGATTTCTTTATGAAAAGAATATCAATTAATCTAGAAAAAGACTTTCTTTGTGCAAATATGTCAACATCATTAATCAGATGAGGCATAAAAGCTTAGAAAATTCCCTAATATTTCAAAAAGACTAATTAAGCAAGAAGACTTTCTAGTCTTTGTTTATTTCAAGATTTCAACTTTTGACCATCATTTCATTACTAGGTTTTCATGAACCACCATACGAATTGATCTAGAAGAAGACTTCTTGGTCTTTGTTTATTCCAAAATTTCAAGTTCGGACAGTTGTCCCGTTGATCTAGAAAATACTTTTTGGTCTTTGTTTATTTTAAGATTCCAAGTTCTAACAGTTGTCCCGTTGATTTCAAGTTCTAACAGTTGTTCAGTTGATCTAGAAAAAGACTTTTTGGTCTTTGTTTATTCTAAAATTTCAAGTTCTAACAGTTGTCCCTTTGATCTAAGAGAAGACATGGTTTTTATTTATTCCAAGTTCTGAGTGCTGATCCAGAAAAATTTATGGTCACATTACTAAGTTTATGTGAATCAACACAAGGACAAACTATTTCTCAAGCCACTTTTGTTGAAATCTTTGTTTGAGATTCAAGGACAATTAAGAGACGAATATCATTTGTTATTATTAATACTTGCAAAAGCGTACAGACAAAAGTTAGGATTAAAAAGATTTCACAAAAACGACTTTGCATGAAATATTTGAATCATTAGTTGATAGAACAAACATTTCAACATAATTGAAGCGATTGCACACATATGCACGAAAAGAGAAATTATCTCATATTTTTTTTTGTTTAACCATTTATGAGATAAAAAAGATTCAAAATTTTAAATTGAAATATGTTAGATATGAGATAAAGTTATTAATCAATACATGTATCTATTGATAGAATTTTTACAAAATAACTCATGAAAATAAAAATTCTTATTTATTTTACATAAATAATCATTTTTTGCTTCAAAAGACGTAATTGACTCGACCACGGTTTAAACAAAACCACGTGATTGCATCTAGGTGTCCATTCATTTAATGGAGCCACAGCATCCTTTTGGGATGAAAGTTCAAAAGACGTAATTGACTTGATCACGGTATAAACAAAGCCACGTGATTGCATCTAGGTGTCCATTCATTTAATGGAGCCACAGCATCCTTTTTGGGATGAAAGTTGAAATAATAGGCAAAAAGGTGATGGGTTTAGGAGTTTGGATAAGTTCCTCTCCTTCACAAGTTTATTCTCTAAAACTCTAATTCATCGGCTAAGGTGCATATATACTGCACAAGGAATGCATAAAATCGACAATTGCGATTCACTTGATCCGTTTGACTTGAGTCTGTATAAGTATTTCCTTCTCTTTTTATCAAAAGATGCATTTTTCCTTTGTAATTAATTTTGGCGTGTCTTGAACCTCTACGTACTCTTCGCATGGAACATGAGGTCTCCTACTCCTTTGGGCAGATTAAAGGCGGTGCAATAATTATTATACCTTGCATGGGTTAGGTGGGCATGTTTCCTCTCCCCCACCAAAGCATTGACGAGCCTTCACTCCATTTCCTTCAATAAATATAGAATGTGCAAAATATTAAATTCTCTATTAGAGCGAAATCGACGTGACCTCATAGGAGCTTGGATCTTATAAAGCTCGTTTCGAAACTCCATGTTGGAAAAATATCTTCTTTGATCCAATATCCCTAGACATTGGAATCTCTCCTTTTTGTTGCTTAGAATCGATTCTTCCCGAGAAAATGGCTTTTATTCGCAAGGCAAGGCGCTGGGCGTCAATCTCCGTGTGTTTTTTTTACTCGCATGATCAGAGGAGCTGTGCGATCAGGGCGCAGGAACAGAACAATCTCCAATGTATCCCCAGAAATATCGGAGCACCACCGCCAACAACCCCAGCCTCAAGACCACCACGTTCAGCCGCTACAGCAAGGACCATCCGAGGCTCTCCATATCGTGGTCGTGAACGATGGGGCTGAAAACGACCCTGAAGATGAGCTGAGGCCGCCCGAATCCGAGCCCAAACGGGTCATCTCCATCAAAGAGAAACTTAAGCAAGCTTGCAAACAACGTGGAACGCTCATGGGCAAAGCTCTCCATATACCGGATCCCACACTATCTCAAGGATGGCGAGGACAAGGCCTACGTCCCTCAGATCGTCTCCCTCGGGCCGTATCACCATGGTAAGGAGCGCCTCCGCCAGATGGACAAGCACAAGTTGCGCTGCCTCCACCACATCCTCACGCGTACTAATCACCAGATAGGCCTCTATCTAGACTCGGTGAAGGAGGTCGAGGAGAGAGCTCGCGCCTGCTATGAGGGGCCGATATCCATGAGCAGCGACGAATTCGTGGAGATGATGGTTCTAGATGGGTGCTTTGTGATTGAGCTGTTTCAGGGATATTACAAGGGGGGTTTGAGAAACTCGGCTACCTAGCAATGACCCCATCTTCTCGATGCACGGACCAATGCACACGATTCAGCGGGACATGATCATGCTCGAGAATCAGATCCCTTTTTTCATACTCAACCGGCTGTACTGCCTCCAGTTCGACCACCCTGACCTGGAGGAGGAATTGGCCCACCTGGCGCTCGTGTTCTTCGACCATATGAAGCCAACAAATGCGACCAACCATTAGCAACAGGTTGGAGTTCCCATTACCTGACCTGGGTGAGCTCCATTGCCTTGCATTGTTCCGGCAGAGCCTCCTGCACCCGGCTGAAAGGGGAGTTCAGCACCTGATCCGGGTGAGCTCCATTGCCTCACATTGTTCCAGCGGAGCCTCCTGCACCCGGGCGTGAACCAAGAGCCACCCAAGGACCAGTCACAAGGGCAGCAAAAACTCATCCACTGCGTGACAGAGCTCCGAAAAGCTGGGATCAAGTTCAACAAGGGGGAGACAGACAAGTTCTGGGACATCCAGTTCAAGGGCGGGAGCCTCCAGATCCCCCAGCTTGTGATCCATGATGGGACAAGGTCGCTCTTCCTTAACTTGATAGCCTTCGAGCAGTGTCACTTCAAATGCGGCAATGAAATCACCTCCTACGTAATCTTCATGGACAACTTGATCAACTCCCAAAGGACATCAGGCACCTCCACGACTGCAAGATCATCGAGCACTGGCTTGGGAGCAACACCGAGGTTGCTGACCTCTTCAATGGGCTTTGCCAAGAGGTGGTCCTTGACATCGACATCAGTTATCTTTCTGCAGTGTCTGCGGAGGTGACAGAGTACTCCAGCCACAGGCGGTATGGCTGGGCGTTCCTTCTCAAGGACAAGTACTTTGGCAATCCCTGGTCAATCATTTCCTTCATTGCTGCTTTGGTTTTGCTTTTGCTTACTTTCACACAGACCTTCTATGCAGTCTATAGCTACCACAGGCCAGGATCTTGATTTCTCATACAGTGGAAATCATCTGTTGAGCGCTTTACGAATGTTAAAATTCTGGTGAAAATCTGGTAATTAGGATTGTGGCTAATTGACTATTAGCAGAGACTTTGCAGATGAATGCTTGAGATGTGGGGATCTCACCTCCTAATGAAGAGAACAATGTGATGGTGGTCAAACTCAGATCGCATGAACTATATTTGTCACAAAACCTTGAGTTCAAATGGCAATATATTTTCCAAAAACTATCTTATAATTTTTGTAAACCACAGCTTTCCACTCGTGAATCTTTCTACCTTTATTTTGCTTCGGTTAAATATTTAAATTACATAACAAATCTAATGTTTTCCGATGTTTCCAGATGAAATTGAGCAAAAGTTGTAAAGCATTCCTTAGAGGTGATAAACAAGGCTACGAAAAAAGTAAAAGACAATTGATCAAAAGAAAAATAAAAAAATTTGCCTTCTTGCTAGGCCAAAAACAACCTCTAAGGCGGTAACCTACGTGAATTCTGAAGGGCCTCCTCGTTCCTGATAAAGTTCGAACAATTGGCAAAAAGTCAGGCTTTACAAGTTTGGAGGGCCACCCCCTCTCCCTCGTCAATTTCTTGCTCGGACTCGTGGGCATTAGACGAGGTAAATTGCAATCATTGATTTTATTAACCCCATGTGAATCTCTCACATGGGATCTCATAAGATCAATGGTTATGATTCCCTTAATCAATTAGACTTGAATCCGGATAAATATGTTCCTCTCTTCTTATCAAAAGAAGCATTTTCCCGCAATGCCAAATACAATTAATTTTGGCATGCCTTGGGCCTCTAGATACACTTCACCTATCTACCAAAGCCTGTGAGCTACGCTCTCCAATTCTAAAATTTATTCTAATGTATTTTAAAAGAAAGAAGTTTAATTAATTTGATTTTGAAGCTTACCTATATAAAATGGATTTAAAAGAGGGCATTCCCTAGTAAGGGATCTACAACAATTCTCTCTAGTTCTTTTCCCAACAAATTGAGCTAAATGAAACTTCACTCCATCTCCTTATACACACCATGTGCATGATATGAGAATGATATTAGAAAAGCTTGAGGGTGGACAAGATAAATGATCTTTCAAAGTACTGTTAAATTTTTGATGATATTAAAACAAATAGTGTAGACATATGATTGGTTATGTAAATGTCGAATCTGATTAATTAAATAATGTGGGGCAATTTCTTTTGTTCTTTGATATTAAGTATTTTCATTAAACTTTCTTTCTAAAAGGTAAAATATAATAACTCGGTTGAAGTGTCATGATTATATATCTTTGGTGGATTGTGTTAGAATAGGTTCCATTCTTCTAAACCTTTCTCTCGATTCAAGCCATAGCACACGATTTCATAAAGCGATATGATCTTGCTAATCTATATCGAGCAAATTATATATAAAGAAGATTTGGCTAAACATTTAGGAAAAGCTATACTTTTAAAAAGAAATGGAGAAATCAGAACCAAGTCACTATGATATGAGTTAACCCCCTTTTTTAGCTAATCCCAATCCCCGGATCAATCGTGGACACACTTTTTCCCTCACCTCAAGTTAATAAATCTCAAATTGTGCCTTTAGAACGATTTGTGTAGGGCACTGCACCTTGAGATTTGATCCCGAGCCTGCCTTTATTGTGTGGAAACGTTCTAGGGTAGATAATTTACCGCGATGGTCAAAGACATAGGAATAAAGTGATCACATGTGCTATGGAGACGGACCCAAGTGTTTATAACAAGCAACAACAGATGACATAAGTGGAACAATGGTAAAATTGGATTTATCAGAAATTTCCCATTATTAAAAAAATGAGACTGATGACCAAGTGGTGTACCTCCATCAAAAAATCTTCCACCCAAAATTATTTAACAAGAAAAAATTAGTAATTACAACAATCTCGAAATTTTTTTTTATTTTGATGACCTTGGAACCCCGTAAACCCAATTTTGGTCAAAAGGTAAAATAAAGGATGGCACATGCCCAAGACCCACCACTAGGGCGCCACAGATGACATCTGGAATAATGGGGAAATGGAATTATGAACTCCCCCTCCCGGATGAGGGTAATGCCAAAGCCAGCGCTGCGTACATTAAGAGAGATTTTTAATTCTTTTTTTCCTCTCTAATGGAAAAATAATAACTTTCCTTTTCGTAGTGATAATAATTTAATAAATCTGAAAACCAGCAGGAAAAGTAAGTGTTTGCGTGTTTTTTGTTTTCTGCTAAACGTGGAATCAAAATTGAGGCCTCTCATGACCTTCCCCACGTAATTCTTTAATATCAAGATAACATTGTATATTTTATATAACCCTATCGTTTCTCACCATTTGCGTTTAAATTGCTCCAGATTTGGCCAACTTGCATGAGTTAATGGCCTGAATTTAATTGGTTTATGAGGATTGTTGACCTGAATTTTGATTGGTTTATGAGGATTGTTGACCTGAATTTCATTGGTTTTTGAGGATTGTAGGGATATTACATGGGTTTTCATCCACCGAACCTTTGCATGTGTCCTTGAACTTAAAAAAATAAATATATTCTCTTAAAAGTTGAAAAGAACCATATATTAATATTCTTTTAGCATGATTTTTTTTTTTGTTGTCAATAGAATCCATCAGTTGACTATATTTTTAAGAAATGTTTACTAGAAGTTTTAAAACTTATCACGAAAGTACAATTAAGTTCTAAAACTTACAAAAATATGCAATCAATTTCTAAAACTTGTCAAATTGATACAATCAAGTTATTCCGTGAACACTATATCCAATTTAACTAATAGAAAAGTACCGCATGGCTTTTTTATTGCTTTCTTTATACCACATGGTGTTGACGTGGTTTAAACAAGCAAGATAAGTCCAAAATGAAGTTGTTACGTTCTAAATTTGATTTTTTATAATAATATTAATTAGATTAAATTTATAATTAAAAAAAAAAAAAAAAAAGCAAACCCGCCACCGTTGCCCCACCATCTCTAGGTTGGGTGATGATGGTGGGACAAGACTAGGCCGAGGTCACCGAGCCCCAACCAGGCCAACAACAAACCCTCGCCCAGATGTAGGTGGGGCGAGGGCCAATCAAGGCAAGGGTCACCGCTAGCTATGGTGGGGCTAGTGGCTAGCAACCCCACCCCAACCAGGCGGCCCTCGGGCTATTTAGGCAAGGGCCAACAACTCTTGCCTTAGATGCAAGCCCTCACCTACTATCGACAAGGGTCACCAGCCACTTGTTGGGGCCCCACAACCCCGACCAACTCTTGCCCTTTCCTGGCGATGGTGGCAGCCTCGTGAGCCCTAGATGGTTTCCCTTTTTTTTATTTTTAATTCAATTTAATTAATATTATTATTAAAATTAAATTTGTACCAAAAAAATATCATTTTGGACTTATCTTGCTTGTTTAAGCCACGTCAACACCATGTAGAAGAGAGAAAGTAATAAATAAATAAATAAAGCAACGCCATCATTTTTCTTTAGCCAAATTGAACATTATTAACTTAAGGACTTGGTTGCACCAATTCAACAAGTTTTAGAACTTACTTACACATTCTAAATACTTTGTGATTTAATTGCACTTTCATGACAAGTTTAAAATTTCAAGTGAACATCTCCCTATTTTTAATATGGTCTACTATTTCTAACCCTCTCTTTTGGCTTTGACCAATAAAATATGGGTTATAATATAATTTATACGCCATTAAATAAAAATAACATATCTTAACGGTTGTCGTCTAAACAATAAAGTCTGCCCTAGCAAATTTCTTTTGGTAAGAATCTACCCAGCAAATTTAAGGAGGTATTTAATTATAGGTGTTATTTAGTTAAAGAAGTTTTTTGTTTTAGTGAAAATACGAACTTCCTTGTTACTTTCTATTTTGCTATATGTGTTCCATGATTTAATTTAAGGAAAATTATATCTCCCCCGAATTTTAGGGGTAGTACACTTTCGTCCATAAACTTAGATAAGTTACACATTACCCTTTGAACTTTCATCTTGTTACACGCATTAACCCTCCATTCTTTTTTATATTGGTGTGTGTAATGCACATGACATTTAAGAGATAAAAATATATTTTCATCTCAAATTTTAAAAGAGAATCTCGTTTACCCTTGATCTCCATAAAAATAGAAAATAAAACAAAGAAAATAGAGAAAAATAAATAAACTGAAAATGCGTTTGGTTCAAAGTATTTTGAAAGCCCATTAGGAAAATGCAAAATAGTTTAGCCAAAAGGACTTTAGGCAAATGCAAAGACCATTTAGAAAACTATATTTTGAGAAGCAACTTTGAGAGAAATGCTATTTAGGTAGAAAACACATTTGAAAAGCCCTTTGGGTAATTAATATTATTTTTTTAATTTCATTTTTTAAATTGAAAAAAAATAATGTATGCAACCTTTTAAATATAAATGTTGACAATAATACTAAAAACTTCATCTATATAATTTTTTAAAAAGACCAAACCTTTCATTGGAATTTTTAATTTTCATTTGTTTAAAATTAAAAAAAAAAATGTATGCAAATTTTTAAATATAAATTTTGACAATAATGCTAAAAAAATCAAATACATATATATATATTTTTATATAAATTTTAAAAGATCAAATCCTTTCATCAATTTTTTTAATTTTTATTTATTTAAAATTGAACAAATAATGTATTAAAATTTTTAAATATAGATTTGAAAATAATGCTAAAAAAATAAAATACATATATAATTTTAAAAATCAAATCATTCAAATCGAAATTTTTTAATTTTTATTTGTTTAAAATTGAAAAAATAATGTATGTAACTTTTTAAATATAAATTTGAAAATACTGCTAAAAAAAAAAATATATTTTAAAAAAAAAAAAAAAACCAAACCCTTCGTCGTTATTTTTAAATTTTTATTTGTTTAAAATTGAAAAAAATAAATAATATGCAACTTTTTAAATATAAATTTTGACAATAATGCTAAAAAATAAATATTTAAATATTTTTTTAAAAAAGACCAAAATATATTTAATTTTTTTTAGCATTTATGTAAATTTGATTTTTTAGCATTATTTTGGCATTTTAAAAAATAATAATGAGGGGAAAATAAGAAATTTGAAAAATGAATGATGATAGTTTTGGAAAAAAAAAAAGTTTTCAGGGTCATAAAAATCAGATTTCAATAAGACATTGCATTTTCGAATATTAACTTTCATTTGAAAACTACTTCAAAATGGTTGTCCAAACGTTCAATATTCTCCAAGAGGCTTTGGAAGCTCAAAGCCCCTTGGGAATGCTTGAACCAAATGCACACAAACCCAATTCTTCATAAGAAATGGCTGCTATTTACATCAAAGAGCCGATGAGTTGGTATTTAATCACTCTCAAGCTCCAAGAAACAGTGGAATGTGGATTCACCCGAAATCAAGCGCTAATGCATCCACAGAGTTAATAGATCAACACCATCAATAGCAACAACCACAGCCTCAGGACCAACAGGTTCACAACTACAATAGGAACCATCTGAGGCTATCTAGATCATGCTCGAGAACAACGCGAGCGAAAGCCTCCTCGAAGAGGAGCCAAGGTCACTCGAGTCCAAGTGGGTCGTCTCCATAAAAAGAGAAGCTTGAGCACCCTCGGACCAGACCACTAAGGCAAGAAGCGTCTTTGCCAAATGTACTAGCACAAGTGGTGCTGCCTCCACCACATCATCAGGCTACTGATCACAAGATAGGCCTCTACTTGGACTTGGTGAAGGAGGTTGGAGAGAGAGCTCCCGCCTGCTATAACGGGATAATATCTGTGAGCAACAACGAGTTTGAGGAGATGACGGCTGTTGATGGGCAATTTGTGATTGAGCTATTCTAGGGAGTCGCCGAGGGGTTTAAAGAACTCGGCTACCCTTGCAATGAACCTGTCTTCTCAATGTGGGGATCCATGCACACAATTCAGCAAGACATAATCATGCTCCAGAATCAAATCATGCTCTTCATTCTCGACCGGTTGCTTGGCCTCCAGCTCAATGACCCTAACTAGAAGGGGCTTGTGGCCAAGTGGGCACTCTGGTTCTTTAACCCTCTAATGTTGACGTACGAGCCCCTGACCAAGCTTAGCCGCAACAGGCTGGAGTCTCTTGGCTATGCCACCACCTTCATCCCATTATCCAACTAGGGCAATCTCCATTGCCTTGGAGTGTTCCAACAAAGCCTCCTACACTCAGGCCTGAAGCCAGAGTCAAGGGTGTGGATCAAGCGCTGTCGCACTCCAACCAGGATGCTGACAAGAGGTGGCAATGGCTCATCCACTGCATGACGGAGCTGCGGGAAGCCTGGATCAAGTTCAGCAAGAGGAAGTTAGGCAGACATCCAGTTACACGGATGGGATCCTCCATATCCCCCCACTTTTGATCCATTATGGTATGAGGTCGCTCTTCCTCAACTTGATAGCCTTCGAGCAATCTCACTTCGATCGCCACAACAACATCACCTTGTACATAATCTTCATGGACAACTTGATCATCCTGCGGTGTAATGGAGCACTAGCTTGGAAACAACACTGAGGACGTCGACCTCTTCAACCAGCTTTATCAGGAGGTGGTCTTTAACATCAATGATTGTTATCTCTCGACCCTGTCTGTCAAGGTGATAGATACTACAACCCCAGTTAGAATTCCTGGAGTGCCATTCTCAAGCACAATTACTTCTTATCTCTCCTACCATCCATCAAGGTGACAGATACTACAAGCCCAGTGAGAATTCCTGGAGAGCCAGTCTCAAACACAATTACTTCAGTAGTCCCTGGGCAATAATTTCCGTCATTGTTGCTTTGTTTTGCTTATGCTTTCTTTCATACAGACATTCCATGGAACCTATGGCTACTATAGGTGTTCTTGATTTCTGCAGTTGATTTCTGCAGTTATTGGGATTAGTTCACTCTCTTTTCCTCCCAGGGAAAATACCCTTAAAAGATTTTACACAAAAATTTCATTCAAAATCAAAAAAAAAAAAAAAAAAAAATGCCCCTTCTTTTATTTTGTCATTGCATTGAAATAGACTTGTAAGCTACACAAAAGGAAGCAGCCAATATGTAGTTTGTACAAGTATCAGTTTTGGCAGCAATGTGAGTCCTGTTGGAATGTCCATTTAGTTTGTATGAAAATAGATTCTTTCTATCAATTCCTAAGAGCCTTGTGCCATTGGAACAAACCTCAAAGCTTCCTAACAATTCCACAAGCATCTTTAAAGCGGCTTTCTGGTAACCTCTCCCATCTTAGATAAGCAGAATTCATGGCTGACAGAACATGTAATGTAAACTCATGAATGGCAAACAAGAGAGCGACGCCAACCCTTCCATTTCCTCCCAGAGCAGAAACAATCTTAGCTTCGAGCAGAAGGTCATCGTTTGAAATAACACCTTTACCTAGTAATGCCATGGAATCCTCGCTCAATACCCCTGCAAGTACAGACATCCGACACTAATAACAATCCTCCTTCGAGCACCAAGAGAAATCCAATGATAGGTCGTCGTATATAGGCTTCATCAGGATTTCCAAGCTAATCCATGTCACAATAGTACATCCTCTCATAAATCGGCCATGCAACCAAAATGGGTAAGTGGCGGTCAATAAAAGACAAGAAAAAACACAAAATATGTGAAAAAAGCGTACCCAGAACCAGGGAAGTAGGAACTACAACTATATGAAAATGCAAGCAGCACCAATGAATGCAATGTCTAAAGAACAAATGGGAGTATCCTTTACTAAAGCTAAGATATAGAAAGGACAATAACTTCACTCCTAGAAGTTACCATGATGCTAGACGTAGGCTTTTCTATAATATCTCTTTCAGAAAGGGGGAGTATCAAGCAACATGCCATCTGGTCTTGAGCCAACATTTTGCTGTGAGAAAGCTCCATCGGCCGGTACGATGCTAGGAAAAAGAGAAGCCTACACAAGGACTATTGATAGATCATACACGAAAAATTTAATCCCCCAGAAAGCTTGCAGCATCAGTTGAAGATGCTCTCTTTCCATCATAGTGCTGGTGAAAAAGACATGGACTCAAAAGGCAAAATGAGCTTACATACCAAAGGATCGGAGAAGCAGATATGTAGTAAAAGAAGGAAACTAAGGTTCAGCATACCCGTTTACTGGAAGAGTGCGGGGCGTATTTGTATTTGACCATAAGCATTATTTGTCTCCTCATTGTAAGCGTAAACAACATGAGCCGGTAGAATAGAGTACAGCCCATAAGACGGGCAGATCAAACATGCTGAAGAACATCATCATGAAAGCAATCGCAAATGCCCATATGATTCATAACATCACATGGAGAGAGAAGAACGACATGTTTAATATTTAAGAATACCCTGAAGTCAGAATACGAGAACACACGATTCCATCCTTCTCCTAAAAAATGAAGCGGATCAATTCCACCAAATTCAATCGATAACTATCGTAATTGTTAAGAACTATATGATGAATACATATTATGCTGCTGGAGAATCTGGTGTTGCCAAGAACAGAGGAAGTAAAGCGAGAAAGCCGGTGAGCCTACTGCTGTTGTTGCGACCATTGCTGAGAACAGAGGAAGTAAAGCGAGAAAGTCTGGTGAACCTACTGCTGCTATTTCGACCAGGAATAAAAGGGATGAAGTCAACAATGAAATTCGTAGCACGTGTTCATTGTAGAATCAATATTCGGTTTTGAGTATGTAGCAGTGCACATTCTGTTTTGTTTCTATTAGTCAGTTTTCTTAGTTAGTTGAACTTTACAACTTGTAATATAAATAGAATTGACGAGCAAGCAAGTCTGCAAGCTCTAAGATGAAAAACTCCTCATTGAATACAGAAAATTCGTGTCTCTGTTTCTTTCTTTCTATTCACATGGTATCTTACATGGATTAGCTTTGTTCTTCGTGACATTGGTCTATGTCTCTCCTCTCCAACACTTTTATTTTGTGATAATCAGTTTGCCATCTCACTTACTGCCAATCCTATTCTCCATGCTCGCACTAAACACATTGAAGTTGATTTTCATTTTGCTCGAAAGAAAGTTTCTTCAGGTTCTCTAAGTGTGCGTTATGTTCCAAGTACTCATCAGCTTGCTGATATTTTTACTAAAGCACTGTCACGACTGGCACACATTACTATTAGAGTCAAATTGGGTATAGGTAGGTTCTTCACCCTTCCCAATTTGCGGGGGGATGTTAAGAACTATATGATGAATACATACTATGCTGCTGGAGAATCTAGTGTTGCCAAGAACAGAGGAAGTAAAGCGAGAAAGTCGATGAGCCTACTGCTGCTATTATGACCATTGCCAAGAACAGAGGAAGTAAAGCAAGAAAGTCTGGTGAACCTATTACTGCTATTTCAACCAGGAATAAAAGGGATGAAGTCAACAATGAAATTTGTAGCACGTGTTCATTGTAGAATCAATATTTGGTTTTGAGCATGTAATAGTGCACATTATGTTCTGTTTATGTTAGTCAGTTCTTAGTTAGTTGAACTTTACAGCTTGTAATATAAATAGAATTGAAGAGCAAGCAAGTCTGCAAGCTCTAAGATGAAAAACTCCTCATTGAATACAGAAAATTCGTTGTCTCTGTTTCTTTCTTTTTGTTCATGAGTCTTCACAGTAATAACGGAATACCAAAGGGCCCCCCAAAATCAACTCCCACTGAGAAAACCTAGGAGTTGTTCTTCAATTCAAAAGCATCACAAACACTCCCACAACATTAAAGACACTAGCTTACGATCTCGTGCAAATTCAATCCCTACCATCTTCCCCCAAGATATCCAAACTTGAAGGCATGAATTATCAACCATTACGAGTCTTTCCAACCCTAGAATACCAGGAACACACACATTTCCATCTTTCACCCTAGCAATGACGCTGATCAATTTCACCAAACCTCATTGATAGTTCATTGCAAATGCCAATTGGAAATAAAATGACAAAGCTATTTGTTGAAAGATATGCTTGAAGATTTGGAAGACATGCTGGAATCTGTTTTTGATTATAATAATGCATTAAATCAATTAGGGATTATATTGAGATATTAAATTGATTTGTAAAATATCTCTTTTCCTTTTATTCATATATCTCTTGTACTATAATTACAAGTGTTGTACATTGAATACATCAGAGAAATTAAAAGAATTTTTTCTCCCAAAATTCCTACAACTCTTGCTCTGTTCCTCGCTTCTCTACACTTTCTTTCATGGTATTAGAGCTTGGCTCTTGATTCCGCTTCCGCATTGATTGCCTATCAAAGCTTCATGATCTGCAAAATAGATCAACGCTGCGAAGGAATCAAATTTCATTAGAGAAGGAAGAAGCAAACACTAATACTCACCATGAATCACCCAAAGAACTCGCCTTCTACCGCAGATGCTCAACCTACAAGAGAAGTCTCGCCTGCACAAGAAATGCAAAGCAGAATTCATGTGGTCCAACAGCAAGTTCAGGCCCAAGGCCTACAGTGGCAATTTTACCCGGCTTGGTCAAATATGGGGCAACCATTTTGGGCCATCCTTACCAATGGGTACCTTATCCATGGTACATTGGGCCAAGCCCAAATGCATCATTATGGGGGATTGGGAGTAGCCAAAACAACCCGCAGCCTGACGGGAGCCCACTAACCATGAATGAGGCAAACTCGACCGTCAGTTTAGAACAAATTAGCGGGTCGAGTGAACTGGGTTTGGGGACGATTCCCTACTTGGGATTTTCCAATGCGGGTTATGGATCCAGGTCTTGTGGATCGGGTACGTGGGACGAATCCCTACTTGAATCTCGCACCCATTTTTCTGCCGTTTCCGATTGCGGTTGTCACCGGTGACCAAAGCTTGGCGACCCTTTGTACATGTCAACCACCGACGGCCTAGAATTGAAACTGATCAATTTGCAACCGACCGGGTTGGAGAACTACTCCATGGTCACAGGACTTCCGACAAGCCCTTGTGACGAAGGACAAAGACAGATTCCTTGATAGAACCGTACCCATCCCTTCGAACGAGTGACTGGCTAGACATTGGAGGAAGTGCAACCACCTCATCCGAACGTGGATCGGCAACTGCATATCTCCAAATGTGGCAACTGGCCTCCCACTAACGGAGGACTCAAAGAAGATGTGGGATAACATCAAAGAGATGTATGGGAAGTTAGATTGAGCCAATATTTTTTCTCTCATGCAGGAACTCGGCGAATTAAAGCAAGGAAATATGACAGTCACGACCTATTACAACAAGCTATCGTCGCTTTGGAACTAACTTGAAGCCGCGGAGGAAAAACTCGAGGGACCAAAAACCCTCAAACAAGTACAAATCTATGAAGGAGAGGGAAAAGGCTACGCGATTTATTTTGATTTTAAATGAAACATACCTAACATTCTATTCACGGATCTTGGCGATGGATCCGGTGCCTCCCCTTGGACGAATCTTCTAGTTGGTCATCCAAGAGGAAAGCCGAGGCTCGCAGCTTGAGCAAACGTGAGGAAGCAACAGCGTCGCCCTCACACTACATGCCTTTCGGCAAGATTCAGGCGTGAAAACCCTAGCCCAAGAGAGAGAGAGAGAGTCGCGAAGGGCTAGGGCTACAGGAACCGGCGAAAAATCCTTTAAAAGGAAAGGGACCAATGGCTCAGATCCTCCGCTAGCATCTGACAGTCTAGAGGGGCCGTATCCTTCAGGCAATCGAACGGTGGCTATAATCCCACATTAAAGGGATCGACAATCAAATCTTTCTACATCTTCAAAGAATTTTGCTCAAAATTCAAAGGGGAGGGGTAAATGTCGCGACCAATTTTTCGGGCGTGAACCAACTAAGGTTTGGATAATTGATTGTTAAGCCTAGACTTAACTCGGGCAAGCCCATACCAATTCGCGACTTAGGTTTAAATTTCTTAACATGCAAATGGATTTTATTTAGGAGTCGCCACTAATCAGTTTATGGTAAGTCGATTAAACACCTAAGTAAAATAATGGGAGAATTACTTTACTCCTACGAACCAGAGATTAAGGGTACGGGGATTTGGTTACATTAGACTTCTCTAATACCCTTTCGGTACCATTCTTTTTATTTTCAAAAATGTTTTTTGCAGGCAGCTAATTTATTTTAACTTAAATTATTATCATGCAAAAAGTGACCACACGGATGCTCAAACATTCAATAAATAAATTGCATCTCACAAAGCAAACAAATATTTTGGGTTTTTCTTTTGAAATTAGAATTTGTTCATAAAAACATGCATTTTAACTATATGACATGAAGAAATGCAATAATTAAATGCAATCTAATGACCTAATTCTAATGACATACAATGCAATGCAATGACATTTATAATTATTTAAACTAAAATGACATGTAACATGCAATTTAATATGCGAGCTATATGTCACGCGACATTTATTAAATGACCTCGTCTAATGATGAGCAATTCCTAATATAATGAACTTAACATCAATCACTAAATGAACCACCGCCCGTAGCAAAGACAAATGGCTTGGGGCTCTCTCCCCCTCACGAAGGGGAGGAGTTTGAATCCCAAAGGCTTCATTAGGGATTCTCCCCCTCACGAAGGGGGAGGAGTTCGAATCCCGAGGCGTCGTTAGGGATTCTTACTTAGAGTACTATGGTGGTGGGTTTTGCGATCACTCCCCCAAGGTTTGCTCACCACCGCCGGCTTACGGATTCCTTGGGTCAACAAAAAAAAAAAAAAATCACTAAATGACGTGCATTTCATAAACTTAATTCTATATGACGTGCATATGATTTTTTTTATCCTAAAAATGCAATCTATTCTATATAATAAAGTGAATTTAAAATGAAACTTGCAATTTTATCCTAAGATGTCATGATTTACAAAGAATGCCCTAATTCTACATGATATATGCATGATGATTCTTTTGTGTTTTTATTTTTATAAAATTTGAAATTCACAATTGTCAAATAATTAAACGTGCAATTTGAATTAAAAACTAACAAGCTAAATGAATGCACTTTTTTTGTTTTTATATTTTTCTAAATTCAAACTAAAATCCCTATTCTAGATATGCAAGATAACAAGAAATATTCCAAAACAAACCGAATCCTAATTCAAACATTTTTTGGATTTTTTTAGTAGTTCTCCAAAAGAAGCAATCATCAAATAAACATTGTATTTAAACTAATCGAGGCATCCAAATCAAATAAAGAATTAAAATAATCGAAAAATTAACCCGTTATCTCACAGTCAAATTAACGATTACTATAACCCCGAACGTCACAACAAGAAGTTCAAAATAATTAAAAATCTAATCCGAAATCTTACGGATCAAACTAATAATTATATTGATTCAACAATTAAGATATTATCAATAAACTCCAAGAATTAATGCAATTAAAAAATGACCCAACATCTGATGGGTTAAATTAATAATTATAATAATCTTAGGGATAACTCCTGCCGATAATGCCTACAATATCCATAACCTAAAAGTCACCTCACAATATTCAAACTTAAACAATAATAGCAAAACTAACTAAAAATAAAGTAAAAAATAACATAAAATAAGAAAAAATAAAAATAAAAGAAAGGGGTAGCAAATTCGTCGGTGCGGGGCGGAGGGTTGCCGTCGGTCGGAGCTCCAGCGAAAGGCAGCAATGGATGGAGCGGCTTGGCAGGGGCGGCTCAGTGTCTACACGGATGGGGGCCCGGTGCAGTGTCGCAGGGAAGGCGACGTTGTGGCGTCGGTGGTGCTTTGAGCGAGGCGGTTGCAACTGAGGCAGATCGACAATGGTGCAGGCGCGGCAAGAGGGAGGCACGGTGGTGCGACTGATTTGGGACTCTAGTGGCGTCCGGATCTAACGTTGCAGGTGGAGAAGGTTGCAAGTGCGGGCGTCAGCAATCGGAGACGTTTAGCAAAGGAACTACAGGCGCACCGTGAGGAGGCTCGTAGCAGAGATGGCCGGCAGCAGAGACGTCACTCGGACATGTGGGGGCTCGAATCTGGGCCTGGCATCGTGGGTCAACAGCAAGTCGGGGGCGAGATCGGCGCTTTGGTGCGGTAGATCGGGCTCTGAGCGGGTGCGGGGACTGAGCAGAGGGCGGTGATGGCGTGGTGCGTTGAACGACGGTAGTCGCGCGGTGAGGCAGAGGAGCTCTGGGCAGTCGCGGATGGAGCAGCAACGTGGGCAGCAAGCTTGGGGTGACGATGAACAGTAGGGGGTCAAATCACCCCCCTTTCTTCTGCCTTTATGCTTCTCTTCTGGCTCTTCTCCTTCTTGTCAGACCCTTTTTGCCGCTTTTCTCTTTTGGGTGTTCACTTTGCTTTTCCTTTTTTGATTTCCAAAACCCTCCGAAAGCAAAAACTGAACGCCCCTTTTTCTCGACCTCTGTACGCACTCTCTTATAGGTGAAACAAAACGTGATCTTTTTTTTGTTAATATTTCATCTCACGAATATTGCTTATAACCTCTCGATCACAAAAATCCTTATCTCATGAATATTCTCCCGATTTTCATCATCTATTGATAAAGATAAGATTATAATGCGATTTTCTTAATTTCCAAAAATCATCATAATATCGCATCAAATCTTAAATTTTCACAAGATAATCAATTAAAAATAACGATGGGCTTGGGTTAATTTTTTCCTTTTGTGGGCCTAGCCCCGCCTGTCGAACTAGAGCTTAGAAATATTAATTCGAACCTATCGACCACTAGTCCTAAAAAAAAAAAAAAAAAAAACAAAAATGCAAAACATGTAAATTAAAAATAAATGCACTTAAAAAATTATATGCTATGCAATTGAATTATAATATTTTTTTCTTAGGGTTAAAAATTAATCCCTAATTTTTATGCAATAAATGACTAAATGAGTTGCCCAAAATTTACGTGTCAACAGTAAATTATATTGCGAATATTGCAAACGTCCACATCATACGATAGATAATTGTTTGAAATTACATGGTAAGCCAGGAGAAAAAGGGAAGAAGAAAGAATATTCTGCAGCCTATCGTGTTACTTTGGACTAACTAGTCTAAATAATGACCAACCTATTAACTAAGGACAATACCAACAGTTGATGCGGGCGTTGCAAAAAGTTGAAGTTGGGAACAAAGGAGGAAGTTTTTCAGGTATATCTCGCTGTCTGATCAATTCTATTTCAATGAAGGCATGGATAATTGACTCAGATGCAAGTGATCATATTATTTGTGAGAAGGGATTATTTTCAAATATGCATAAGAAATTAGACGTGCCTATTTCGTGCAACCGCCAAATGGGAACATCACTCATGTCACATTGACAGCACTGTCCGTCACGCCCGACCTTGAGTGCGCGCACATCCCACTCTCTCGGTCGATAGAAATGTGACTTCCCGGACACGTCGCCGACCCATTCAATTTTATTATGCATGCGGAAGCGAAACAAATCGCCCGACAACATTTAACTTGGGATAGAAAAGGTGCAATCAATCACAACCAAACAAGCTTTCTTATAAACACATAGGTTTATATACAACACTGGATTGTCTACAAAATAGACAGGCTCAACAACTAGGGAACTGTCCTATGACCAACTTGTCATACACATTCGCTGATTCTTCGGCCTCCACCTTCCGAACTTCAGGACTTCCGGTCCTCCACGACCATCATCTAGGGACCTGAAATATTATCCCACAACCGGGATGAGACTACGTCTCAGCGAGTTCTACCCTCTAAAACTCAATTAGGAAGAAAATACGCCTCAGGGCGCTCTAGCCACACAAATAGGATAGAGGACTTACCTCGCCTCGCTTCCTTCCCCGCACATCGCTTTAATCAATAAATATTGACAACCACATCATCCAAACAATTCAATTACTCGAATCGATTCAACGATCAATCGACTTAGTCGATTACATGTCATCGAAATCATCACACAGTCATTCTGACTATTCCTTCTCGACTCTCAATCACGGCCTTACAGGCAAGTCTATATGTAGTGGCATCACGGCCCCACTCGGCAATGTTATATCTAGTGGCATCACGGCCTCACTCGGCAATGTTATATATAGTGGTATCACGGCCCCACTCGACAATGTTATATGTAGTGGTATCACGACCCCACTCGGCATAATTTAGATTTAGTGGTATCATGGCCCCACTTGGCAATTCTAGATTTGATGGCTTTCTAGGTTCAACTCACAATCTCTCACGGTCATTTTTCCATCAAAACCAATACTAATCAACTTTGGGATAAATCCCCACATAAACATCCATTCAATCAATCGATACAAACTGGACCTACCAACCAATTACGGTGCCAAAAGCCGACACCGAGTATTTTCAAGTTAAATACCACAACTTCATCAATATCACTCAATTCCACACTTTTGGAATAATTAACCATAACCAGCAATCACTCAATTTCTCAATTTAAGCTTACAATTAACACAAACCGATCGCACCGCCGCGATCGGTCGAAATTCTAACGACCACCATCTCGGCATAATTTTCGAAATTATTAAATAATTAAATTTAATTCCGAAAATTAAATAATTAAATATTATAGTATAATAATATAATTTAATAAAATAATATTTAAAAATTCGAAATAATTAATTAATTAAAAATAATTAATTAGGGCTTAAATAAGATTACACTAATTTAATCATACAATTAGCCCTAATTAAACATCCATTAAACTAATCATATCACTAATCTAATTTACATTAAAATAATCTAATCTAACCACCTAAACCTAATTAGATTAATCTAAACATCCCTTAAGCGTCATTAACTCACTAAGCAAGAATTAGAGGATAAACTCATCGGATTAACATTCCGGCGAGTCCACGGCCAAGGCGAGGCCAAAGCGGGCGATAAACCTTAAGGCGGCGACACCAACCAAGGCCGGAAGACACCTAAAACGAGGCTCGAAGACCTCACGGCTTTACGGTTTTCGCGCTTCGATCCGGGCCGAACTGGCAGAGAAGAAACCAGCAACTTCAACGGCGAAAATGGGCCGATCGGAGCTCCGGCGAGCAGGTGGTTGGCAACCGGTGGCTCCCGGGGGTCTTGGGGATCTTGTAGGAGGTTGGGATAGGCAAAGGAAGGGTCGGAAATGGACGAAACAGCAAGAAAACCCGAAACAGGCGGAACCGGGCGAGTCCAGACGGTCCGGCGAGCGGCGGCTTCAGGTGGCCGTACGGGACAGCCGGAGAATCGTTCCGGCGAGCGGCAAGGTACTCTGAAACGGTCTGGATGTCGCCTTCGCGGCGATGGGTGGCTCGTTCGCTGATCCAACCGGGAAGTTAACTTTTTACTCGGATCTTTGGCGAAAGGTCGGCTAGAGCAGAAACTGGAACGAGGGAAAAACAAGGGAGGAAAACGGCCGACGATGGCCTTCCGGGCATGCGACGATGGAGGGGCTGGTGCTGCTCGGTTCCTCTGGTTTTTGCTGAGCTTCTCTCCTTCAACAACAATGGAGAAAGCCTTAGAGAAGAAGCTGCTTAAGAGTGGGGGTCTCCTTGGGCTCTCTAGAGCTCAACACTTGCCATCTTCTCATTGGCTTTGTCCCCACCATGACACCACATGACCTCAGCCACTCTCTCTCCTCCAATCTTCCTCTACAAGCTTGGCAATAGGTGCAAAATGTGGTGTGCCATGGGAGCTACGAATTTTGGACATTCCCCCATTCAATCCATTCAATTCTCTCCTAATTCCAATCAATTGAAGCTCAATTGAAGCTCAAATAAATCAACCCATGTGTCCTCGGCCTTCTCATGACATTTCCCAAATGATCCAACTTGCATCCCGAAGATTCAATTAAAAACGGCCCTCGACAATCCCGAACAAAACGGCATTACTTTACTTTTCCGCCAAAATCTCGGTTTGTAGAAAAATCTTCTAGAGATGAGTCGACATTCCTAAAATGAATTGTGACTTGACAGAACTTCCAATTTCTGTAATCGGGTTCAATTTCTCGGTTGATTTCAATTTGGCGCGACTTTAGCGCGTCCTAATCTACCGGGTAGCTTTTAGGAATTTTCTTTGCAATTGACCTATGGTTGATTATTTTCAAGCCACAAAGTGCATCTTCGACACATTGACGACTCTTGATTGTCGTAGAAATCTCGAGGTTTCAAATATGGACACAAGGTATCAAAACGATAGAGAAATCGGTTTAATGCCGATCAACAAGAATTGTGCAATTAGGTGTAATCACCCACACCGAATTACATGGTTCTCGTTAAATCGACCTATCTCCGCCTCTAATCGATCCGTGCCGTAATGACCCTTGCAGATTAGTACGATCGAGCAGTTGTTTCCTGGTTGAATTCTCAAGTCTATTGCGTTTAGATTCCTTATCGGCTTCACCTGATAGACTAGTTATCCCATGAGTGATCAGCTCAGGGAAAAGAACTATAAGCGCGTCGATGAAATGCCCGACTTGTTCGATTGAAATCATAACCTGAAATTCAGGATGTCACACTCAGTCCAACCGAGTCATCGATTACCATCCAAAATTTCCTTTATGTTCCACAATTTCAATTCAATCTTATATCCGTGTCCAAAGTCCGCAAAGAAAATTCCTATTGAGTACTCTTCGATTCTCGACACCTATTTTTCCAGGCCCTTTCGACTAGCAAATTGGTGGGCTTGGGTAATCTTTCAAGGGCTATATTTTTGGACTATTTTTCCAAGTCATTTTGATTTGTCTTCAATTCCCCTAAATAAAATATCATTTTGTAATGTGTCTGCCAATGATAACAATTTTCTTATGCATTCACGAATGGGTTATAGTGCATTTTTCCTTACTATAAATGTCACATATGCCCACTTGCAAAACAATCTCGAACTCCTTTTCCTTCCAGTACGACACGTTCCAGTGACATTTTTCATTAATTCATATGGATGTATGGGGATCTTATCACACTCCACATCGTGATTATTCATGTTATTTTCTCACAATTATGGGCGGTTACTCTCGTGCCACATGGGTATTTTTGATGTAGTCGAAAGCTCAAGTTGCCTCTCATCTAAAGATGTTTTTAGTTCCAACCAAAAATCAGTTTGGGAAGTCAATTCAGCGAATTCGCACTGATAATAAGAGAGAGTTTTTCAATCATGATTACTGTTCACTCCTTCGTCCCATGGCATTCTCCATGAAAGCTCCTGCATTTATACTCCACAAATGTAATGGGGGTAGTGGAGCGAAAACATCGTCATCTCTTATAAGTCGCACGAGCATTGAAATTTCAGGGATCTATTCTAGACAATTATTGGGGAGATTGTGTTATTACTCGGCTTACTTGATCAACCGAACGCCAACACGGATATTGGATGGAAAATCGCCTTTCGAATTAACTTATGGAAAAAAGCCAACATTGGATCATCTGAGGATTTTCGGTTGTTTATGATATGCTACAACAATGGGGCCTCGTGACAAAATGAGTCCTTGTGCCAAGCGATGCATATTCATGGGATATCCCAATCTACACAAAGGATATCGTGTTCTCGACACATCAACATGAGATTTTTCATTAGTTAGGATGTTATTTTTCACGAAAGTGTCTTCCCATTTCGTGAAACCACATCCTACCAAGAAGACTTGGATGCTCCAATCAATTCACATAAGCTCTTAGATGACGAGAATGCATCCCTTGGATATATTCTTACAGCACCTCCAAAACCAGATATTTATCCAACTTCAAATAACTCTTTTCCAAAAGAAGTTATGGAAAATGTGCCTACGGACACAACCAACATGAAGGATGCTTCTGCTGTATCAAAGATCGATGTCGAAGGAAAGTCTCCATCTCCACCACCGACGACTCATCCACGTCGTTCATGGACTAAAGATTATATCCGTGCTTCACTTAACTCGCTAGGTATTCTTTATCCAATATCTTCTTATGTATGCTTTGATAAGCTTTCGTCAGAACATAGATGTTGCATTAGTCACATATCCGATGAGAGAGAACCGTCTAGTTATGATGAGGCATCCAAAGATCCACGGTGGCAACAAGCTATGGCAGCAGATTAACAGGCCTTGACTGAAAACCATACATGGGAATTAGTCACTCTTAATCCAAACAGAAAGTCCATAGGATGCAAATGGGTCTATGAAGTCAGATATAGAGCTGATGGATCCGTCGAGCGCTATAAAGCTCGGTTGGTGGCTAAGGGATATACTCAACAAGAGGGTTTCGACTATCACAAGACTTTTTCCCCGCGCTAAAGATGTCACAATTCGTTCATTCTTATCAGTTGTAGCTGTTCATAATTGGTCACTACACCAGATGGACATCCACAACGCCTTTCTTCACGGCGATTTGGATGAAGAAATCTACGTGGATATTCCTCAAGGCTTATGGGGACAGGGGGAGAATAGAGTATGTCGTCTCTGCAAATCTCTTTATGGACTGAAACAAGCTTCAAGGCAATGGTATACCAAGTTTGTAAATGCGCTCATAACTGCAAGCTTTAAGCAATCCAAGTATGATTACGCCTTGTTCACATGGACTAAAGGTATGTCATCTACTTAATGATATATGTTGATGACATTCTCATCATGGGAAATGATGAAACTGCAATAAGGAGTCTTAAGAAATATTTGCATACCACATTTCATATAAAAGACTTGGGAGCACCAAACTACTTCCTTGGGATTGAGATTGCTCGATCCAACCAAGGAATTTCTCTCAGTTAGCGGAAGTTTGTATTGGAGATCATTTCAAAAGCCGGATTATCAATATGCAAGCCAGCAGTTATTCCAATCAAGCAGAATACCAAATTAACTATCGTGGATTTTCTTGGGGGAATATCTGAGAATGATGATCCCATACTCAAAGATCCAACAAGTTATCAGAAACTCATTGGAAAACTCATATATCTGACTATGATCAGGCTTGACATTTCATATTCCATCCGACAATTTATGCACAGCCCGAAGGAGTCCCACATGAATGTTGTTTTGAAAGTTGTGAAGTATTTGAAGAAGTGCCCAGACTCGAAATACTTCTATCTAGAAGATGTAACATGGAATTGACAGCATATTGTGATGCAGATTATGCGACTTGTCCGATGAGTCAAAGATCAATTACTGGCTTTTGTATTAAATTGGGAGAATCTCTTCTTTCATGGAAAACCAAAAAACAGGCAACGGTCTCTTTATCTTTAGCCGAAGCAAAATATCGGGCTATGGCGAAAACTACATGTGAGATTGTATGGATACGAGGTTTGCTTGGGGATCTTGGAACAAGACTAAAAGGGCCAACGAAGCTGTTTTGCGACAATGATGCGGTTCTTAAGCTCGCAACAAATCATGTAATGCATGAAAGACCAAAGCATATAGAAGTGGACTGTCACTTCACTTGAAAGAAAATTCAAGAAGGAATCATCGAGACAAGAGGAATTGGAACCGCAGAACAACCTGCAGACATCTTCACTAAACCTCTACGTCAAAGACAACACGCATATCTGCTAAGCAAGCTAGGAGTCTTGGATATCAACAAGCCACCAACTTGAGGGAGAGTGTTGAAAGATACACTTGAAGATTTGGAAGATATGCTGGAATCTGTTTTTGATTATAATCATGCATTAAATCAATTAGGGATTAGATTGAGATATTAAATTGATTTGTAAAATATCTCTTTTCCTTTTATTCATATATCTCTTGTACTATAATTACAAGTGTTGTACATTGAATACACCAGAGAAATAGAAAGAAATTTTTCTCCCAAAATTCCTACAACTCTTGCTCTGTTCCTCGCTTCTCTACACTTTCTTTCACTACTCCAACCGTAATCCTCCCAGCGCCGGTAAAACACGAGTTTAGATATGAAAAATTATCTTATTAGGAGAATATGTCGGTGAATTGCACTGAAAAGGGTGGTCTATTTACATCATTTTCCGTTTGGAAATAGAGGCGCCGAAAAGGAAAATAAATCGAAAAGCCGAAGGGTTCCCTCTGCTCCAGCAGTGGCGCCAGAAAAATGGGTTTGTATCGCTCTTCGCCATTCGAGCTTCTTCAGCACCCGCCTACGCTCCTCCTCCGAAGCCCGTCAATTGACCGTCTCTTTAGCTCCGTCCGGCATCATCGTCGTCTCCTCCCTGGCCTTTATCGCCTAGCAGAAATGCCGGCCGCCCTTCCGCCACCATCGTGGATTGCGCCGTCGCGTTCGCTGACTGTTTGAAACGTCATCTATTATCGCAGCCCGTGTGATGTGCTGGGCTCGCTAGGGTTCCTTTCTTTGTGGATGCGGAAATGATTGAAGCTTCGAGGGGCAGAGCTGCCATCACTCTCTGGCAAAGCGGCCAGGTTTTACCTCATCATTCCGCAAAATCTCTTAAAGTTTGGGAAGTGAGGGTTTGCGTATAGTTTCTCTCTTGCGGTCGAGCGGTGGCATTCTTCTTTGAGATTAGCTCTATGAATCTGCGCTTGCTGTTGATTCTGCAACCTTTCCAACTCCAAAGGACATAATTTTTCGCTGTTGGTTCATTTGGGTTTTCCTTTGTGTGTAGTCGAGGAGTGCGCTGCTAATACGTGAGCGTTTTGCAGATATCGAACCATGTCGAGTTGAGGTGGTAATGGAGTAAACGGTAATAAATCTTCTCTGACTTTCCAGAGATTGGAAAAATTTTGTTATCTTCATTAAGTGATATCTAACTATAATCATCTGCTATTGGATTAGCAAAACATGCATATTAGCAAAGATGACCTTCAATTCAAGCTCATGCGAACGAACTCTGAGAGATGATGAAGGCGATGTTGTGGACCTCCACGAGAAGTTGAGTGAACAGTTCACACCCCAACACCTGCACTTGATTCAAGGCATCGGATGCACGAAAGGAAGGATATGGGTCGAATTCCTCCATCAAGAAGTAAAATGACTTGCCTTGGATTGAGCCTCTTTGCATTTCTCGTCCTCTTTTAGGTTTCCTGAGTTTGAGACTAATATACATCTAGGAAGCTGCGTTGCCAGTTTTAATGGCCTCTCCTTCGAAAAGAGTCCAGAGATGTTCATAGAAGGTTACTAATGAGGACATAGTTGAAGTCAGGACAATTGTTTATCTGTCAAAATATGTGCTTGATCCTTCCAGGCCTATGAGTAGTAGTTAGCCTTACGTGACAAACTCAAACATGTACTTCTACTTTCATAAGGCCGGCAACAACGGTTCTGGGTCAATCTCGTCCTCTGAGTACTGTTGTGCAGAAAAGCTCATATTTGGTACGCAGCTTCTTGCCTTTTCCAATCACTCTAGTTTACTTGTACTCTGCAGAAACTTATACGGAGAGATTAATTGTATTGGGCTAGTTTTTACTTAGTTAATTTTTTGCTGGTTCTTGTTTTTCATGGTGCCACATTATCTTATAATTTCTGTTACTTTTAATATGGCCAGATTTTAGGAGCATGCTGATGATGCTGCATCGGTTGAAGGAAAACCTCTAGCCACGGTGTTGCTGCTCCGAAGAGCAAGCTCAGATATTGGGAATTGGAAAAGTATCATAAACCCAAAAGTTGATGATGCTACTACTACTTCGACTTCTCTAAGGCAAAGGATTTAAGATGCTTCCAATCTAATGTACATTCTAGTGAGTCATCTTTCACCTTTTACTGATTACTCTATTTTTAGAGTGCATTACTTCTTTGTTCCATGGGCTTGAAAACTGCTTTTGTTGTAGTTCCTTCTCAATAACTATTCAGGCAACTCTATGATATGCCTGAAAATTTAAGTATCTTTAAAGGTCCTAGCACATAGTCGACTTGGATTTGATAGCCTATACGCAGCCTGAGCTTTTTGTAAGCTCTTCCTTCTATTAAGCTCCACTTAGCAAACGGTTGATTGGGATTTGACTAGGTCTGCTATGACTTTCTTACGTAATTTCTTCTTATCCTGTGTACTTATCTTTTGCCACATTGCTGGGTTTGTGATAATCGCCAAGAAGTTCTCTAAACTCCTTCACGAACGTAATACTTGTTTTATACCTTCCCAAATGATCACAAAAATCAAATATGCACCGATATAAGTCAAATCAATCCTTTTTTCTTTATCTCTTGGCCTTTATACAAAGCAACACATATTCTGTTGCAATTAAGTTGATCGTGAAACATATTATTTCCTTTTGTATGTTCCGAGCCACTTTTGGTAAACCAACAAATATGGAAGTTGACTGCATCCATTCAAAGAGCAATTCGTTTCAATCTTGAAAACATTGACACATTACTATCTAGGGCTATTCCACATCATTATAGACACTTGCCATTTGAACGTATTTAACGCAAAATTCAACAAAAAATAACAAAAAACCTGAAGAAAAAGAAAATCATCTGTCAAAATTCATGGACAACCTCGGTTGATCCAAGAAGACTACCACAACTCCATTTCTTTCCTAACTTCATTGAGGCGCCTGCAGCTATCCCTAAGTATGAGAAAATATGAAATTACCTAGACACGAAAATTTTAAAGACCATACAAAGAATGTGAATTTAACTAGTTATGCACCACCAAATTACCTAACTTGAAGATATCTCTTGCCATCCACTCTAAATGACCACAGCTGGATGATACCATTCTTTTTTAGTCCGTTTCACTTGTACAGAAGTGTGACCGCATTCCACCGCTCAGTCAACACATAAGAAAAAATTTTGCTCCCATAACTTCACTTCTTGAGTTGCAACCCGCGATGTACTTCGAGACCGGGGTCACTGAGAGAAACCTCAATGCCTTCCTTGCTATCAAGAGTTCTGATCTCTTGGTCGCTCAAAAAACCTGGAGTATCTGCGACTTGGGAATGGAGAGTCTACTTTGGCTTGGGTTCATGTCGGTGGCAGAAAGTACCTTCTCCACAACAAGCCTCGCATCCCGACCACGCATATCCATTACTTTGTCCATGAACACTGTTGGCAATTCACTAGGTCCGATTAGAGCTGCGAGACCTGACTTCGTAGTTTTCTTGGGTTTCTCGCGAAGTCTACCACATTCATGGGTTTCGGTGGAATCGAATGCCTGTGACCGCTTCTTGTTTCGGACAACTGGATCAGAATTTAATTTCTGGGCTTGGAAAGTCGGCCGTCGGGCCCTTGGCGATCTCTTCTTCCTAACGATCCATCCGACAACGGTTGGCCCAAAAGTGGTGGTTGCGGACGCTAAACTTCTTCTCATCATCCCGATCAAAGGCGGAAGAGGCGAGACGGAGCTTTCCTTGGAGACCAACGAAGCTGTGTCCACCAACAGATGAAGAGACGAGAGATCAAGTTCCATCTCTCTCTCCCCCTCCCCCTTCGACAGAGAGTTCGCAGACTGAAGACAGACCATCGCCGCTGGAGTATGCTGCTTCCTCCACTATCGCCAAGTATCGCCAAGTGATGACGAAGAGATAAAAGACGAAGAGTGTTGATCATGGATTTTTACACAGAGAGAGAGAGCCGAAACAAAGTTGGGGAAGAACAGAGAAGCGTAGGGATTTCAACAGGCAATGGGCAATACTTGAAAAAGATGAGAATTCTGAGTGGTGCTTGTCTTCGGATCATCAGGGAGATACGAGTGCTTCAAATTAGGAAATATTAGGGTAAGTAACGGCGGCCTGGCCTATGTGACCGTTGAGACCGCTGAGTCCTTCCTGCCTAGGTGGTAGGGGTGAGCGGTTCCCGGTTTCGGTTCGGTTCCGTTTGGAACCTAGAACCTATCCTTGAGTATAGGTTCCTCATTTTTTTGGAACTTGGAACCTACCCGTCAGAACTAAGAATCTAGAACCTACCCTCTGACAGGTTCTAGAGTCGGTTCCAATTTTTTTTTTCATTTTCAGATTTGAAGTATAACGAAGAAGGAAATAGACAAACAAAAGCTAGCCAATATCAGAAAAAGGATGGCAACTTAGCAACTTTTGGTGTAACAAACACAAGAAAATCACTTATGCAAGTAACAAACTTCGACCTAGCATAAGTTCTCTTTGTTATTAGGCTCTGAATTCTGTTTTGGTGTTTGCCATCACCAAGTACACCCTTCTCCTCTAGTCTTCTTTTTATCTGCTCACGTACCCCAACAAAAGTCACTCCATATACTGAGGTCATCACCGTCTATTTCACTAATTTCCTATCCACCTAAAAGGTTTCAGAAGATAGAACTGTGACTAAAAGTACAAAGGCAATCTACTAAATGAAAATTTCTTTCCAAGAAGGAAAATTCAAGAATAAACTTTGTAAGACCCATAGAAAATGCACCTGGCCCAGTAAGACCTTTGCCAATGCAGCATTAGGATGAGAAGCAGGGTCCTTGTTGCTGTCCCTTTTCATCATGTCATATACCCTAAACCCCAAAAAGAGAAGGTAACCAAGACTTTTCACGTCGCATAACTTAAAGTATGCATTAACCTAGAGCATGCACAAAGAGGAAAGAGGGTCTGCATAGCAACAAGGAAATTTGCTAAAGAATAGTATGACCCAACTCTTCTAATAAGCATAATTGAAATAGCAAATCCACCATTACCAAATCCATTTCTTCTGTGGAGTTGGATCCTTAGCGGTGCTATGAGAACTGTTCTCTTGTTCTAGGAGATATAGGGAAAGGAAGAGTTGCGTGAAGACAACAGAGAATATTAGAAGACAGATAACTTCTTTTTTTACATGTATGACTGGAGTGACAGATATCTTGATTCTTTTTATTTTTATATTTTGGAAAGATAGACCGAAACATATGATGCTAGTCTCATTGGAAACGCATAGTACTCAGCTTATTTAACACATAGACCTTAGTAACTGTCCTCGAGCAACAAAGTATAACTCTTAACATTCACACTGAGAAAGCAATGCAATGGTATTTTGCAATTCTAACAACACAAAAAATGTTTCACCAAGCCATGTACCATTACTACCACACCTTGCAGCAATTTCTGAATAAACATCAGCAGGTTTCTCTGCCGCAACTAGATTTATTGCAGCAGCTTCCATCTAGAAAATGAATAGAGTGTTGAAAATAAAATGAATGCTCATGAGAAATTAAAATATTAAGTTATACAAAATTTCAGGCTCTAGTTTCATAAAATTAATTTGGATGACATGCACCATTGGGGTCTCAAAATTGAAAAGCAGAAGGCACCGAAAAAATTTGCCACCAAAATTGTCCTACCGATGCTGCTCATATATTGCCTATATGCCTCTGAGAGTGCAACCATCTGAGGAAGTGTTTCTGAAACATGCAGATCCTGCATCTCATACCTAAAGCGTAACGTAGGATTTGTCAATCTACACGATAATTGCACTCTTATTTCCCCAAAAATCATAGAGAGGGAGAGAGAGATTTACCAAAGTTCTTCAGATTTCCGCTGAGCAAAAACCCTATAAGAACCTTCACCAGGTTTGCCATCATGAACAATGTTGGCAATCAAATCATACTTTGATCGCAGCCTCACCTCATCTCCTAGTGTGGGTAATGGAATGTAGTCCTTCAATTCCAAGTTCTTGACAGGAAAATTAACTGCAAAAGCAATCATAAGTAATCATATACTTAAAAGTACTAATTTGATCAACATTTCACATTCGCCACCTCATATTGTCTTCTAAATCAAATCGTAGCATTATGAAATGGCTGATCTGATCATCATCAAAGTTCCCTAATTTTTTTCCAACTAAAATCATCGGGTTCAAAACTTACCTAGAGTTGGGTTCTTACTCCACAAAAAAAAAAAAAATGTTTTTCGTAAATCTCCGCATATGGAGAATGAGATACCGAGGCAATCTCTTAACACAATATCTCATCCTTGCAAGGCAGGGACAGACAAACTCTATTGCTGTTTCTCCATCAAATTTCTTCGATATGTTGAAAGGAGTACCTGAAAGAAAATAAACCATTAAGTTAGATCAATAAGCACCTGGGACTACAATGGTGCAAAAATGCCACAGAAATCTTTAAGGACCTCTCTCATCTCATATTCAACTTGAAGATTCCCATCACATGATACAAGCCCACGATGAAAATTCATGATATGATCACAATCCCAAACTATCTTAAAGTGTATTATTTGACTCGATTCTTTCAATAAATGGTACCAAATTGTTGTAACATACCGACCAAGCGGAGGCATGTGATGTGCTTAGGCGTCAAGGGGCAAGCAGCGTCAGGGGCGACTAGGCGAGCAACATCGAGTGTGAGCAGGCGTCGGGGATGACCGGGCCGACGTCGAGGCGGTTGGGCGAGCGCGAGCAGCATCCACGGGGGATCCAACGGTGAGCGGCAAGAGGCATCCACCGGGGATTGAGCAGGCGTCAGCGGCGGCATCAAGGGCAAGTGGCGTCCAGCGCCGAGCGGTGAGGCAAGCGAGGGTGACAATGTCAAGGGAGGCAAGGGCGGGGCAAGCAGGGAGCGATTAGCGTCCAACGGCGGGATGAGTGGCATCCAGCATCCAGCGATTAGCGTCCAACAGCGTTGAGGGCAAGTGGAATCCAGCGGCAGCGTTGAGGGCGAGTGGCGTCGAGGACGGGGCAGAGGGAGAGAATGGGAGAGGACAACTAAATTGAGAGTTAATGATTTTGGGGCTTTTAAATTTTAGGAAACCTAACCTAACCGTTAAATTCGGGAACTGAATTGGACCTTGGTTCTCCGGTTCCTAGTTCTACCCGAAACCGCGCTCACCCTTACTAAGTGGACGAGTGATTTCAATAAAATAATCTGTTTATCAATCTCCAAATTGTTTCCGACCAAAAAAAGCAAGACAGAGTTTCCGAATTGTTGTCGGCCTCCGAATTTGTCACCAAGAAATTGTACTTTCATTTTAATTACACGTGTACTACAATTCTCCGGATTTTAATTACACGTGTACGCGAATCGTTGTCAGCCCACTTCAACGGCTCCGATCATCGTCACTGACGCTTCTTCTACATCTACACTTCCGGGAGGCTCGGTCACAAAAACAGAGCCCATTTTTTCTGCCCCGCCGTCGATTTCCACCTCTCCCACCGCTCGCGCCAAAGCTCCTCTTTTCTGCCCTGTTTGGCGGGGAAGCTTGAAGTACTACGTTCTCATCTGAAACTCCTTCCTGGCACCGATCTTCATTGCCAACATTTCTAGGACCTCCATTCTCTGATCACCGGCGGAGGCTAGAAATCCAATTCACCAAGGTAAATTCCATTCGCTTTGTTTCTGTCTGTTCCAAATGAAACAGAGGCTTTGAGCTCCATTTGATGTTGTGAGAAAATAGGTTGTGACTGAAGCTCTTTCAATGCCTTGAACGTGTGTTGATGGTGTTGCGATGATCTGAAATCGAATCGTCGCTTTACATATGTGTATAAGCTCCTTGATTGAAATCCATATCTCTTGTTTGATGAAATGCTCGAACTTACTAAATCCGGATGCGCCTTCTATTCAATCCTTGAGCCAAAAAATCACACTACCTCAACCCAACATGTTCAGGGGTTCGTGCATCAGAAACGATGGACTGAGAAGGGAAAGAAAATAAATGAACGAAATAAAAATTAAATAAATAATAACAAATATAAATAAGAAAAGAAGAAGACGAAAATAAAAATTTTAGGAAAAAATAGGTCATAGTTAGGTAGGTCTTAGGAATAGTTTTAATTTATTTCGTTTAGTTCACGTTCCTATAATTTATGAAGTTACGTTTCATGATTTTTAGGATAAAATGAATTTTGGATCGTTTAACTTTAGATGAGATAGATAATGATGATGATAATGATTGAGGAGAGAAAGTCAATTTCGTGCCAAAATGAAGCCCTCCCTAAAATGGAGGGAAAATTAGACTTATATACTCCCTCAAGTTAAGCGATTCCGGTCGTCGGTTCGATCCGACAATCAAAATTATGATCCAACAGTCAAGAATTGATTTTGAATGCTCTAATATGATCAAGAGGTGTCGGGTAATTGATTTAGTGGATTTGATTTGCGAAAACCCGAGCCAAAATCGAGAATTGCGTCAAAATGTCCAATTATGGGTTAATTTGTAATTTGATGAATTTCGAGGATCAATCTGTAAAATTTCGAGAAATTGAAGGTGCAAAAGTGAAATTAACATTGAGAAGAACTTGGAACCTATCGCCGAAGGTTAGGAACCGACCGACAAGGGATTGAATCGGCTATCCCTACCCCGGATTAGACCTGGTCAAATCGGTTCGGCCCGATTCTACTGAGTTTTGATCGATTCTTGATGGTTTGGTCTAGTTCTTGCATCTCACCCACCAAAATTTATGTAATTTTCTCCCTAAACTTGAAAATGATATATATATTTTTTCATTTTAAGAAGAAATTGGTCTATTGTGATTTAATTAAGCTAATTAAACCTTATAAATATGATCTAGGGGTTCTTTATTGATTTAATTGAATATTTATAATGAAAGACAACAGGTCAAAACCATAGGTGCTTTAAACTGGGTTTAAAGGGCGAAAATAGTCAAATTTGCAATTCAATGGGCAAAATTATAAATTAACCAAAATTAAATTCAATTAATGTCATAATTGCCCTATATAATGAGCTACCCATTTACAAGATCACTCATCACCTTCAAATTGATCTTAAATTGAAGTGTTCGGACTTATGGCAAAAAATGAATCCAAGCCTAATGTCAAAATTAGACGTAGAATTATGAAATTAAACCATAGTCATAAATGGGTCAATTCGAATTTGGATGATTGAAGCTTAATCGATTGATTTTCTTATGCTCGGGAGTATAAAAGTCTTCAAATTGATAAGTTCTTATGTGAATTTTTCAAAATCAATTTCGAATAGACTTAGCTTAAGGAAATAAGTGAGAAATAATCATTCGTTTACAAGTTATGAAAGGTTGATTTTGGTCTTCTAATTAGGGTTCAAAACAACAATTTGCATTTTGACTTAGTAAATTGCAAAAATGAATTTGTAAGCAGATTTCATATAGTCCATAAACCAAATATTGAATAAGGAACTACACTTAATTATGAGTAAAATAAAAGTAATTTTATTTTTGGTTGATTTAGAACCTAAAATTGAGAAATTCAGAAATCAAAATTCTTAATCGGATTTTGTAAAATTTTTGATACAAAAGTCAAATTGGTGCTAAAATGAAGTGTTGTATGGATTTTTTATTTTTCCGATTTTTTTGGTCAAAGAGAAATTGATTTGAAAAAAGTGAAATTAAATCTAAATGTAATTTTTTTGGGTAAAAAGTCAATATTTGATCTGGGTTGATTTTTGGTTAAATGGTTGACCAAAAAGTCAACCTAAAAGTCAACCATTTAACTTTTTAGGTTTTTCTTGAAAATGAACTAGAAATTGCTTAAAAACAACAATATAAAAGAAAGAAACGAAAAACAATACTTTTTGACCGAGAAATAGGGTTCTGTCGTGATTAGAAATACAAATCTCAATTTTTTCCTTTTTAATAACGCGTCGACTAAAAATCGAGATGTTAATAATATTTCACTTCTTATTGGGATCACTTTTTTTTTCATTATTAACTTGGCATGAATGGATTGGGCCTGACTTTTCTAAACCAATCTTATCAATAGACCTAGCTTGATCCACACCGAAAAGGCTGAAGTTTTAGCTTGCGGTATCATTCCACTGTACATCGGATTGTACAAATTACATAGTGTCAAAGTTACTCTGGGGATCAACCATCCGCCAGGAGAGTTCTTACATTGCTCTGCCTTGCTCAATCAGTTTTAGGTACAGAATCGGACCCACCATCTTTGAAAATTGTTGGAGATGTCCTGGAAAAATATTGGGTACGCAATCGGTGCTTTGAATGATTCATTGCGTGACACCTGTCCGTGTGTCAGTCCACGTTGTCCACTTCTCCGTTTCAGCGGTTCTGTCTCTCTCCTCTCTCTCCTCACGATAAAATAGGGGCGGGCTCGGCTTGGCTCGGCTCGGCTGAGACGATTCCCGCCTAAAATTTCTCACTCTTCACTTAAATATTTTGGGTTTTATCTCTCTCTCCCCTAGCGCCTGCACGCTAGCCCTGCTCTCTCTTTCCTCTGCAGAGTCTGCACATATTTATTATGTTCTCTTTTCCTCTTCCCTCGTTCTTTACTCCCGAGAAGAAAATTTTGAATCTCTGGTTTCGCTCTCGTTTGCTACTCCGCGGTCGTTGTTGCTGCTCCGGCATTGCCTTTGTCAAGCGGCCGTTCCGCGCGATCGCCCGGCGCTTGCTCGCTCGCTGATCCTATCGCTTCCTCCGTCTCTGCTTCGGCGCTCGCTCTTTGCTCGCTCCATCTCTGTTCCGGCGCCGCTTTCCTTCGCGCAATAAACTTCTTGGGCGGCCGAGATTTGGGGATCCCATTTCTGCAACCACCTGCAGAGCAGCGTCGATGTGTACACGCAGAGCAAGAACAGTAGATTGCCCAAGTTCTGGCGGGACGCCTTTCAGGCCGGTTACGAGTTCTTGACGACTGAGTGCTGGGCGTTCGCGACGTCGCCGTTTCGGAGATCGCGAAGATGTCCCTTCGCTCCTTCACCTTCTCCGACCCTCTCGTTGCTCATTCTCGTCCTGCGGTAACCCATCCTCGCCCTTCAAACCCCTTCTTCTATAATGCTTTCGTCGCTAGCTTCATTTGCTTGCAGAACTTTTAGTGCTGAGAAGTTGGGCATTTCTTGTGAAATTTTGGGAGTTTGGTCGCTGACTTGTCCTTTGAGAGATTTGATGGAAGTCATGAGTTTATGAGGTCTCGGTTCTTGTCATTGAGCCCTCTCGGGCCAGATGAATTGAGGGCTTGTTTTTTATTGATAAGCGTTAAGCTGCAAAGCTGCCCTTTTCATCACCTGGCAAATGGTTGAGAAACTGAGATGTAAATTTGACGCCTTTTTATCTTTGCTTCTTCTGTAGGATGCGATGGCAGATAAGGCAGAGAGGCTGCTGGCTGAGGCAGCTTCGCACGGGTCTCAGCTGGTCGTCTTCCCCGAAGCCTTCGTCGGCGGTTACCCCCGCGGCTCCACCTTCGGCGTCATCATCGGCAATCGCACGGCGAAGGGCAGGGAGGAGTTCCGCAAGTATCACGCCTCCGCCATCGATGTTCCAGGTACTAGCTTTACCACCATGTTTTTATGGTTAGTGGGCGTTGGTTCTCTTTTGGGTTTTTTAAGATAGTTCGTTCTCACCCAGATGCAATGATTCGTAGTTTCCCATGTTGGCCCTCTCTTTGAGCTCTGTAGCTAAGTGCAGAAAGTGGGTCGACTTCCAAGATTCGCAGTGTTGAAGCAGAGTCTCTTGTTTTATCTGTAGGGTGATGAACTTGGAGCAACCTGGATACTCATATTCCGTGTTTAGAAAGATTTTCTGTTTCTGAGCTTCTTCAAATGGCTACTTTGTATATCACGTGATTGTTCAATATGTCGCTCTCATTTGTGCCATCCTACCACACAGCTCTTCTCATGCCTTCCACATATGTTCCATGATTGATGCTTATGCAGGCCCTGAAGTTGATTGGTTGGCAGCGATGGCTGGAAAATATAAAGTTTTCCTAGTGATGGGGGTGATAGAGAGATGGGTATACATTGTATTGCACAATCCTGTTTTTTGATCCTCAAGGTCGTTACCTTGGGAAGCACCGTAAAGTCATGCCCATGGCTCTGGAGTGTGTCATATGGGGATTTGGTGATGGGTTGACCATTCCAGTGTTTGATACGCCGATTGGGAAAATCGGTGCGGCCATTTGCTGGGAAAATAGAATGCCACTTCTGAGGACAGCAGTGTATGCTAAAGGTTAGCTATTCTGCATGTTTGCAGCTTGTTTTTTGCTTGACCAGGTCAAACTAGAATTCATCTCCCGGTCTCTTTCATCTCCATTGAAATGCATATATCTGCTCTTCGTGACCATGTGTACTTGAAGGAAAGTATAGAATTAAAAAATAGATGCCATGCCAACAATTGCACACATTCTTCTGAAACTTTGCTGCATGACGCAGCTGGTGATCTGATTTTGCCTAGTAACCATGTTCATATTTACGTTCTTACTTTAGCATAGATTTTGTGTTGCGGTTGGATATGATAATGATATTTCTCCCACCCTGGAATTCTTGGTTATAAGTTTTAAAGCCTGTATTAGGCTGTCAAATTGGTGTCCAATCTATCTGATCAGGCTAACTTTTGTTACCTGCATTGATGTCGTTGGAACCAGTGTTGGGGTAATGTTCGGAAGTTTAACCATCACAATTCATATTAGAATGTGATTCCATGGATTGTTGTCTGTCAATGCCTTGTTGGATTGCAAAACCTTCATACCTCCTGTTGAGGCTGGCCTTCCATGAGCCATAATTCTGATATAGAAACTACAATTAGCACAGGAATGATGTTAGCTAAACTTGATCCAGAAAGGATTGAGAAAATCCTGTCTTCTTTATTTTGCAGGTGTTGAAATATATTGTGCACCAACAGCTGATGCGAGGGACACTTGGCAAGCATCTATGACACATATTGCTCTTGAGGGTGGATGTTTTGTTTTATCAGCCAACCAATTTTGTCGTCGGAAAGACTACCTGCCTCCACCAGAGTATGTTTTTGCAGGAACAGATGATGATCTTAACCCAGATTCTGTCGTATGTGCTGGAGGCAGTGTAATTATATCTCCATCAGGAAATGTTCTGGCCGGACCCAATTATGATGGCGAGGCACTCATCTCAGCTGACCTTGGTATGTTCCTTGCACTTGCAGCTCGCGTTCACTTTAAATCTCTGGAAGTTAGCTAACAAAGGAGATTCTGATCTCATTTTAGTTGTGAGGGTTTCGGGTTTTTCCTCATGAGCTTGATTTACTTATGGTGTAATGATGTGCAGACCTTGGAGAAATAGCGCGGGCCAAGTTTGATTTTGATGTGGTTGGGCATTATTCAAGGCCTGAGGTGCTTAGCCTGACCGTGAGGGACAATCTGAGTAACCCAGTTACCTTTGCATTGACATCCGGGAAGCCTGAAGGCCCTTACAAAATAGGTTATGTTTTCTTTCACGGAGCCAGGTCCAAATCATGGCAAATAACGCCTAGCAAATGTTGGTCCCAGTGGGAACCTTCTGATTGTTTGTTTCAACTTTTTGGACTCCTGATTGTTCAACTTTTTCGACTTCATGGGCTATTGTAAATTATGATTGCAAGCAACATAGTTCATAAATACTTCGTGCTTGATAGTTGAGAAAGCAATGTTATATTTCAGTTGCACAGCAAACATGTCTGTATCCTATGCAATAGGACTCTTGTAACTAGTCTGTCTCTTGGCAATGAAATAAGAACATTAATGACTTATCATGAATTAATTCGATCTTTTCTTTCGGTAGATCAATGACGAGTTTTTTTTTTTTTTTTTTTGGGGGGGGTTGGGGTTTCGCCGTGTCAATATTTTCCAGTTCCATGCACTTGGTCTTATTTCAACAGGCGGTTTGTCTTATAACAAATGCTGGCCCTCATGCCAGAGAATCTGTTCGGCCAGTTGACGACGAAATGAGTTGTTAAGGAGCACATGGAATGATGAAGAGCATAGGTGGAATTGTTCTCTCATGTTGATCATAACTCTCGTGGAAAAGTTCATTTTAAGTTCTTTCAGGCAGATGACACCGGTCTTGCAAACTGGGACAGCAGCAACACCAACATGGTACTTAGCAGCAAGGACTAAAATTGCGAATTGGGATGGTTTTTAATATCAGCACTAGACCAGCAACACATACAATTATAGTATCAAAATTCTCGAATAGGACTAATGCGAGGACATTGTTCGCTAGCAATTTCTAGTATTCCCTGCCTGACATGGAGATGAGCGCAAAAGGAAGAAGGAAAAAAACTCTTTAATCCTGACTCGCTTCAATTTCGCATTCATTACTCTCCCACAGTCCAACTCTCCATGCCGTGATCTTGCAGAGGCAAGGACTGGCTCCATGGCCTGATTGGATTGGCGAAATTCGACAGTTGATGGTCCTTCAGGCCTGCAAGCGCTCTGTTTCTTCTGGTTTCGTCTTCCTTGTTGCTGTCCATTTTAGCCGGCGAGAAGAACTCTATTAGTCTCCCTGCGTTGAACCCATTCAGGTTGTCATGAGTTCAGGCACCGTCGTGAAGATTCGCCCCTTTAGAGTTTCCTCTTCTTAAGGAGATGCTCTCCCATTGAATTTTGTCGGATGAAGATCTCCTCCCATTGAAGTTGAACTCATTATCTACCGAGACCCATTTCGAGTTCTCTTGATTAGTATTGTCGTGCACGTAGCTCCACTTGTAGCTCCTGGTGTTGTTGTCCATGTTCAATTCGATCGAATGAAGATCGCTTTCTGCAGATTCATTTCCTTCGCACTCCTCTCCATCAGCTTCTTTATTTTCTCAGAATAATTCGTTTTCAGCGCATTCAAGATTGATCTTGTCGCTCAAGAACGCCTCGAGCTCCTTGGCTTTCTCTGATTTCGGAGAATTCTCATCTTTACTCATTTTGGATCTCATGTAGGCCTCGAGCTGAGCCCTCAGCTTTTCGATGGCAGCATTCTTCTCTTCAAAACGGTACTTGGCCTCTGAAAGTTTTGTCTGCACTCTCTCCTCGCGCAAAACATCCGCTAGCTGAAGTATTTCCCTCTCCTTCTCCACCTCTTCAAGAACTTTGGCGGATTCTCTCTTCAATTCTTCCACTTGCGCCTGGTCCCCTCCAATCCCTCTCGCTAACTCGTCACAGACCTGCACCAATATTTCCTTAGCCCTCTTCTCACTCTCGAGCTATTTCATCGCCTTGGAAAGAGATGACTTCATGCCAGCCAGTTCTTGGCCAAGCTTCTTGTTTAGTCTCTCCGTTTGTCTTCTCAATTTCTTTTCCACGTCGATGCAGATTCGTTCCCGCTCCTTTCTTCTCCAAGACGCCTTTTCTTCTGCGGAATGCTTCATGAGGAAATCAATCTGGTGAGAATGAGACCTCTCTTCATGGATCAACTGCTCAACCTGGATGATGGAACGATCGAGCTCGACTCCTAAGGCTGAGACGAGGGCTATAGTCGGTTTATGTTGCTTCTCGAGACCACCAACCTGAAAAAGAACTTTCAGAAGCTCCTTCGACGTGGTTAAACTACTAACGACGTCCTTTAGAGGGCTCAATGACAAGAACCAAGACCTCATAAACTCATGACTTCCATCAAATCTCTGAAAGGACAAGTCAGCGACCAAACTCCCAAAATTTCACAAGAAATGCCCAACTTCTCAGCACTAAAAGTTCTGCAAGCAAACGAAGCTAGTGACGAAAGCATTATAGAAGAAGGGGGTTTTGAAGGGCAAAAAAGATTGACAATGCAATCCGATGTCACTCAGAGTAAAAATAAGCGTTTTATCCTTTTCCTGAATGCAGTAACTTTCATAAATATGGAAGTGAATAAATGATGAAAATTTGATGGTGTACCAGCAAATCCATTATGTCGATGTATTTGAAACATTCACGATGCTTTCTAGTTGCTATCGTATATATTCAGAAACAAAAATAACTAAGGACTGTTATAGCCTCTTTCTCCAAGATGCCCATAAGAGGAAAGGACATATCTAATATACACATATCAATGGATGCAGGATGAGACGATCTTACTGGAAGTTTCTTGAAGAAAGCTTCTCGAGTACTGCATGGATGATGCTGGGATTAAATTTAGAAGGCAAGGATGACTTCACAAGCCAATCTTTTGGTGGGTACAACTGACATAAAATTGATATTAAAGTAAATATTCCAATGCCTTTTGGAGTTATGTATTTTACTGAAATAGTTATCATATGCAACTTTTCTTGATTCATATGCCAAAAATCAAATTTAGCAGGAAAAGAGAGAGCTGTAAATAAGTAGACGAAAGTAATGGAGTGAGTGGAGAAAGGGGCAAAAATTTGTAGAAGCTATATGCTAAAGTCCAATATTTTAAGGCTGGCCTAAATAAAAAGAGGAAAGTAAAGTCAAAAGTTTTGATACTGCCCTGGAAAAACATCCAAGTACAACCAGATATACTTATTGTCTAGCAAAGGAAATTGATCACATCTTATGACTTCCGTCGGGCATCATTGTAACTCAAAATCAAAGTTAAATCTGAATAGGACTTTATGTTATCTCATCACACCAATTCCCTCTGACTCCTAAACTTCCAAGAGAAAATATATAGTATCTACATCGTATGCTATTCCAGTTTTTGAAGAGGACCAGCAGGATTGGTCTAAAGTTTGAACTAGGAAAGATACAAATGTTTTCCATAGAATGCATGCACATCATCAATTTAGAGAGGTAAACGCATTATACAAGAAAGTTTGGATACCTTCATATTTGATGCTATAGAGACCACATAACTCATTGGAGAGATCTTATCCTGATTGTGCAACAATCGTCTCCCTTACAGCTGTAATCTTCACCGAAAGATTAAATTAGGATCCACACATAACCTCGACATTCATATTTAATCACACAAGATGAGGTGCTCATACAGGTGGGTTCGAATCCTTTAATTCCAATTCAAACTTGAATCACATTCACTCATTCCATGCCACTGCCATTTATGATCAATTCGACAGATTTAATGTACTTAGCAATTTGGAAATGTTATGCCTAATTTTCTAGTCACGTACGAAATGTAAAAATTTACTCATTCCTTTCTTCTTTTTGGTGCAAAAGACAGATTTAAAATACCATTTTACCCATTTCAAAATATATTAGACATGGAAACATGTACACATGGTAGTGTTCGCAAGTGTGTTTAGCTACTTGCTCAACAAATCAATGACAAAGATTAGAGAATTACGATCTCTTTCTTTTTTTATCGGCCTGTCAAAAACCAACCTTGATGCTGTTAAAATGTCCAACCCAAAAGTTTAAGCTGGTAAGTGTAAGGAGACCACATGAATATAAGGCCCATATAAACCCAGTAGACATGCGATGTGAGTTACTTCAACAGATGCGTTATTCTCTTTTTAACACAAATGAGGTAGTGCTTTCTCATTTGACAAACTAAAAGCAACTATTCTAGTAAGAAAAGTACCCTCAACAAGATTCTTGAACTTGTAAGCTTACATTTTTTTATAATGCATTACCATGTTACGAAAGTCACAATCAAAGATAGAGCTGCAAGGACCAAAATTTAGATGACTTCCCTTCCATTGAAGCTCTAATGGATACATCTGCCAGTTCTACCCGTATTCAGAGTTATCCAATAAATTTTTGGGGTACATTTTGTAGAACTTTTGCCATGATGGAAACATCATCACATTTGTGACAGCTTCAGCCAAAACAAATGTTCAACAATATGCTTGTCACGAAGATTCTACACATCACCTCTGTCATGTAACAATGGCCATTTTGTCCTCTTTGTACAATCAATGCACAGAAGTCAGCTACCAAGATGAGCTATGGAGACTTCATTTTATTTCAGTTTGACAAAACTGGACTTAATCAAAATGTTGCTTTCGACTGTCTCAGTCCCCAAGTGACGACGCAGAATCGTCTACGTGAAATTTGGATGCAGTCTAAACTATTAATTATCAGTTAGCCATACTTAAGTCCGCAACAAAAGTTTCTCATGTTTGTGTTGAGTTAATCTCAAGGGTAGACAAATGCTCAACTCCTCGAAATGATAGAATGCATGTTCTCTGGCAATCTGAAGCAAGTTTAGCTTTGTAAGGACTCAGAGATGATACTTTGTAATAAAGTGTAATACCGATCACATTCATGTCAATGACGGATACACCGCAGCCCAAATCTATAGGAAAGGGAGGCGAGAAATCATACAGTGGGCACTTTTCTCTCTTCAGATCACGATAGCAATAATCATCATACTGTATTTGTGGTGTTTGCTAGGAATGAAGTATGCACACCAAGCCGGCCCTCTCCGTGAATCTTTCGTGAATCCGCAGGCACTAGTCACAGGTGGGGCGATCCCCTGTAGACAAGCCTCTGTACAAGTATCTGGCAAGCAACGAGAGGATCAAATTAATGAGGTAGGTTCTGGTTTTACAGATATGCTGTACGTGAGAAAAGAAGAAGGCATTAACGAACGAAACGTAGCACATACACGAACTACAACAGCAATAGCATTTGCACACTGAATTCTCTTACTACTCACTAGAGAAGGAATGCATGTTTAACTCCATCAAAGGCCTTAACAATAACGGTAATCCAAGCAAGATGGTAATGATCAGATGAGGAATAAATAATGCATAGGGAAACTCTGCTCTCCTCGAATCGGACTTATTGGCCAGCCAAACAACAAAACCAACTGGTCAATAAATATGTCTACCTTTAATCTCAGTTAACCATGGTAAAATTAGAAGACAATGCTCAATTTGCTGGTCATGAGACCATAGTTGCATGATGAGCCTGAAGGTCAAAGTAAAATACATGTACATACATAAGGCAAACAACGGATGCCATCAAATCCCATCTACTTGATAACCAGTCCTAAATGACGATCTTCACAGCCGAGAACGAGCAACAGCAAAGGAGAATCGTAGGCAAACAAGCAGCTTCCTTCCCGATCGAATTGAGCCAAACCTGCGTAGGGAGAGACATCACCGATTGCTTCAACCGAGCCTTCGCCAACTGCAGCGGCACAAACAAGAAAAACCAGAAATCGTATCGAAAAATGGACCTCCAAGATTTCAAGGGAGGAGGGGGTGGGGGATCGGGGATCGGGAATCGGGAATCGATCGACGGAGCGAAGAGAGGTGGCGTTACGGCGGCGAATGCTGGTGAGAGGGGTGGCGACCTCGGGGCGGGTGGACAGGCGGAGGTTCCTGGGAGGTAGACGAGGGCGAGCCGGAACGCGACCGACGCGACGACCCATGTCCAGAACCCCGAGCGCGCGCGCTTCTTCGTCTCCGTCTTCGCCGTCGTTTCTCTCTCCTCCATTTTCGCCGTCGTGGTTCGACGCGTTGGCGTCGGCGCGCGCGTCCCGACGCCAACGGAGGCAACCGGCGGAGGCGGAGGGCCGTCGGCGTCGCGTTTTGGAAGAGAGGCACGACTTCGCGGAGGGGGGAAGAGAGAGAGCAGAGCGAACGTCGCGAGAGGGAGGAGGAGTGTCGGCGGCGTCGGCCTCGGCGTGGGGCGATGGAAGCAACCAACGGATGCGGAGGGGAGAGAGAGAACGCAGGTCCGGATCGCTCTCTCGTTCGTGCTTCGCGAGGAGAGAGAAAGTGAGAGAGAGAAAATTGCAGAAAATTTAATTGAGGAGAGAGAAATCTCTTGGGCGGGAGTCATGACCTGTCTTTTCTTCTGCAACGAGCCGAGCCGAGCCAAGCCGAGCCCGCCCCTATTTTATCGTGAGGAGAGAGAGGAGAGAGAAAGAACCGCTGAAAGGGAGAAGAGGACGACGTGGACTGACACACGGACAAGTGTCACGCAATGAATCGTTCAGAGCACCGATTGCGTGGCACTGTTAGGGTACCCAATATTTTCTCCATGTCTTGAGTGCCTGCAAGTCAAATACATTATACAGTTGATTTTGATGAATTCCACGTAGATCGTACATTGCATGTTGTTCACAGGATATGACGTGTGAGGCTTAATAGACCCGATCCATTAAAAAAGGAAGAGACTCAAATCAAGGAAAGATTCCCTTCGAAGCCCGATGAAGCGGTTTTAGGTGACCCCTGGTTTTCAAGAACCACGCCCCTAGACACACTTAGAACTTGATCCAAAATCCTTAGAAAGCGAAAGAGAAGCAACCGGTAAGCTTCGAAGAAAACCATGGTGGGTCAGTGGGCGACGGTGACGAAGCCGAGCCGCAGCGACGAGGTGCCGGACGAGGAGGAGCAGCTGAAGATCGCCATCCAGGTCCGAGCCCAGTTCGATTCGGCGGCCCCGAAGCGCCCTCTCAAGCCCAACCGCAGCGATCCCGATTCGTCATCATCTCCCGTCGACACTTGTGGCAGCTTCGACCATGCCATTCCAGAGCTCGACAAGCTCAGATCTCTCAAGTCCCAATCTCAGGAGGTAATAATAAATCCACAAGCTTGCTCTCAGCTTGTTCTTTTCCCCTTCCTTTTGTGTTTGCATCTGCTGATCCTGATCGAGACGCGAGAACGGTCAGAAATGAATGGCTTCGTGTACGTATTATCAGGGCCTGTTCTTTGCGGGATCCGGTTCTGTGGACGTGCAGGATGAGTTCGTGGAGACCCAGTATTACAAAGAGCTGGAATCGATCGACAAACAGCATCACGCGGTGATTAACGTTCATCCGACCAATCTCCAACCGTCCTTTTGTTTTTCTTTTCAGATCTTTGCGATTCAAATTGACGTAGGTTCGTTTTTGATGAATCAGACTGGAAGTGGGTTCATAAGCCCTCCCGGAGAAGGCGGCCAAAATGGCGGGTACGACTTTCGGTGCGAAAGGGACGGTTTCGAGAATGGCCGAGATCACAAGCCGGCTTTTCGAAGCAATCCCGCGACGAACGATTGGGTCCCCAGCGATGAATTTAATCAGGTAATTCATCACCGCGATTCTTCTGTGCTATTTTTCATACGATCCTTCTGAATTAGTTCGTAATTTTCAGTGAGACTTTCTGTTCTGATCACACCCCCTCAGGACTACGTTTCGACCAAGCCCAACAGGAGCGAGGGTTCTTAGATCTCTCCAGTAGCAGCGAGCCGGCGCTGAAGCAATTTAGAAAACATTTTCTTTCTTCTTCTTCTTTTTCTTTTTGTCCTTTTATCCTTATATTGGAATAAAATTATGTATCAGTTTTCGAAAAGCTTAAAAGAACCGTGCCTTGATGATGATAATGAAGACGACTATTGAACCGCTCGGGCAACAATGTTTCTTTATTGTTTGAGCTTATCCGTTGCCGCCTGATGCACATAAATTAATGTCGAGAAGTTTGGTGCGGTTGTTGGAATAGTCCGTGTGGGTATGTCTATCCATTTCTCTGTAACAGCAGGAGTGTCTGGTTTACTGCCGAGCCTAATTTTATTTTTTTATTAAAGATAGATGATTACTCATAAAAAGTCACAAACTCATATATATAGTAGCTCCTAATTTAAAATCGTTAATTGACCACTCTCTCAGTGGTTGCTTATCAACGGTGACCACCACGACGATGGTCAACCATCAACAGGGCAAAAACAAAGGGAGTAGTGTAATTGACATCTAAGGCGACCATCATGACAGAGACACTAATAAAGCCAATAATAGGGCCACCGTTGGCATTGCCTAGGCAGAAGAAATTCTATGCTATGGACACACAAACAATCTTCAAAATGCAAATAAAAAAATTCCAAGTCAAAAGAAAAAAAAAAAATTTGATGGGTATTTATTGCTAACGTGGGATTGTAATGTTTGATTCCAAATTAACGAATACCAGTTTTGAAACTCAAGTGAAAGTTTATGAATTTTTATGAAATAAAGAAAAGTTTTGGCTAAAATTGATACTAGACCTAAAATTTGTGCTTTTTTAGGGAATTGGCCCATTTATTATATATAATTAAAGCATTAAGAAAAAAATTGTTCTTACACTTGTTGCATGCTACTTAATTATACTTTTGTGGTTGCCATGGTGCATAATTATGCCACATGGCCATGCTCGATGATGAAGCTAATTTAGTGATTTGCCATCCTTGTCACTTACTAAAAATGGATATATAATCTAAAATTATTTAAATGTATTGCAAAATATATTTTACCAATAAAATAGATAAACGTAAGGATCAAATATCTTAAAATTAATTTCTATTAATCTGATCGAATATTGATTTCCTCCCACATAACCAATGGATGTACTTTTTTTTATATACAAAAAGCAATTAAAATAAAGTATCTTTGGATAAATAAATTTTCATTTAATTTGAAATGAAGTTAAAAGAAAATTATATCTTGTTATGTGAATAATGCTTATAACTTGAAGCAAAACTTTCTATAGTTACGTGAATAAATACATTATTTATCCATCCAATTCGAAATCAGTTGAAGGTAACTTGTTTAAACTTCACTTCACGGTGTGTCTATGTAATGAAAAACTATATGATAAAGAAAAATCCTTTTTTGTGGAATTTATTCAGCAAAAAAGATCAGTTTTCATTTATTTGGTGGTGTGCTAAAAATGATTTCCCTTAATTAGAACCAGGAATTCATTTTTCTAAATTTAAGCACACTAGTTTTCATTGAGTGAAAATATTATACTGTCGACTAACTAATTTTAAGTATGGATTATCGATTCCAAGATGGATGATTCCACCTTGGAAACAAGAACCTCGCACTAGGGATCTATTTTGAAAAATTAAAATCGGAAATTGCCCATTGATTTCATGGACCCACCTATCGAAATGTCCCCACCAAATTCATGCAATTCATTTGTGCAAAGCAAAGCAATTCACCTTTTTATTGTAATCTCTTCCACTGCCATACTTGACCCCCTTACACCATTAAAGACAAAGGTTAATATGGGAGAGACATCTAGATTGTGGGAATATGACTAGTTAGAAGTCACGATTGGTGCTCCTGTTAAAAATTGCAAAGATGTAAAACTAAATAGCAAGGCAAGATGTTTTAATGACAAGAGCTATAGGGAACGTGAGAGAAGGAGAAAAATTGGAGAAGTGAGCAAAGGGAAAGTGTCGTGGAATGTTGGCAGAAAACATATTGAAGGTGAACCTCTTTTTAGAAATTTGAAATCTTCATAGAATGGAGTCTTAGAACTTTAGCATCTCCTACAAAGTGCATAGGCTTGAAAGCATATTAAGCAGAGGAAATTACCCGACGTATGCAAAGACCAAAAAATAACTAAGGAGATCAAACAGAAGGCTTAGCTCCTAAAGTTGGAAGTCTGCTATCTACTTTGAAAGAGTCATCCATATATCCCAAAATCCCAAGTAGTACACTTGATAAGGAGATCAGACAAATAGCAAAAAGAGCCATGATGACTTGATAACACAACAATCACTACAAGATTTTGCCATAAAGTTCACAAGATTCACTTCAAATGCATCCATAGTCTGCATTTCATATCCCACATAAAAATGAGTTTGCCACAAGTTCACAAGAGCAAGTAACCAAGCAAATGATTTCTCCACTTCCATTGACATGTTTTGATTCCATTATTGGAGTCAACTTATCATATGATTTCTCCACTTCCATTTACATATTAATTGATCATCTGCCTGAAATTTGAGAGTATAAGTCTCATACAGTGTACCAACTAAATTTTAAAAATAGAACTTTAAAGGAAAAATTACCAAAAAGTTTCAAATCTATTGCAATTGTGTCAACTCAATTCTAAACATGTTTTTTGCCAAGTTAGTCCTAAACATTTTATGTTTGTGCCTATTTAATCCATCTGGTTAATTTTAGCTGGTTGGCATTGACGTGGATCCCGCCTTCTAGCCGACATTGTTATGGATAATTTTTAATAATTTTTAATTTTTGAATTTTTTTAATTTTTTTTTTTTTTTTTTCTTTTTTCCTTTTCCTTTTTCCTTTTTTATTTTCTTCCTTCTTTGCCATTTTGAACCCACAGTGGCCACCAAGGCTCCAGGAGGGTCAAGAAGCTCTTGTCGACCGCTGGCGAGGGTCGCGGTCCTTGCCTGGCCTCACTCGAACTTGGAATTTCGCTTGGGTTCACAACTTGAGTTTCAACACCATATCCATCTTAGAATACTAAGGCAAGAATTTTGTCTGGGTTCACTCGATGGATTGGAGTCAAAGCCTGGCTTTTGGGCTCCTGAAAGGATATGGAGGAGCTGTGATCGTTAATGGCAGGAGCGATAAATTGGTGGAGATGATGGTTGGCAAGGAAAATCTGCACCATCTTCTTCCTCTGACGGACGAAGATTGTTGGGCCATATTCAAATGACCCTAAACTCGATTCTTGGGTTTCCTTTTATGAAATCCAAGAGAGTTGGGGAAACAATGACAACGAGGAAACCAAAAGGAATGTGCTTTGGTCAAGGCCATGGCTGCAGGTGAGGCCATGGCGAGGTAGCCTCACTCCTGGTCACCAGTGAGCACTTCACAGCCCTTGCCTAGTGGCCAGTGAGCCTCGCCAAAGCCTCACCAGCCACTGTGAGTCAAAAAAAAAAAGCAAAAGAAAGAGAAAAGATAAGAAAAAAAAAGAAAAAAAAAATGTAGGCCGGCATCCACGTTAGTGCTGGCTGACCAAAATTGATCGAATGGACTAAATTGGTATAAATGTAAAAATTTTAGGACTAAATTAGAAAAAAGTTTTAAGACTGAATTGACACAATTGTAATAGATTTAGTATGCAATTTTTGGTAATTTTCCTAAACTTTAAATGAAAAACGAGTGATGTCCCAAGCTGTGTTTAACATATACAACTAAATTTGGAGTTTTCTTTCTGTTCAGGTCCTCGTTTGTTTAATATAGCTTTGTCTTTCATGAACATCCCCTCAGTCTCCTGAGGAGTTGCGCGACTTAGGCTCCCAACAATCAAATGCCAAATTTCAGAATTAGAAGTTTAAATAAAAATCAAGTGCAATGATAGTGAATAATGCCTGGAAAAACTCTAATAACAGAAGTCAGAAAATTGGATTAGGGGAAGTCATTGGGATTCACATTGGCAAGAGACCAGGAAGCAAAAGTTACTCTTGAAGGGCAGCCATAATTTAACCCCATAAACTTGCAATCAACAAAGAAATCATTCCAATGATCAGATGAAAAGAAATGAGAAATTTTCATAAAAACTACCACTGGCATTCCGAAACTCATAAATGAACCGACGGAATCTTCCAATCTTTACAATGTTCAAAGCAATTAAGAAAGCCTAAGTTCTATTTCTGAAAGCCCAAGCTGCACATATTAAACATACAAAGTAAAGGAGATGAAGAAGGGGACCAAGGGTTTACTAGTTACCTGCTCGTGTCTATCCTAAGATGCCAAGGGAACAAGCACCGGATGTGATGATAATCGAGCCCAACGACTTACAGTTGCAATTATGAGGAGCAAGGGAGATCTGGAAAGGCTGATTAATTCATCGAAATGCTTGACAATAGGGACGATTTTAAGATGAGTCATAGTTGCGATTGCAAGTAAGAGGTGTGAGACTTGAGAGTGAGCGATGAGATTGGAGGCCGAGGCGACCAAGAGCAAGAGTGACAGAGGGAGCAACGAGGTTAGAGGCGGTCGAGAGTGAGAGTGAGATAGGGATCAACAAGGCCAGGGGCCATCAAGAGTGAGAGTGAGAGAGGGAGGTGAGGCCGTGACATAAGGTAGGCTAGAGACAGAGAGATGAAGAAGAAACTATTTGTCTGAAAAGTTACAATATAAAAAATTAAAATATTTGTACCAGTTTGTTTTGAGTGGGCGATTCCACACTCACAACTGGAAATGGATTGATGCTCATCGTTTTCAATAAATTGAAATTGGGTACCAAACCAATCCCTATGGGAACCACCAATTTTGGCCAAATGGATCCAATTTCGGGCAGTCCAAACAATTCCTCGTTTTTTACATACCCCTATTTTCAACTAATCAAACACGTGAAAATTTGGAAAACTATTTGTGGAAAGCTATTTCAATAGAACAAACACATCCACTCACTTTCAAATACTACAATAAAAATAATAATATTCACGACTTATTCATAACAAGCATGTTACTCTGCATTTAGTTTTATTTTCTTGTTTTATGATGAGCATATTTAATTTTCATTTCCCTTAATATAGCTTATATCATTTGAATCAATTTTGTTTAGAAAAAAATGAAAATTACTATAATTATAATAAACGATTTGCTTAATTTGAAATTTATATATTTTTACAAAAAGAATAAGAGAAGAAATAAGTTCATGAATTTTAATTTATAAATTGATTGTTTGACAATAGTTAACTACAAAAATTATATCAAAATTTATCCGATTGAAAATTAAAATATATGATCCTTAAATCCAATACCATGGATGGAAAACGTTTAACCAGCCAATCTGGTTCAAGTACGAGGATCAAAGGCTCCCCTCCTCCGCTATATATAGGATGCTCCTCGATATATCCCGGCACCCTCGGCAGATGGAGACATATCAAAAGTCTACATAATTGCTGCTTTTTGGAGACTAAATTTTTTTAATGAACGCCAAACTCTTCAAGACTTGGGCTTTTGTAGACCCCAATGATCTTCTACTTGAGATCAAGCCATCAAGGCCTCCACTTCCGGTCCTTGAAAGAAGATTCCGAATTCGTGATTTTCGATCTAATTTCAGATTAAGCCATCAAGGTTCCTGAATTATCATGAAAGCAAGCAATCAAAAATAAAATAGACATAATAAGAAAATAAGTCAATACTAAATTTACGTGATTCAGTCATAGTGATTTATGTTAATTGGGAGATCAGTAATGAATTTCACTATAAATTAAGAAATACAATACAAATTACAACCACACTTAAGTCATTCAAATGCTCTTAAATTTTGGGGTGTAATTCACAAGCAAAACCTCCTCTTCGATTGATTTTCACAAAGAACACTCCCTTCTTATATATATATATATATTATAGGCAACAAATAGATCCAAAATAGGAAACCTCTTTTTAGGAAACCTTTTCCAACTAAGAAACCATTCAACTAGGAAACTTAGTCAAATAGGAAATCTACTTAAATTAGGAAACCTTTCTTTTCTCGAGACATGTTTTAACACAAATCATGTTATAGAGAAATTTACGATTTGATATTGTAATTAGATATTGTATTCTACTTATTGAACTTAGCAAAATTGGATATTTATTTGCTAATTCCGAATTCATATCATAAATTTATATGTGTCGAAACAGTGTTATATGCTTGTGCAAAGCAAAAGACATTGTTTTGCCATGCCTTTAATTTTTAATCAATTAATTTTAGCTTATTGATTTTCATTTATCCAACTTCGTTCTTTTCACTCTCTCACATGTTTGGTTCTAAATTAGAATCTGGATATTTTTGTTTCTATGATTAATTATTGAAACAAAATCAACGTCAAATATTGTCCCTGATGGTCTAAATCCACTATGCTTGCAGTTACTGTCGTGATTATTTTATCTTCTATGAACTTATTTAGATCTATGTGTTTGGGCATGCTATTTGTTCAAAATATTGTTGCTGTAAATCAAATATGGAAGCTATTGTATTGAATTTAAATGCTCATTGGATCTTTGCAGGAGATTTCCTCCACAAGATTTTGATGCTACCATCACCCTTCATAATCACTAAAGAAAAAAGAAGAAGAAGAAGAAGAAGAAGAGTGAGGTGTGTATTTCAATTAGTCTTGTTGTGTCTGCTCTTTTTTTCATTAGACTTGTAATAGAATTGAAAAAAATTAAAAGAAACAAAAAAGAAGCCTGCCCAGTTCTTTAGTTGGCCTAAGAATCGAATTTGGTTGCAAATGGTCTCAAGGTCAACACGTTTGGTTCCTGATTTCAAAAATTGGGAATCGGCTTTATCCGAGTAGGTTCTAGTTTTTCAGTTTGAATCTTTTCCACCTTAGAACCTATCACCTTGGTTTTAGGCTTTAGGAGATTTTTCAGCAATGGAGTTTTTAACTTGAATTTGACGCATGATTACTTCGTCGAAAGACATTCAATTGACCTGACCTTTATTATGTCAAATCGCTTGCAATTCATTTCTTTTGATGTACACCTAAAATCTAGAAATTAGAAATTTTTGACATGGTGAAAAAAGAGCCATCGATCCCAAAGGGTAAAATTGGCCGTCGAATTTGGGTAGTAATATGGGTGTCAAAAACTTGTTTTCGCAAGCAAAATCCATTTTTAAAATGCCTATTATGCTTTGTACCTCATTGTTCAAACCTTGGTCAAATTTAATGATTCCTTAAAAATGGGAGGTAAAATTGAGGTGTTATTAGTTACTTTCACAAAAACTATTTTTGACTTTCCCGGTTTTAATATGCAAAAAGACTTTGCTAGCATAACAGTTTTTGAGCTTTTGTGGGAATAAGTGGACCTCATAATAATTTTTAATTATTTGTTATATATATAATAGGCCAAAAGTGATCAATTACACACTTGAAAAAGCCTAGAAACAAAAATGAATGTCATTTCAAGCCCCACATGCATGTATCATTGTTGTGACCAAAATTTCGGATGCACCACATAAAATTAGACTAATGGATTGCTTAGTCTAACTTAGCTCAGGCTCTCCTAAGCCCATACTAATTCGCGACTAAGGTTCAAATATTTAGCATACAAAAGGGAGTCACCACTAATCGATTTATGATAGGTTGATTAGATACCTAAGTAAAATAATAAGAGAATTATCTTACTTTACGAACCAAAGATTGTGAGTTCGGGAACTTTGTAACACTAGATTTCTTTAACACCATTTCAGGTACCTTTTTCTTTTATCTTAAAGAAGATATTTTGCATGCAGCTTGAATTAATTTTAATCTATTTCCTAACGTGTGGGGTGATCATATGGGTACGCAAACCACCAATTTAATACCCAAGAAATCAATGAATAAATTGCAAAACTTACCTCATAGCAACGAAAACAGAATTTACATCAACGGTCATAAATATGATTTTTAATTAACACGCAATCACTCAATTTTTATTTTCACTTATTTAATGAGAATATAATCCATATGCAATGCAATACTTCTAATATAACATGAAATGATATGACATGGTAATATGACCTAAACGATATGACATAAATAAGCATGTAGTCTGTTATGAAGCATGAAATTGATTTATTTATTTTTCTAAAAAATTGTATTTTCCATGAAATTCGAAATTAAAGAAATGCAACAATTAAATATGCAATCTAAATTAACCAAATGACTTAATTCTAGTGACGAGCAATTTATAACTAAATGAACCTAGCAATAATCACTAAATGATGTGCATTTCATGAACCTAATTCTAGATGACATGCACATTATTTTTTTTTTTGGTATTTTTTTTTTGTTATGAAACTTTATAATTAAAATCACTAAAAATAAAATCTAACTAAAGTGAAAACTAAAGTAAAATGTTATCTCTTTACCCAAAAAAAAAAAGTAAAATTCTCTTTACCAAAAAAAAAAAGTAAAAAATGTTATCTATTCTAAATACCTTCTAAACATGCATTTTAAAAAAAATAACTAACCTATCATGCAATCAATTCTAATCTACATGGAATGCAAATGCAATTTTTTTTTTTTTTTTTTTGTATTTTCGAGATAAACAAAATAATTAAAAAATAAACACTAAATCATCCATGGTTATAAAAATATTATCCACCATTCGAATTGAAATTCAAACTTGATTATTTTGCTAATAAAATCAATAAATTGATGTTAAGCCTTAAAAATCAAGATATTACTTTTATTCTCGCGTGATTAATTATTCAATGTAAAACCTTATAAATGGAATAGAAATTTGCTTGCGGTTGCAAATTGAGGCGGTACATTGGAAATTTCAACCATTTATCGAGAAATATTTCAAACAAAGAGACAAAATATCAAAAACTAAAACAAGATAAAATAATTTTACCTAATAAATCTACCTAATAAAATAAAATAAATCTCTACCTAAATTTGATTTTTTTTTTTCAAAAATCCAATTGGTAGAATGGACCAACGATGGGCGGCGGCACGGCACGGCTCAAGAGCAGCGGCTGTGGCGGTGGGTCACTCGTGGGTGTTGGTCTCGGTCGTGCGGAGCTCCGGCGAGGTCCGGTGAAGGCGGACCAGCAGCAAAACAGGGGAGCCCGGTATCGGTGCAGGAGCTGCAGGGGAGTCGCTCGGGCGGTAGGCGAAGCAGCGGCTCGGACCAGGAGCAGCAGCTCGTTGCAGGCGGAGCAGAAGCGATTCACGGGCCGGCGGAGTTGGGTGACACTGGTGTGGCGAGACAGAGCAGAGCAGGAGCGACTCAGGCGTCGGCGCTCGGGCAGAGGGCTGCGATCCGGCTCGGTCCGACTCTGGCGGAGGCGAGACGAATAGGTCGAGCTCCAGGTACCAGGCGAAGCGGAGGCGCGATCGATCGGAGGGTGGAGGTGCAGCAGGGAAGCTCGCGGGTTGTTGCGGCGTCAGGGGCTAGAGGCGTGCGGTGGTGGCTTCAGGCGAGACGGAACAGAGCAGGAGCGGCTCAGGCGTCGAGTCGTGCGGGTGAGGAGGAGCTGGCGGTCGGTTGCAGACGCGGGTAGCGAACGTGGAAGGCCGGGGTCGCAGCTGCTGGCGTCGGGTCGCGCGGCGGAACATGAGCGCCGGTGCTGGTGCAGTGGACGGCGGAGCGCTTCGCGGGTCGGTATGGTGGCGCGGGCGACGACGGGTGACGGACGGTGGGCACAGCGAGCTGCTACGGAGGGAAACGGCGACTGGGGGCGCCGGCAGAGGGTTCAACGAAGAAGACCAACAGTGGTTCTTCTTTCCTCTCTGCTGCACGTCCGGTCACTTCTCTCTGCCGTTCGCTGTACCTCCAGCAGAAGTTTTGTTCTTCTGCTGCTGCTGACTTTTGCTTCTCTTCTCAAAAAGCTTTTTTTCTTCTTCTTTTGTGTTGATTTTCAAAGGAACGACGGGAAAAGAAGCCCCCAAAAACCCTAAAAACGAAGGAAGGAAGAAAATTTTCTCTCTTGCTTTGAATTTTCAAGCTAGAAACCGAGACAAAGAAAAACCCCTTGTGCAGCCGTATATTCAATGTGTGCACCCCAAAACCCTACACAAACAAACTTTTATAGGTCAAGAATTAGGGTTTTAATTTTTTCCAAATCGATATTCACGAAGATTTCTTTTCCAAATGTAATATTTACTTACACTTGCCCTATCTGAACATATTCTAGAAAAATGTCAAATCTCTATTTTTCATGAGATAATCTTCGATCATTGAAAAAAAATAAGATTGGGCCAATTTGTTCGCTTCGTGAGATTAGCCTAATTTGTCAATTTAAAGCTTACAATTACCAATTCGAATCCATCTGTCACCAGCTCAATGCAAATGAAATAATAATAAATAAATGTATCTAACATTATATGTTATGCAATTAATTAATAATTTTTTGTAGGGGTTAAAAATTAATCCATATTTTTATGCAATAAATAACTAAATGGGTTGTCCAAAATTAAAGTGTCAACAATTATCAAAGGATTAACATATGATCACTTACGCATGCATACACACCGCACTATGATCCATACATCCATGGCATCATATGAGTCTCTTCTTTCACATGATACTTTCACATAACATGTCATCATATGATATGTCATTGTACGACTTGATGAGTCATCATCTAGAATTTATCACAAGACACGTTTTCATTGCATTACTTTTTTGTCAAATAACACGACATCATAAGACAGTCCTTCACCTAACAAAATCTTGTATTATATATTGCATGTACCTCGTCGTCATGTACGTATACTGAACATAGTCATTTCCTAGTTGTGACATGATGTGAACCTTTTGTCTAAGGGTCCGTTTGGGAACCACTTGCCAAAGCCCTTTGGAGGCCTAAAGATACTTAGGCAAATGCCAGCCCGTTTGGCAAAAAATTTTGAACTCACCTTCTCCAAATGCCAGCCTTGTGAAGGCTGAAAGCCCCAGGCAGGTGGAGATTTGCCTCGGGCTTTCGGCTTTTTCGACATGCCCACGCCCCGCACTGTTCACATTCTTTTTTCCGAAATTATCCTTACGAATTTTTTGATTTTTCAGGTGCGTCCCCTTGTCGAGCACTGTTCATCTTCTCCGGGCGTAGAGAGACGCCGCGACCTAGGCGATCTTCGTTAGAGATTCGGGTGACCTCTGCGAGTCTCGATCTGGTGGCCAAACGCACACAGTTGCCGACGACCATCGCCGCCACACCGTGACCTCCGCACGGAGCTCGGCGGGGCCGTGCGACCCGTCTAGTCGCGGTTTGGTAGCGACCAGATCTGGTGCCGGAGGCTCGAGCGGCGACCAGATCTGGGTCACGCCTCGCCGCCCTCAGATCTGGGTCGCGGCGGCGTTGTGCGACCTCCCGCAACCTCGCCGCCCTAGATCCGGGGGCGGCGAGGTCGCGCGACCCCGCCATGACCCGATTCGGGCGGCGAGGTCCTCCCGCAACCTCGACGCCCGGATCGAGATCGTCGGAGGTCGGGCGGCATCGCGCAACCTCGTGGCCCCGCATCCGGGGTTGCCTGAGGTCGAGGCGGCGTCGCATGACCTTGCCACCCCAGATTCGGGGTCGCCGGAGGTCGCGACGGCGTTGCACGACCTCACCGCCCTGCATCCGGGTCGCCAGAGGTCGCCGGCGGTCGTTGCCCTTGCCGATCAATTTTTTAAAATTTTTCTTTTGCTAATTTTTTTTATCACAAAGATCCTTTGTAAATTTAATTCCCCAAACACTATTTTGTTCAAAGTACTTCACAAAGGGGCTTTCAAAGTATAATTTACCAAACACGGTTGCATTTTGAAAAACACCTTTAACTCAAAAGTCTTTGCATTTTCCCAAGGACTTTCCCCAAAAATGGTTCCCAGACGCACCCTAACTATCTCTACAAACAAAAATATTTTCATGCTTTAGGAAATCAAATAATAAAGAAATTTATATGACTTAATCCAAATTGTAGTATCGAAAGGCCTTGTGGCATGCTAACCGTTCCCCCACACGCAATTGAACTCTCAACTATAAATCTCCGTTTCTCAACAAACTAGTTACCTTCACGCATGCACCCAAATAGTTTACTTCCTAATCAGAAACTCAACCTGGATTGAATTCGAACCGAAAGCATGATTCAGATTGGGCTGATTTAGTTCGAGTTTGGGATTTTTTTTTTCCTCTCACTTAACAGGAGTGGATGGTGCTCAAACCACTACCCACAATTTACCAAACAGATTCTATAATGAGCAAACCCTAGGCATCAGGAAAGCAAAAGCAGCAAACAACGAAAACAGAAGTTATGATTTTTCACATTTTCGATCCTTGTGCTCTATAGTTCTATTTCAATGATCCAAGATCCAAAAAGCTTGGGAAGTCAGAGGAGAGAAGGAGCTTCCAGCAGCAAAAACTACAGCTTATGCAATGAAATTCCTATGAACATCACCCAGCGCCAAACCCAAAACTCTAATCCTGAAATCCCAGAAAGCCTGGGGCTTGACCTGGTTCTTGATCTGCATCTTGGGCGACCTCGCCATCAACAAGTACATGGAGAGTGTCTCCCTTCGTTAATGGGGCTTGGTCTCGCTTCCCCGCTGCCCTTCTTTGTGGCGAGGCTCGTGGGGTCTAACCTCCGTCCCACCGACCTTTCCTTCCAGACCATTCGACTCATTCAGCAAAAATGTAACCTACCATTAGCAAGAGGAAAATTGAAGTACAGGAGATACTCTTACTCCACTTTTTGTATAATAACTTATTATTCAAAACAACATTACTAGGGCTTAAACAAGAACAACTCATACATCTTCCTAGCACTAGGAAACCCTGCTACAGAGTTTTATTACAATAGAGCAAATATAATAAACGAAAACCACACGACAGGTGCGGGACTCTTACTACATAATATTTCGGGATGAACTAATCTTTAGGGATGAGATTCTCCATGGGAGGGCGTACTTTGCACATTAATTCCAACGGCACCGCTTTTGGCATGGTGAGTCCATTGCCTTCAGTCATGTCAATCTCCTCTTTGCTCACTCTTTTCCAATCAAAGCATTGAAGCAACAAGCCCAACGTTAACCCCATGACCCTCTGAGCTAGGGGTGCGCCGGGGCATGCTCTCCGTCCTAGCCCGAATGGCAGAACTAGCTTTTGATGCTTTTCGCCATTGCCACCTTCGGATGGCTCAGGCTCGAAGGTCTTGGGGTGCTCCCATAGCTCTGGATCTCTATGAATTGCCCATGCATTAACCAATACTATAGTCCCACGTGGTACAATGTATTCTCCTATGGTGCATTCAGCTGATGACTCGTGGGGAACGAGAAGTGGGACTGTTGTGCTGAGGCGAAAGGTCTCGAAGATGATGCATTGAAGGTACGATAACTTTGAAACATCCGGTTCCTCCATCAAACGATCGTGGCCGATAATGGAATCGATCTCATCTTGGGCCTTCTTCAACTTGTCTGGGTTATTCAGTAAATTGGTCATGACCCATTCTAACGTAACAGATGTTGTATCTGTTCCTGCTCCTAGCATAACCTGCGTAGATAAAGTTATTGTCTAAATTTATTTCGAGAATCCAGAAAATAGGACTTCACATAACAATACGTCCTTTACACTAGACTAACTGTTGGGTTTTGGACATGAATTGTCCATTATGGGCTTGACCCTAACCCTGCCCAATGCACTCAAATTTCCCAACGGAGGAAAGCATGCACATAACTTTGGGTGTGCATGTGTTTTCGGTTTTTCCCCACGTTTGGCGGTCCACAATTTCATATACCGAGGTGGCCTTAAAAGAATACACAAATATGATGATTTGAACCCAAAGCTTGAGCAAGGAGGACTACCCGCGTATCACTTGAGCACCCTCTTGGGTTACTTCGGACATGCAAGTAAAGGAAATGTGAGAAGTGCTCAGAAAGTTCTGCTTGTGTGTGGGGTTGACCGAGAAAAAGAACCAAGAAGAGAGTGCTCGTGTCCCAAATTGAGACAAACCATAACTCTCCAAAAAGATTTGCAAGCAAAGGAGAAAGACCGAACCGGGCTTTTCGAACCCAATAGTTGAGCCAATTGCGTACGTATACTGATCCCAGAAACATTGCTCGGGCACGATGGTTGTTAGAAGAATTGATTTTCTTGTACTCAAAGTAGGTGTGAAATTTCATTTACACAGATTACTGACTATCCTCAGTGAATCCTATTGCTGTATTTCCTTTGGCACTTCAGAAAATGTTAAACTTTAATTTTATAGCGTGAGATTAAAATATGCCACGAGGTCTACTAACTGACATGTGACAAACACATTCTACACGGACTTTTATCAGAAATAGAATTAATGAATTTTATAGATGCGATGACTAATAGGTAAAATAACTTCTAACGCTCCAAACTATAGTAGCAAATTTAGAGTAGGAAGAGCCAACAAAGCAAGACTTACAAGGACGAGCGCTTTGATCATCAGGTCCGAGTAGTTCTCCGGCTGAGCCTCTTGCAAACGCAACAGATGACTGATCATACTGTCTGCGAACGCCGGATCTCCCTTCCTTCTCCTGTGCTCCTCGACTAAGTTCTGGAGGAACGCATCGGAAACTTGACCCGAATTGAACCGAACCGAAAGCATGATTCAGATTGGGCTGATTTGATTCGGGTTTTGGGAATTTTTCTTTTCCGCTCACTTAACGGTAGTGGATGGTGCTCAAACCACTACCCACAATTTACCAAACAGATTCTATAATGAGCAAACCCTAGACAACATAGAAAGCAAAAGCGGCAAACAATGAAAATAGAAGTTATGATTTTTCACGTATTAGATCCTTGTGTTCTGTAGTTCTATTTCAATGATCCAAGATCTAACAAGCTTGGGAAATCAAGGGAGAGAAGGAGCTTCTAGCACCAAAAACTACAACTTATGCAATGGAATTCCTATAAACATCACCCAGCGCCAAACCCCAAACCCTAATCCCGAAATCCCAGCAAGCCCATGGCTTGACCCGGTTCTCGGATCTGGATCATGGGCACACTCACCATCAACAAGTACATGGAGAGTGTCTCCCTTCGTTAATAGGGCTTGGTCTCGCTCCCCTTCTTCGTGACGAGGCTCTTGAGGCCTAACCCCCGTCCCATCAACCTTTCCTTACAGACCATTCAACTCATTCAGGAAACACGATTATTGCCATCGAATCAGTCATTCTCCAGGAGCAAGAAATGGGGATTCCGGAGACTCCTCACTTCCTTCGAGCTTATCTTCGGAATTCGTTGCTCCACTTTTCCCTCTCAAATGAGCCGTTGTTCATTTTTTTTTGCCGAAGGATAATAATTTCATTACTAGCCCATAAAAGAGGTGCCATTAGATGGAAAGTCTATACATAAGATAGAAATTAGAGGCTGAGGAGGAAATAAAACCCAGTTGGTATGAAGAGAGTTGGCTCGGTAGGCTTTGGCGACCCAATCTGCGGCTTTGTTGTTTTCTCTCGGTTCGTAGAGGACCGAAACTTTGCTAAGCTGGGCCATAATTCTTTTACAATCATCTACTATTGATTGGGCTGGCCAAGGTGGCTCAGCCCGGCCCGATAAGCTCTCCACCAAAGATAAGTTATCGGATGATATGCACACCTTCAAATCACTTCCTTTGAAGACTTGTAGCTGGAGTCTCGCACGAGCAAATCTGCTTTCCTTTACCCTCAACAAGACCTCTCTCGAGCTAGGGATTCAGTCACCGCAGCCGTAGAGGCTTGGATTTTTTTTTTTGCGAATCCGTCAACAAGAACATCGGCAACATTTCTGCAGACTTCAGCTACCGATCTCGCAAGCTCGGATCTACACCGAAGCGTCAATATTCCACTTTAGCTCTTGCGGACCACATAAGACCCATTTCGTCGAGATCTCGAATCAAGTTGCAGCCGTCTGCTTTGGCTTATTCCTTTGTTGACCCTTTTCATGTAGAGATCAGCAGCTGTTCGGGCTTCTGTTTTGGTGGTAAGCTGGTCGAGCTTCCTTCCTTGAAAGACCACTACGTTACGAGCCTTCTAGATCTGCCATAGTATACCAGCAAAGAAGGTCTTTGCGTATGGATCAGCTCTTGAGGTGAGATGTTCGAAGACCCATTTGTCCATGCGAGTTATCTTTGCTGGAGAAGTATCGGCTTCGAGCTCAAGGTCTGACCATTGCCTTTCTGTCCATTTGCATAGGAGAAATAGGTGCTCGATTGTCTCTAGTGCTTGGCTGCAAAATCTGACAAGTTGGCTCATGTATCATTTGCCGTGTGTATAAGTTTTCTTTTGTTGGGAGAGAATTGCTACATATCTACCATAGAAGGAACCGAATTTTTGGGTAAGTTGGGAATTTTCATATCTCACTCCATAGTGCTTTTGGAACTTGGTAGGAGGAGGATGGAGTGTTTTTGGTGGATAAGTCGTCTCTAATGTGTAGTCGGTTATAGCTACTTTGAACGATGTAGGAACTCGAGCTATTTGCTGTCCATACAAGCTTATCTGAGTTGGGATGCAGGCTAAGAGGCTACGCAATAATTTCTTTCGTAACATTTTCATCAAATAGTTCAATTACTCTACTTGTATTCCAAGCCTTAGTGTCATGATTGAGATATCTAGTATAAGCACCTAGAGGGGGGTGAATAGGTGCACAAACACTTTATCGAGATACGTAAGCGATTCTAGACAACCAATAGAAAGGAGTTCACAAAATGATTTACAATCAAAGTAAAGAGAGTGAGGGAGAGAAAATTGAACATAGGTTTTATAGTAGTTCGGCTTAATCCAAGCCTACGTCCACTCTTTCGCACTGACAGCCCACCGGCTGGATTTCACTATGAACAAAAGAGAAGTTACAGCTCAGCTTTTCCTTGATTCCACAGTGTAGATGTTCTATCACACCTCCTCAAGGTTTCTCACAAATATAGACTCTATTTTGTATACAAGTATTCACTCAAAGGAATTGTCTAAACAACAAGGAGTTTCAGACTTTGAAATTCTTCTATCGCGCACACCTCAACAACTTAGAACGTCTTCCTTATATACTCCTTTATGCCATCATACCCGTTAGTACTTACCAAAGGAATTCCTCCAATCTACTTGTTGGACGGAATCAATTAGGAAGATCATTCGGCTATTAAAGGAACGTGTCGATAGCCTATCAATCATGTTCGCCCATACAATCGGGATCTCGGTTTCCATAAATAGAACCTTTCAAGAATGTTTAGGCAATCATTGATTCCTTAATCTTCGAGTCAATCTCGATCAATCAAAGAATCCCGTTGTGTCTATTCCAGCCACGAGATCTTCTCCAGTTGATAAGGTCAAGCCCTTAACAAAACATCCAGTTTTGGGTAACCTTTCTTCAACGGACTAGAGACTCATCAATGAGGATAGACTTTGAGTCTTGAGTCTCGGCTGTCTCGGAGGTCTTCGACTTTAGATGGCGAGTCTCGCAAACCTTCGACTAGTGTCACGGATCGAGAGAAGCCCGAGTCGCCGCACGGTCACGATCCCAATCGATCGGCCCGTGACAATAGATTGATGGAAACGTTTTATCAGCTTCAAAATACTTCAAGAGGATTTCTCCAACAATCTCCCCTTTTTGATGGTGACAAAACTTTCCTGCAAATTTGGACAACTTTGACCCGCAAAACATCTCTCAAACACATATGCATATCTTATAGAGATAAATGGCTAAATGAATAACACTAGAATCTACAACCACAGAAAATAGGTTAGTCTAATAAGTGATAGAGCCATCCATAAGATACCAATGATAGTTAATAAACGCAGTCAAGTCCAAGTCTAGTTCAGTTCTCATCCACAAAAAACAACCGCAACAATCCACAAAATCAAACAACCAGTCCAACAAACCACACGATTAAAAGTCAAAAGTCAAATTGTTCAAATCTTGCATCTCTCCTCCTTTTTGTCAGCATTAAAAGGTTGAGATGAAAGTGGAATAAAGTCAAGATTGCTTAGGAACGCGGACAAGCTGGAAATCTCCCATAGATTGAATGATGCCTTCCAGCCTTTTCAAGTCTTCCTTCAGTTGTGCGATCTCCTCACCCTTGGCATTGGCCTGATTTTGAACAGTGATGGCTTGGATTTTATCATTCAATGAACATGAAGAAACTTGACCCGCAGTTTGCAAGTTTTGAACCTCGCATCCCAAGGCATAAATTTGACCTCGCATCTCCAAGAGAATATCGATGATTCTGCGAAAATCTGCTGCATTATCGGTCCCGAGTACTTGCTTCAGCTTGATCTGATGGAGTAAATGCAGACGATGGTAGATCAGCATAATCTCGTAGGTTTGGTGATGAAATTTCATGACCTTCTTCTGGAAATTGAGAGGCATAAACGTCCTCTAGGTTTGTAGGAGAGCGACCGACTCCTTCACTTACGTCGGGATATGAGGACTTCCCTCTTTTCTCCCGATCTCCCCTGTTTCCATGCCTACAGGTGGAGAAGATTGTTCGTCAGGTTCTCCTTCTTCTCCTCTTTCTTCTTCTTCTGTCTCAACTTTTTCCTTCTCAACTTCTCTTTCTTCTTCTTCCTTCTCCTCTGCTTCCTTCATCTCTGTTTTTTTCGCCATTTGTTCCGATTCAAAGCCATTGCAGAGATGGTGAGATTTTCAGCATCAGCTTCATCTTCAACAATAAGAGCTCTTCTTTTCAGTTTTGAAGCAATCAAGGGCTCATTTCCTTTCCGCTTTGATGAAGAAGAAGGTTGATGAGCTTTGAGTGGAGTCTTCTCCTTGAATTTCTCCAACGCCTTGTTCAATTCCTTCCGACGCATCTTGGTCACCATTTTCAGTCCTACCACCATATGATTGCACGATCGAACACAAAAGATTTGGGGAGGCTGAATATTCAAATGTCTGAATAACTTTGTCACAAGACTTGGGTAAGAAAGCTGGCCTCTGTCCTTCATCATGGCTCTATACATGTGGAATATAACAGTGTGAGGAAGAGAAAACATTTTCCCAAAGTGAGAATGGCATACATCGGCTTTGCCTCGAACTTGAAACATCGGTTTTGAAAGTTGATTTTGGTCGAAGACAATTGATCACAATCTTGTGCAGCAAGATGTTGAATGCATTCATCCTTAGGTAGGAAATCTTTTCCTATATTCTTCTGTCCTTGACAAGTTCCAATGTAACACCAGCAATAGAAACTTTGATCGGTTGATATCTTCCACTTTCGACTCCCAACACATCCACCAGCATATCCATATCCACAACATAGTCTTAATCTTTGACACTGAAGGAAAATCTATTCGTATCTAAAAAGCTAAGATTTGAATAGAAATATGCGGTTAGTTCAGCGTAGGCCTCTATAGTGTCGGAGCAGAACCTTTCAAGTTGAAGATATCCGAATTTTTCCCTCAAGTTCACATTTACAGCATCCAGAAAATCGAAATCCACACTCCTAGGGTTTATTACCCCACGCTTCAGCAATTTTGAGTACAAATCCCTTTGTTCCTTCGATCTGAACAAATCTTCTCTTTTTCCTCGACTTTCAGCCGCAATACCCATTCTCGGTTGAAATTGACTGTACAATTTGTCATCATCATTTCCATCTACAGGATTCGATCTCCAATCACAAGGATCATTCGGGATGTTCGCAAGAGTTTCCTCAGCCAATCCTTTACGAGCAATACCCAAACTTTCCATTCTTCGCAGAAAGATGAATTCATTTCCATACCCCTTCTCTTTAATAAAATCATTGACATATTTCAAGGGAGTACGCGTTGCTTTTAAGGCACGATACAACTTATAAATAGAAGCGGGCTTTTGAACTCTTACAGGGTCTGCATCCTCAATGATTTCATCCTCTTGTTGATGATCAACGCCTTGAGGGCTAGATGGAGGAGAGTGACGCTACCGAGAATGTTGTGGGCTCGATTGCTTTTCTGGATCCACATCTTCTTCGGTGAAATCGAAGTGCGTAGGCCCCTCACTCATTCGCCGTGGTCTCCTCGTTTGCGATTCTCGAAGACTTTCTTGAAGACGACATCTTTCTTAGTTTTTGGAAGATTCCTTGCTTGACTTTCCCAAGAAAGATGACAACTTTTTCGAAGATTAAATAAGGGAAGAAAACGAGAATGGAGGATCGATGCTTTCTAGGGTTTTTGAGAGTGAAGTGAAGAGCGATCAACAGTACATGATTGGTTTAAAAGAAAGATCAACGAAGCATCACAAAGGAAAATAAAAAGATGCCTTTTAACATAACTGTCTTTTTCCAAGAAAATAGTCATTTCAAAAAATAACTTCCTTTTTGAAAGTGAAACGATGCAGTAATTTCGTCGATTAAATATAGCAACACGTTTGACGATCATACCTCTTCAAGATAAGATTTGAGAGAGAGAGAAAGAGAGACTAACTTGCAATCCACGGTCGTACCAAGACTAATTTAAAGTCTTGTATGTCTCGAGTCCGAAAGTCTCTAGACTTTGATTTCCTCATACCTCATAATGTTGAGTCTGGAACGGATAGACTCAAATTGATTTTTCTCCAAAGGCTTTGTGAATATATCCGCCGGTTGATTCTTTGAGTCAACAAATTGAATGGAAACATCTCCATTTTGAACATGGTCTCGATAAAGTGATGTCGAATCTCTATGTGCTTTGCTCTTGAGTGGAGAATCGGATTTTGGTGAGATTTATAGCGCTGGTGTTGTCGCAATTAATCTTTGTGCATGAGTCTTCAATTCCAAAGTCTCTTAGCTATTGTTTTATCCACAGAATTTGTGAACAACAACTTCGAGAGCTATATACTCGCTTCGCTATAGAGAGAGCTATTGTACTTTGCTTTCTTGAAAACCAAGACACCGGCTTCTGCATCCAAGTTGTTGACAAGTACCCGAGGTGCTCTTTCGATCGACTCGCATCCAGCAAGGTCTGCGTTTGAATATCCAAGAAGAGTAAAGTCTCCCTTTTGGATACCGAGACCAAAGCTTGATGTTGATGAAATATACTTGATAATACGCTTCGCAAAGCATTCAAATGAGATTCTTTTTGGGTCTGATTAAAATTTGGCACAAATCCAAACACTAAATAGAATGTCGGGTCTAGAAGCGATAAGATAAAGAAGTGATCCGATGATACTCCCGTATAGCTTTTGATCGACTTTCTTTACCCCTTCATCTTTGTCTATCTTCAAGGAACTTGACATTGAAATGTTAGCTTTTTTGTAATTGTCCAGTCAAACTTTTTGACAAAATCATTTGCATATTTTTCTTGATGAATGAAAGTTCCTTCCTCCAGTTGTTTCACTTGGAGCCCGAGAAAGAAGGTTAACTCACCCATCATGCTCATTTCAAATTTATTCTGCATAGTCTTAGAGAATTTCTTGCACAGACTTTCATTAGAAGATCCAAAAATAATATCATCAACATATATTTGAACAAGTAAAAAGCTTTTGCTTTCTCTTTTAATAAAAAGGGTAGTGTCTACTTTACCTTTAACAAATCAATTTCGAATTAAAAACTTACTTAATCTGTCATACCAAGCTCGAGGTGCTTACTTTAAGCCATATAAGGCCTTTTTGAGTCTCGAATACCGAGTCTGGTTTCTTTGGGTCTTCAAACCCCGGTGGTTGTTCCACATAGACTTCCTCATGGATGAAACCGTTTAGGAAAGCACTTTTGACGTCCATTTGAAATAACTTGAAATTTTTATGACAAGCAAATGCAAGTAATAAACGAATTGCGTCTCGTCATAGTCGATCCCTTCTTCTTGTGTGTATCCCTTGGCCACGAGTCTAGCTTTGTTTCTTATGACTTTTCCTTTCTCATCCATCTTGTTCCTAAAAACCCATTTATCTCCAACAATTGATTTACCTTTTGGTTTAGGAGTCGGCTCCCGACATCATTAACTCTGAATTGTCCGAGTTCTTCTTCTATGCTCCCGGGTTCTATTTCAAAAATAAGAGCCACAAGATACTAGACTCTTCTCGCCTTTTGGATCTTGTGCGGATTCATTCATTTATGTCGTTAATAATAAGATCTTTGGGATGACTGGACTTATGTTTCCAGTTGCTGGTTAATTTATCAGATTGATGATCACTTCCTTCACTAGAATTTTCAACAGTCACTTGTTGCTGGTCCTTCAAAGTCTCGAGCCGCTTCTTGAGAATTGGAGTTTGTAGAGTCTGGAGCAGATTTAGTCTCTTCAAAATGAGTCTCGAATAGATTCATTTTGTATAGAATCTTGAAATTTTACTTTCATTGATTTTTCCACAGTTTGAGACTTTTTGTTGTAAACTCGTACGCTTTGCTTGTAGTTGAATGTCCAAGGAAGATGCCTTCATCCGACTTTTCTTCAAACTTACCAACACGATCATTTGCATTTTTCAATATGAAACATTTGCATCAAAATACACGAAAATATGATGTTGAAACTGCTTCAGCCCAAAACCGTAAAGAAATATTGCTTTCAATTAAGAGAGTTCTGGCAATTTCTTGAAGAGATCTATTCTTCCTTTCCACAACTCCATTTTGCTCGAGTATATGGACAAGAGAACAAATGCTGTAAACTAGATTCATCACAAAATTTAGCAAAATCGTGATTTTCAAATTCACCTCCATGGTCTGTTTTTATGCTTGAAATAACATACCCCTTTTCATTTTGAACTTCTTAGCAAATTTTTCAAATTTTTCAGAATTACTTGCCAAGAAATATACCCATGTAAATCATGGGTAGTCATCCACAATTACTAGGCAATATTTCTTACCTCCAATGCTCTGCGTTCTTGTTGGTCCGAAGAGATCCATATGCAAGAGCTGCAAGACACGGTTAGTCGAAACTTGATTTATTGGCTTAAATGAATTTCTTACCTGTTTTCCCAATATGCATGGTGTACATAGTGATGCGTGATGGGTTGAGTGAATCGAGAACATAGATTTTTTCAGAGGGGATTTTTGTGGTTAAGTGTATGGAGCAAGTGTATACGGGGAAGAAATGGAAAGGAATAAGAACAGATAAAAACAATTTCCTTCCAAGGTATAAAGGCAGCGCCACCAACCGAGGATGAGGATCGAGATGTACGAAGTTCACCACCACGGCCTAAAGCTTCCACCAGCCAAGGATAAAGGACTTCGGGATAGGAGAAGCTCACCACCGAGGCCTAAAGATTCCACCAGCCAAGGATAAAGGGCTTCTTGGTTCACCACCAAGGAGTGATCTATGCTCCAAGGATAAAGAAACCGAAAGGAGTTATCCGCTTTCCAAAGGAATTCACTCAAGTTGAGGAAATCTCACAATTCTTATTCATAAAATTCGTATTTTTTTACATTGGATAGTTTTCCTCACTTTATAGGAGGGTTTTAGTGTTAATACATATTAAAAACGCACCTTAATAGCCTAGAAACTGACACCTTAATGCATATTAAAAACAGACCTTAATAACCTAGAAACTGAAACCTTAATACATATTAAAAGCAGACCTTAATAGCCTAGAAACCGAAACCTTCGACTCTTGGACTGCATAACAGTAAAGACACATAATAACTTAATAAAAGCCTTTATTAACACGGGAATTAAATGCCTTTAATCTTCGGCCTTCTGCATTCTTGAACCTTCAAATTCGAGCTCCTCCCTTGACCAGAAAATAATCCTTCTGAAACTTCATCAACTGGTCATTCAAGACATTTAGAATGGCCTCCCATTGATAGTTATCGATATACCACGAAGTACCGATAAGTAATTGACATTATTCATTGAAAATGATCCATCGAAGCACATAATGCCCAATTTCTCTCTTGGCTTGGATAAACATCGATGGTTCCGAGTTGGTGGATGGAGCTACGTTGGATGCTCCCACGTCATCCTCCCCGGGTTGTTTGAGATTTGTCCTCAAATCTAGAAGGTTTTCATCCTCCAAGTAAGGAGAAAGGTCTCCCACGTTGAATGTTGCTGAAACTCCAAACTCTCCCGGAAGTTCAATCTTGTAAGCATTGTCACCAATTCACTCCATAACTTTAAAGGGACCATCAGCTCTGGGCATGAGCTTGTTCTTTCGACGAAATGGAAATCTCTCCTTCCTCAAGTGAAGCCATACAAGGTCGCCCAGTTGAGATTGAGTCTTCTTGCGATGTTGATTAGCTTTCTTCTTATAAGATTCGTTGGCCTTTTCAATGTTGGATCGAATCTGCTCATGGAGCTTCTTCATTGACTCAGCTCTTTTGTTGCCATCAAAGCTCACTTGAGAGTTAGACGGAATTGGAATCAAATCAATGGGTGTGAGAGGATTAATTCCATACACAACTTCAAATGGCGATCGACCGAGTATAACTTGGCGATCGATTGTAAGCAAATGCAGCATGCGCAAGCTTCAAATCCCAATCTTTCAATGATTTACTCACCATACCACGAAGAAGAGTGGTTAGAGTACGATTTGTTACCTCCGTTTGGCCATCGGTTTGGGGATGACAAGCCGTGCTAAATAAGAGTCTTGTACCAAGCATTCTCCATAGAGTCCTCCAAAAGTGGCTTAAGAACTTGGAATCACGATCCGACACAATGGTCTTTGGTACTCCATGAATGCGGATAATCTCTTTGAAATATAATTCAGCAATATGAGATGCATCATTGGTCTTGTGACATGGCACGAAATGAGCCATTTTAGAGAACCGATCAACGACCACCATGATAGCATCTTTTCCTCTTTGAGTTCTTGGTAGAGCCACGATGAAATCCATGCTAACATCTTCCCAAGGCTGCAATGGTACCGGAAGTGCAGTATGCAAACCTTGATGGAAATGACTTTTTGATCTATGACAAGTTGCACACCTTGATATGATAGCATGCACATCTCCACTCATCTTTGGCCAATAGAAATGCTCTTGAAGAACCTCAAGAGTTTTGTTAGTACCAAAATGACCAACCAATCCTCCACCATGCGCTTCTCGAATCAGCAATTCGCGAAAAGAACTCTTCGGCACACATAATTGATTTCCTTTAAAAAGAAACCCATCTTACAAAGAATATATACCTTGAACTCCCCGCTTGCAATTGTTGATGATGGATGAGAACTCAGCATCTTCGAATAAAGTTCTTTCATTGATTGAAATTCGAGAATCCTAGAGTCCAGAACCGCAACCATAGAATATCTTCTTGATAAAGCATCTGCTACAGCATTAGTGTGCCCCGGTTTATATTTCGAGACAAAAGAAAAGGATTGAAGAAATTCTACCCACTTTGCATGTCTCGAATTAAGCTTGCGTTGGCCACTAATAAACTTAAGCGCCTCATGATCGAATGAAGGACAAATTGTTTTGGCCTCAAATAATGACTCCAATGATCAAGAGCTATTGTTTTTGCCCAGACTTTATTGACGAGGTCTCTAAGCCATATAGGACATTCTTTCTCAAAATTATCTGCACTATTGCATTTTGAACATCTAAGAGCATTACGACCAACTGGTTTGACAAAGGTCCTTTCAAAATGGTTTTTGTAAGCATTCCTTGTTGGTCTTTCTTTAATTCTTTCTTTTACTTTAGGAAAATTGATTAAAGGAATTGTTTCAACAATCATTCCTAAGCAAGATTTATTGATATAAGGTCTTTGAACAGAAAGTATTTTCTCCAGTTTTTCAGATCCTAGAGAAAATCTTTTGGAAACATTTGAAATATCATTTTTCAAAAATGCATTTTCTTTCAAAAGATTATCTTCACTTTCTTTGAGAGAATAAACATCCCGGTCTAAGCATTTCACTTTTTCTTTCAAAACATTCTCTTGTTGTTTTAAAGCAGATTTTTCCTTTTTGAGTTCAGAAATTCTTTTAAGAGAAGTCTTAAGACTAAAACACCATTCATCGATGTATTTTGAAACTTTAATAGGGATTTTGAAATTACTTACCTCGAATTTACTTTCTGGGTCTGAATCAGTCTCGGAGTCTGATTTTGCCATTAGACATATGTTGGCATAATCATCATCACTATCTTCACACTCCGTATCACTTCAGGTTTAAGCTTTGAGAGCCTTTCGATACCTTTAAGTTTTTCCTTTTATCTTCCTCGAAGAGGACAAACTTGGGTCTGATGTGTCCCTTTTTCATGCATTCAAAGCAGACCATATCTTTGTTTGATTCATCGTCTTCAACCAGACTTGGTCTGTTGCTTTTGAAAACTTCGTTTCCTTGAATTGAATATTCTTCCGTTACATCACAATCATCATTAGATTTTAATGCAATTGATTTCTTACCTTTTGGATCTTCGTCTTCATTGATTCGTTCCACTTCATAAGACCGAAATGTCCCAACCAGCTCATCGACAGACAGTGGTATGATTCTTTGAGTCTCTCTAATTGAGGTCTTAATGTGATTGAAATCCTTGAAGAGTCCACGCAGTAGTTTGTTTACTTTCATGGGATCAGAAATTGGTTGACCTTGATTTTCAAGACAATTCACGATTGCTGTAAAACGACTAAACATGTCGGTTATAGATTCTCCCGGTTTCATTCTGAAAGCTTCGTATTGACCTAGAAGAATGTTGATTCTTGTTTCTTTCACTCAATCGGCTCCTTCATAGGTAGTGTGTAATCCATCCCAGACTTCTTTGGCCGTATCACAAGAAGATATTCTGTTGTATTCGGTATATGATAAAGCACAATATAAATAGTAAATTGCTTTTGCATCAAGAGATTGTCTCTTGACTTTCTCTTCCATACTCATTTCGCTGGACTCAACAGTGTTCTTTCCTCTTTCTGAGACAGATGCAGCTTTAGGAATGATTCCTTTTTCTACAACGTCCCATTCCAAAGGATCATTTGATCATAAGAATGCCTTCATCTTGTTCTTCCATATGTTGTAGTCCTTTCCATCAAAGTAAGGCGGTCTGGTGTTGCTTTGCCCTTCTATCAGCCTTGGAGCCAACATATTAGCCTTGAATCTTTTACTCGAAATAAAACACTTCAAACAAAAGTGAGTATACGAGCTCGATACCAATTGATATAGCTAGTATAAGCACCTACAGGGGGGTGAATAGGTGCACAAACACTTTATTGAGATACGGAAGCGATTCAAGACAGCCAATAGAAAGGAGTTCACAAAATGATTTACGATCAAAGTAAAGAGAGTGAGGGAGAGAAAATTGAACACAGGTTTTATAATGGTTCGGCTTAATCCAAGTCTACGTCCACTCTTCCGCATTAACAGCCCACCGACTGGATTTCACTATGAACAAAAGAGAAGTTACAGCTTAGCTTTTCCTTGATTCCACATCGTATATGTTCTATCACACCTCCTCAAGGTTTCTCACAAATATAGACTCTCTTTTGTATACAACTATTCGCTTAAAGGAATTGTCTACACAACAAGGAGCTTCAGACTTTGAAATTCTTCTATCGCGCGCACCTCAGCAACTTGGAACGTCTTCCTTATATACTCCTTTATGCCATCATACCCGTTGGCACTTACCAAAGGAATTCCACCAATCTACCCATTGGATGGAATCAATTAGGAAGATCATTCGGCTATTAAAGGAACGTGTCGATAGCCCATCAATCATGTTCGCCCATACAATCAGGATCTTGGTTTCCATAAGTAGAACCTTCCAAGAATTTTTAGGCAATCATCGATTCCTTAATCTTCGAGTCAATCTCGATCAATCAAAGAATTCCGTTGTGTCTATTCTAGCTAAGAGATCTTCTCCGAGTTGATTAGGTCAAGCCCTTAACGAAACATCCGGTTCCGGGTAACTTTTCTTCAACGGACTAGAGACTGTCAATGAGGATAGACTTTGAGTCTTGAGTCTGGCTGTCCGAAGGTCATCGGACTTTAGATGGCAGAGTCTGCAAACCTTCAGATTAGACTGATGGAAACGTTTTGTCAACTTCAAAATACTTCAAAAGGATTTCTCCGACAATGGTCCATTAAATCGGCCACCATTCTTGGATCATCCCTATTAGTTGGGCCTATAAGGGCGCGTTCGGTAACGTTTCTTTCAAAAATTGTTCCAGGGAACAGAAATAAAAAAAAATAAAAAAGTGTTTCTGTTCTGGGGAACATTTTTTGAACAAAAAAACACGTTTGGTAAGTGTAAAAAAATTATGTTCTTGAGATAAATAAAAAAAAAAAGAAGAGAAACACGTTTGGTAATTGCACTCAATTTCTGTTCCTAGAATGGAAAAAGAACAGAAACACGTTTGGTAACCGTACAAAATTTCTGAACATGATCATATGGCATACTTGGTAGAAAATTTTAAAGTACTTTTTTATTTTTTATTTTTTATTTTTGTAAAGTGTAAACTTGATATTGAATTTTCATTCTCATGAAATGCTCATCAATTTAATTTTGATCATGGTGAGTGAAGAACAATATTTTCAACATGATGGTCATATATGCATACTTAAAAGAAAATTTTATAAGTAAAGTTCGCACAATAACAACTAGCAAAAAGAAGAGTATCTTATACAAAAGTCAACAAATCTCAATAATGAAGCAATATAGTTCATTATTCAACTTCATCACAGTGAATACTTAAAAACAATATTACAAAAGTCAACAAATCTCATAAGCAAGCGAGCTGTGTTTTTTGCATAATTTAAACCACAACGAGCACGCCTGAGCTAGGTCAAGCCAGCAATCTCAACCGCCTCCTAAAGATTACATCTTAGACCTCCGAAAACTTCTGGAATGGGACTTTTAGGTTAATCCATCTAGTGAAAGGAAGAGAGAGAAATGTCAGAATTAAGCATCAAAGAATCTAAGTCTGCATGCTAGTTACATATCATCAACTCACCCGTTGAAGTAAGAAGGCTTTCAAATTTTCTTATATTGACATTTGGATTCCAACACCACCCGGAAATCCCAGTTGAACCAAGTAACAATAGCGAATTTTGTGTTCTTGGTGCCCTTCTTTTCAAGCCATTTGTCATGACTCACTCAGAGTAACACCTCGATCTACCTAGGATTTAAAGGCCATAATAATGAACAGAAAATTGATATGAGAAAGAAGATGCCATAATCCATAAGCATGACAGAATGAGTGAACTCCCTATGCGAGGCATGGGCCGTTTGATATTTGTGCATGGCAAGCACCAAAAGACAATTGACTCGCCACTTTGGCATGGTTTTGATGTATCATCGAAACTATACGTAAGGTTCTGCACCGCCTATTGAATTTTAGCCTTATCTAATTATCTACAAATCATTCTAGTAACTTGTAATTCTTCAGCATCATACATAGCCATCTTTACCCTTTTTCCAACTTCTTATAGCATAAGATATGATAGACAGATGTGCACTTTGTTAGCCCTTAACACTGTTAGCTCCACTTTGTCAAGTATTAATTTGATCAATGTGCTCCTTTACGGATCAATCCACTTCACAAGACCAATAAATGAACTAAATCTATGCCGCACCAGACAACACTCATCAACTTGCACAAGAATCCGGAACCAGCGGCATCCCCCATAACCAATTCATACTTGAATAGCTCAATCTTGCTTCCCTCAACATGCAAATGCACATGCTCCAACAGATTACGTGCCAATGATCGATACCACTTGCCATTAGATGGTCTTTTCAAAAGCATGTGTAATTTGCAGAACATCCAAGCACTAAGCAGCCAAGGTTATAGCAGATAGAAAACTCTATGTCCCCTTTCCTATATGCACCAGCAGAAATTCTACATGCTTTCGATATATCAAGGGGGAGACAAACATAAGACGAAGTGGTGAACCCGACTCTTCACTATGTAGCAAAACTAACTCCAAGCTCTTAGAACATGGAGAAAGGCAATGCAATTTCATCCATGATTACAACAATTTGTCTATCACATCATAATCCAATGCATGTTCCCCCATATAAGGCACACATCGTAACCTTCCTCTTAATTGCCAGTAGATTTGAAAGTACATAAAAAGCCATCTATAGCCAACTAAAGATAAAAACTATAAATGATTCTCCTAAAGGGAAAAATTAGAGGCTCGTAAAAAGAAGCAACTCATGGTGAGCCATTCATCTAGTAGGTAGAGTGAAAACATTGTCACTCTTGACAGTTCCAAGATCAATCAATAGAAGCCTCCCTACCGAATTAGGGTGAAAAGGTCGGGCTATGTGGAAAAAGTGAAAACATTGTCACTCTTGACAGGTCCCGTCTAGCCACACTAGAAAATACTTTCCCCAGACAAAATGTCACATAATCAGAACAAAGAAAATTTCTTCCATGATAAGGAAAAAATATTCAATGCAAAAAAGAAATCAGAAGCTTGCACTGCGAGTGGAGGAAAGAGCTGAGTCCGTAACTCACATTAAGACAAGTATCCACAAGCTATGTTATTTAATACTAAACATCAATCCTCACAGCTCTCCAAGATTTTGACTACTTCAATTTCACAAGTATCGCATAAGAGAACAACGTGGTAGAAAATATGAGCAATGAAATTAGAAGAATAGCCCTTTTTGACATTTCCTCGTCCATCTTTAAGACTAATAATAGGAAGCTACAAAAGAAATTAGAGGAATAGCCCTTCTTTCTTTTGCTAGGTAATCAGGGGGTTAGAAATTCTAGATACTCGTGAACAGGCCAACGTGGTAGAAAATATGAGCAATGAAGAGCATAAAATCCATCTTTCCCACAGAAAGAAAGAAAGAGAACGAAAATCGAACACGGAATTGAAAAAAGTTTGGTGTGTAGCAATGGAAGAATAATCCATGTCCTCATCTATATTTTCAAAGCCGCGAGCAGGCTCGAGCGAGCAGAGCAGATCGAGCGAGCAGCTGTCGCCCAAATCTGCCGTTGATCTGTCCGAGCAACGCTCGCTCGAGACTCGAGCACAAGTGATGCGGGAGCATCCAACGTAGCTCCAACCAACAACTCGGAACCATCAATGTTTATCCAAGCCAAGAGAGAAATTGGGCATTATGTGCTTCGATGGATCATTTTCAATGAATAATGTCAATTCTTATCGGTGCTTCATGGTTTATCCTTGGAGCATAGATCACTCCTTGGTGGTGAACCAAGAAGCCCTTTATCCTTGGCTGGTGGAATCTTTAGGCCTTGGTGGTGAGCTTCTCCTATCCCGAAGTCCTTTATCCTTGGCTGGTGGAAGCTTTAGGCCGTGGTGGTGAACTTCGTAGATCTCGATCCTCATCCTTGGTTGGTGGCGCTGCCTTTATACCTTGGAAGGAGATTGTTTTTATTTGTTCTTATTCCTTTCCATTTCTTCCCCGTATACACTACTCCATACACCTAACCACAAAATTCCCCTTACAAAAAATATCCGTTCTGGAATCACTCAACCCATCACGCATCAAAATATTGGTATCAGAGCTCAAGGTGCAACTCATTTGAGTGATTCCTTTCTTTCTTTTGTTACAAATTCCTTATGGATGAATAAGTTCCTAGAGGCTTGACTTTGGAGCAAGCGCACAACGAAAGGCGAGATCGTGCAATCCAAAATCTTCGACAACAAATGGAGCGAGTCCTCAATCTTCTAGAGAATCCGGCGAGAGAAGGACAACCAGCAAGGCGTCCCAATGAACGGCGTCGGCGTGGTGATTCTGAATCTCGTCAAAATTCTGATGTCGATTCCGAGTCCACTAGAGACAACCGAACGATTTTGCACTCTAGTAACTCTGAATCTCCAATTCGAAGACGAAGACGGAGAGGGAGGCATAAGAAGGATGAAAGACACATTAAAGTGGAGGTCCCCGAGTTTGACGGTAATCTTAATCCCGACGACTTTGTAGATTGGCTACACAAAATCGAACGAATTTTTGAATTCAAATCCTATTCGGATTAGAAGAAATGTAAGGTTGCTATCCTAAGGTTGACCAAATATGCTTCTCTCTGGTGGGAGAATCTAAAGCATCAACAAGCAAGGGAAGGAAAAGGCCGAATCAAGTCTTGGGAAAAACTCAAGAAGTAGATGAAGAAGACGTTCTTGGCACAAAGAGATGTTACGGCACTATTCTCCCTTGATTTAACGGTGTAGAAGATCTACCACACTCCCTCAAGGTATCACTAAGTATAGACTCTCTTTTGTGAATACGGTTTTGCTCAATATGAATCGACTAATAATCAATGAGCATCGAGTCTGGAATTTCTCTGTCGTGCATCTGCTAGAACAAGCTGGAATGTCTTCCTTTTATACTCCTTTATGCCATCATACCCATTGGCACTTACCAATGGAATTCTTACAATCTTCCCGTTGGACAGAATCAAATAAGAAGATCATTCGAGCTATTAAAGGAACATGTCAATAGCTCATACAATTAGGATTTTGGTTTCCAAGAATAGAACCTTCCAAAAATATTTCGTCAACCATCGGATCTTCAAATTATCTTGTTTTCAGAATAAAAAAATCCGTTATATCATATCCAGCCAAGAGATCTTCTCTAGTGGATAAGACGAAATCCTCAACCAAACACTTTAGCTTTGGATCGTCTTCGTCGCTGGATTAGAAACTCTCTATGAAAATAATCTTGAGTCTTGAGTCTTGTGTGCTTGAGTCTGTGATCCGAAGGTCTTCGGACTCTAAATAGAAGGGTTTACCATGCTTCAAAATTTTGTAGGAAGATTTCTCCAATAATCTCCCCTTTTTGATGGCGACAAAACTTTCCTGTAGATTTGAACAACTTTGACCTACAAAACATTACTCAAGCAATATGGATATCTCAATTAGACCACTGCGTCAACAGAAAATAGGTTAGTCTTTCATGAGTAAAGCCATACAATAACACTTGATATAAATGCAACAGTCAATTTTAAATCCACACACAAGTCATACTCAAAGTAAAAAATTTAAAGTCAAAGTTCAAAGATTGCAATTCTCCCCTTTTTGTCATCATTAAAAAGGTGAGAAAAAATCAAGTCTCGCTTGGAACGCGCACAAGCCGGACATCTCCCATCGACCGTACGACACCTTCCAGCCTCTTCAAGTCTTCCCGTAGATGTGCCACCTCGTCCCCTTTGGCATTTGCTTGAATTTGATCCTACGGAGTAACAAGACGCTTGTGCAGCATTCTTCAGGACTTGAAGTTTACATTCCAAAGCATATATTTGACCCTGCATTTCCAAAAGAAGATCAAGGATGGGACGAAAATCTGCTTTAGTGTCCGTCTAACGTGCTGGCATTTGCTCTATCGGATGAAGTAAAGGCAGACGATGGAATTTCGGCGTAATCGCGCAGATTTGGCGTTGAGGTATCATGTCCTTCCTCAGGCATTTGAGAAACCTAAAGATCTTCTAGATTTGCTGGTGAGTGACTCACACCTTTTGTTGATAGGATGTGGTGTAGTCCTTCCTTGCTTGCCATCTCCCCTATTTCTAAGGCCTCAATTGGGGAAGAGTGATGGCAATGGTCGTCAGCGTTTTGATTGCCTTTCTCTCGGCTTTATCCGTAGACTTTTCTTTGACTTGCTTCTTCTTATTCTTAACCTTCCATCTCCTCTGCTTCTTTTTCTTTCTTTTCTTTCTCCTCTACTTCTCTATTCTCTTCTTTTCCCTCTTCCTCTCTCTGTTCTTTTTCCTCCGCTTCTTTTCCTTTTTCCCGTCGTTCCGTTGATTCGGGTACAGAATGACTGACCCTTTTCAATGCCAAGGCAGAGATAGTGAGTTCATCCTCTTCATCTTCATCCTCTAAGATAAGAGTTCTTTTCTTTTTGGATAGAGCACCCATGGGCTCCTTCCCTTTCCTTTTGATGTAGAAGATCTTGGATGAGATTTGACTAGAGTTTTCACTTTGAACTTCTCCATTGCCTTATCAAGCTCTTTCGGACGCATTTTTGTCGGCATTTTCAAAACCACCACCATTTTGTCGCATGGTCGAACGCAAAGAGTTTGTGGAGGTTCAATGTTCAAGTGTCTGAAGATCTTGGTCAGAAGACCTGAGTAAGGCAACTGGCCCTTGTCCTTTACCATCGCTCTGTAAATGTGGAAGAGAATGGTGTGAGGGAGAGAGAACTTTCTCCCTGAATTGATCGCGTACATCAATTCTCCATTCGTCGCAAAAAGACATACCCATTTCCATAACCCTTGTCTTTAAGGAAATCATCTAGATAGTTCAACAGTACCGGTGCTCTTCAAAGCACGATAGAGCTTGTAAATAAAAGAGGGTTTTTAAACTCTTACAGAGTCTACTTCCTCGATTATTTCTTCCTCCGGTTGTTGACCCACAGCTTGTGGGGTAGATGTTGGAGAGTGACGTGGTTGAGAGTGAATCGGGCTCTGTCGCTGTCTTGGTAACTCTTCCTCCTCGGTGAGATCGAAATGGGTAGGACCCCCCCTCATTCTTTGTGGTCTCCTGCTTGCGATTCTTGAAGACTTTCTCGAAGAAGCAATTGTTCCTTGTCGTTGAAAGATTCCTTGGCTCGCTTTGCCAACAAAAGATGACAACTTTCTCGAAGATGAACACGAAGTCGACACAGGATTGGGTGGAGAATGCTTTTTAGGGTTTCGGAGTTAAGCGAAGAAAACAACTGACTATATATATATAACCCAATTTAAAAAGGAAAAAAGCAATCGACATTAAGGAAAGTGAATAGTCGTCCCTTTTTTTTAAAAAAACAAAAACGATAACCGCCCTTTTTAAAGAAAACTGCCATTTTAAAGATTGTATAAATCAATTATAACTGAACGAATGATCGTACATTTTCGAGATTGAACATTAAAAGGCTTTAACGAACGAATGATCGTTCATGAGGGTCTGAGAGTCTCAAGACTTTAACTTCCTCAAGCTTCAAAATTTTGAGTCTGCAATGGATAATATCGAATTGATTTTTCTCCAAAGGCTTTGTGAATATATCCGCTAGTTGGCTCTTTGAATCAACAAATAGAATCGAAATTTCTCCATTTTGAACATGATCTCTAATGAAGTGATGTCAAATCTCTATATGCTTTGCCCTTGAGTGAAGGATTGGATTTCTCCACTTCTCCCTGGGACAGGGACTACGGCTTGACCTTCGAGGAAGAACTCCGTAGGACCCTTCCTTTTAGGGCGCCTAGATAGTGAAAGGTTATCCCTTTGCAACGCTGGAAGCTAAGCAAAGTCACGAAACTGGTTGACTACGCTCAAGCAGAGCTGAGGCCCGGAGGTGGTGGCTGAACTCGCCACAAAGTTCAGGGGCAAGTAAGACTATCTTGGTGAATGCGGTAAGAATCGGCTGCTCGCCGCAGCGAGTGCTTTGCCCATGCTTTGCTATCCATCGCCGAAGCGCTCTCATCAAGGAATTCATGCTTGGATGTCGAGATCGGGGGACTCTATCCAATCCATGCGGCGAAATCTATTTGTGGTGGAACAAACTCAAATCCAAATATATTTTCCGATACAAGAGATTGGCCCCGAAGCAAGGTATGGTGGGTGCCAGCTACTTTCACTTGTTAGGGGTAGGGGCTGAAAAGAGCTCTTTGTATAGCTTGGCTTTGCTGGGCTTTGAGCCCTTTTGCTGGATTGTTGGTCCGCGGCCCCGCTCTATTGATAGAATGAATAAGGAGAGGCCTATCGATGACATGAACGAGCCACTCTGTTACTACTCCTTACCTTACCGCCCTTGTCATTTAAGGGGAAGCAAGAGAAGGGGGCCCGCTGGAAACCTTTGCCTTTGGCTCCATACTGATAGGGCCAATCTGATGCTAGCGGCGGCAGATCCATCAGTAAACAGGAGCTGCTATCGTTCACCCCGCTAGATGTCAATCTGATGCGGGAGCATCCAACGTAGCTCCATCCACCAACTCGGAACCATTGATGTTTATCCAAGCCAAAAGAGAAATTGGGCATTATGTGCTTCGATGGATCATTTTCAATGAATAACTATCAATGGGAGACCATTCTAAATGTCTTGAATGACCGATTGATGAAGTTTCGAATGATTATTTTCTGGCCAAGGGAGGAGCTCGAATTTGAAGATTCAAGAATGCATAAGGCTGAAGATTAAAGGCATTTACTTCCCGTGTTAATAAAGGCTTTTATTATGTTATTATGTGTATTTATTGTTATGCAGGTCAAGAGTCGACGGTTTCGGTTTCTAGGCTATTAAGTTCTGTTTTTAATATGTATTAAGGTGTCAGTTTCTAGGCTATGAAGGTCTGTCTTTAATATGTATTAAGGTGTCAATTTCTAGGCTATTAAGGTCCGTTTTTAATATGTATTAGCTCTAAAATCCTCCTATAAAGAGGGGAAAACTATGCAATGTAAGGGACACGAATTTTATGAATGAGAATTGTGAGATTTCCTCTGCTTGAGTGAATTCCTTTTGAGAGTGGATAACTCCTTTTGGTGTCTTTATCCTTGGAGCGTAGATCACTCCTCGGTGGTGAACCAAGAAGCCCTTTATCCTTGGCTGGTGGAATCTTTAGGCCTCGGTGGTGAGCTTCTCCTATCCCGAAGTCCTTTATCCTTGGCTGGTGGAAGCTTTAGGCCTTGGTGGTGAACTTCGTAGATCTCGATCCTCATCCTTGGTTGGTGGCGCTGCCTTTATACCTTGGAAGGAGATTGTTTTTATCTGTTCTTATTCCTTTCCATTTCTTACCCGTATACACTTCTTCATACACTTAACCACTAAAATCCCCTCTGAAAAATCTCTGTTCTTGAATCACTCAACCCATCACGCATCAAAATATTGGTATCAAAGCTCAAGGTTCAACTCATTTGAGTGATTCCTTTCTTTCTTTTGTTACAAATTCCTTATGGATGAACAAGTTCCTAGAGGCTTGACCTTGGAGCAAGCGCACAACGAAAGGCGAGATCGGGCAATCCAAAATCTTCAACAACGAATGGAGCGACTCTTCAATCTTCTAGAGAATCCGGCGAGAGAAGGACAACCAGCAAGGCGTCCCAATGAACGGCGTCGGCGTGATGATTCGAATCTCGTCAAAATTCTGATGTCGATTCCGAGTCCACTTTGGAGACAACCGAACGATTTTGCACTCTAGTGATTCTGAATCTCCAATTCCACGATGAAGACGGAGAGGGAGGCATAAGGAGGACGAAAGAGACATTAAATTGGAGGTCCCCGAGTTTGACGGTAATCTTAATCCCGACGACTTTGTTGATTGGCTACACAAAACCGAACGAATTTTTGAATTCAAATCCTATTCGGATGAGAAGAAATGTAAGATTGCTATTCTAAGGTTGACCAAAAATGCTTCTCTATGGTGGGAGAATCTAAAGCATCAACGAGCAAGGGAAGGAAAAGGCCGAATCAAGTCTTGGGAAAAACTCAAGAAGTTGATGAAGAAGAGGTTCTTGCCCGACAACTATAAGCAAGATCTCTTCCTCAAACCGAACTCCCTAAGACAACATGGGATGAGCGTTGAAGAATACATTCGTGAGTTTGAACAACTCAAAATGAGGAGTGAAGTTCCAGAAGTTCCCGAGCAAACCATCGCTCGTTTTCTTGGCGGCATGAATCGAGAAATTGCTGATATGGTTGAACTTCAACCGTATTGGTCCTTTGAAGACGTATGCAAGTTGGCGATAAAAGTGGAAAAACAAATGAAGAGCAAGAGGTTTTCCTCCGAACCTCAACAAAGGCGACATCCTATTTTAAGGGTGCTTCCTCAAGGAAGGGGAGAGTTCGTCGACAAAAGACAAAGGCAAGGGAAAGAATGCAGAGCCTTCCAAAGAAGTCCAAAAGAAGTTTGAAGGTGATGCAAGGAAATGCTTTAAGTGCCATGGCTTTGGGCATTTACAAGCAAATTGTCCAAATCGGAGAGTTATGACTCTTCAAGAAATTGAGGAGATCAATTCGGCGCTTCAAGAGGCGGATGACAATGAAAAAGAAAATATTTCCGAATCTGATCGGGAAGAAGAAGTTGTGGAGAAAGCTGATGATGGTGAGCTGTTGATCATTCGTAGAGCATTGCATGTTGAAGTTTCTACTAATAATGAGCAAAGGGAGAATATATTTCACACGCGTTGCACTATTAATGGAAAGGTGTGTTCGGTGATCATCGATGGTGGGAGCTGCACCAATGTTGCTTCGACAACTCTTGTCGACAAATTGAAGCTTCCAACAACGAAACATCCTCAACCATACAAGCTCCAATGGCTCAATCAAGGGAATGAACTCAAGGTAACCAAACGCGTTCTTATATCATTTTCGATTAGGAAGAACTATCGAGATGAGGTTGTATGTTATGTGATTCCAATGGAGGCATGCCACTTGTTATTGGGTAGACCGTGGCAATTTGATATAAATGCTACGCATGACGGTCGGAAAAACACATACTCTTTTCAGAAGGAACAAAAATGCATTACTCTTTTACCATTGAGCCCTTATTCGATACATAATAATCAACCCGGGGAGGAAACACTTGTAAGGAAAATCTGTTCTTGAGTGAGACACGGGTTGAGAGAGCCATTAGCAAACAAAAGAATGTTTTTGCTTTGCTTGTGGTGGAGAAAAAGAGTGAGATGGAGCGACCCATACATCCAAAAATGCATTCCTTGTTGAAAGAATTTGCAGATGTGTTTCCGGAGGATTTGCCACTTGGATTACCTCCCATAAGAGGTATTGAGCATCAAATTGATTTGATCCCGGGTGCTCCACTACCAGACAAGCCAGCTTATCGATGCAATCCGGAGGATACAAAGGCTGCAAAGACAAGTCAATGAGCTTATTCTCAAAGGATACGTTCGAGAAAGCATGAGTCCCCGCTCTGTTCCGGCTCTACTTGTGCCTAAGAAGGATGGTACATATCGGATGTGTGTTGATAGCCGGGCCATCAACAATATCACCATTAAGTATAGGTACCCTATACCTAGACTTGATGATATGCTAGATGAATTATATGGTTCTTCTGTGTTTTCAAAGATAGATTTGCGGAGTGGTTATCATCAAATCGAATGCGAGAAGGTGATGAATGTAAGACAGCTTTCAAGACCAAGGGAGGCCTTTATGAGTGGTTGGTTATGCCATTCGGATTATCTAATGCTCCGAGTACCTTCATGAGACTTATGAACGAGGTTCTTCGTTCCTTTATTGGTCAATTTGTCGTTGTTTATTTCGACGATATTCTTGTTTATAGTAGGAATGAGGAGGAGCATATCTCTCATCTAACACGGGTCTTTAATGTCTTGAGAGAACGAAAACTATATGCTAAAATGGAGAAATGTGAGTTCTTCTCTCCAAGCATTGTGTTTCTTGGTTATGTGGTTTCCAAAGATGGAATCTCTGTTGATCAAGCCAAGGTAGAAGCTATGAAGACTTGGCCCGTTCCGAAAATCTATTTCGATGTAAGAAGTTTTCATGGACTTGTTTCTTTTTATCGACGGTTTGTCAAAAATTTTAGCACCGTCATGGCTCCTATAACTGAATGCATGAAGAATGGTGCTTTTGAATGGACAAAGACTGCTCAAAACGCCTTTGAGGTAATCAAGTAGAAACTTTGTGAGTCTCCTATTCTTGCACTTCCTGATTTTGATAAAGTATTTGAAGTTGAGTGTGATGCAAGCGGAGTTGGTATTGGTGCTGTTTTGGTGCAAGCGCAAAAACCATTGGCATATTTCAGCGAGATGTTATCGATTCCAAGAGGAATTATTCAACTTATGACAAAGAGTTCTATGCCATTGTCCGAGCTCTTGATAATCGGAGCCATTATTTGAGGCCAAAGCAATTTGTCCTTCATTCGATCATGAGGCGCTTAAGTTTATTAGTGGCCAACGCAAGCTTAATTCGAGACATGCAAAATGGGTAGAATTTCTTCAATCCTTTTCTTTTGTCTTGAAATATAAACCGGGAACACTAATGTTGTAGCGGATGCTTTATCAAGAAGATATTCTATGCTTGCGGTTTTGGACTCTAGGATTCTCGGATTTCAATCAATGAAAGAACTTTATTACTGAAGATGCGGAGTTCTCATCCATCATCAACAATTGCAAGCGGGCGTTCAAGGTATATATTCTTTGCAAGATGGGTTTCTTTTTAAAGGAAATCAATTATGTGTGCCGAAGAGTTCTTTTCGCGAATTGCTGATTCGAGAAGCGCATGGTGGAGGATTGGCTGGTCATTTTGCAAGATGGGTTTCTTTTTAAAGGCTTTTATTATGTTATTATGTGTATTTATTGTTATGCAGTCCAAGAGTCGACGGTTTCGGTTTCTAGGCTATTAAGTTCTGTTTTTAATATGTATTAAGGTGTCAGTTTCTAGGCTATGAAGGTCTGTCTTTAATATGTATTAACGTGTCAATTTCTAGGCTATTAAGGTCCGTTTTTAATATGTATTAACTCTAAAATCCTCCTATAAAGAGGGAAAACTATGTAATGTAAGGGACACGAATTTTATGAATGAGAATTGTGAGATTTCCTCTGCTTGAGTGAATTCCTTTTGAGAGTGGATAACTCCTTTCGGTTTCTTTATCCTTGGAGCATAGATCACTCCTTCGTGGTGAGCCAAGAAGCCCTTTATCCTTGGCTGGTGGAATCTTTAGGCCTTGGTGGTGAGCTTCTCCTATCCCGAAGTCCTTTATCCTTGGCTGGTGGAAGCTTTAGGCCTTGGTGGTGAACTTCGTAGATCTCGATCCTCATCCTTGGTTGGTGGCGCTGCCTTTATACCTTGGAAGGAGATTGTTTTTATCTGTTCTTATTCCTTTCCATTTCTTACCCGTATACACTTCTTCATACACTTAACCACTAAAATCCCCTCTGAAAAATCTCTGTTCTTGAATCACTCAACCCATCACGCATCACAATCGACGGATGGATAGGCGTAGTAGAAAAGAAAAGAGAGGGTCAATTACGAGAGGAAGGCGGAGGAAAGAAGACGAGAGAGCAAGCCCCGGGAAAGTATATGTTGGCTTGCAGCTGCCACGGCCATATGAACCACTCGCAAGACGGGCCCCCGCCCCGATAGTAGCGATAAAATCTTTCGGAATGAAAATTATATCGTGGTAGCCTACAAAAGTTCCTTTTGCTATGCCATTCCACTCATACGAAGCCAAGCCGATCCGATTTAGGCCTAGGACCCAACTTCGAACCCTTTGCTTGGCCTCGGGTGGTGGATCGAATGAAGACTCAAGCTGCATCATCACGGCAGCGCTAGATGTTTAACCTTTCTTTATATCTATTCCTTCTTTCTCAATAAAGAGAAAGGCGGGGATGGACTCTGAAATACTCCTCCAATCGGTTCCGACAGTCTTTTCTTCACCTTCTCTTCTCGGCATGATCCAGGCGTTCAAGCTAGCAGATCAAATCATGGGTTTTTGAGGCAAATGAGTCGGTTCGTTGAAATGCGGTATCGTATTATCTTATAATAGGAGGACGCCTGCTTTTAGCTCTAAGTCATCGCTTCCAATCCTATTCCTATAATAGAACGCTTTTTTTTTTTTTTCTTTTTTTTCGGTTTGCCACTCCGCGAACAGAGCGAATGAAGAGAGCTCCAACCTAATATCATGAATATCCTTCGCCCGTTATCTCCTCATCTTCCTATTTATAAGTCACAGCTTACTTATTTATACTACTCACTTCTTTTTTTTTTTTTGTTTTAAGGAGAAGCATTCCTTTCCTATTCCTAGGCACTCTAGTTGTTTTCTTTTTTTATCTTCTTTGTGGGTTCGATGGATTTTTGTCAGTCCATCCTTTCACATATTGGGTTCTCCTTAGGCGATCGAGCCCTATCTTTGCTTTTCATATCTATGGGCTACTCCGGGGTGCTTGCCTTGGGAATTGCTTTTGTTGTGAGGACCTTACTCACTACCGAAGTGGCGCCATAATATGATGATGCCGTCTGGGGCGGCCGGAGCGCGGCCGCAGCTGGCCAACGGCCCCCGATCCGGGCGGTAGCCTTTGCCGAGAGCTCCGGTTGGCGACAAGCCCTATCACTCCCAGATAATTCAACGGCACCGGAATGCCTATGTAAGCATGTGAAAGACCAAATTCACACGCTTTTAAATATAGGCAAGAAGAATGCCGTGGCTTTAGCCGGGGGCCCCGCACCTTATTGATAATACCCCTTCGGGGAGGAAGAGGTCTCGGTTGTTGCGGTGGCATGACATCCGAGAACTCAGTCAATAAATCTGTTATTGCTTTCCGAATTTTGGTTTCCCAAACAGTTTGTTATAGTAGCTAGGTGGCGAACTGTCCCCTTTTGCGCACTATCACGAATCGAAGTGCAAAAACCAACTTTATCCTCTTCTATTTTATTACCCCAAGAACAAAGCAAAACACGGACTTCTATCGCATGAGACCTATGATTCATTTACTATTTGGAACCTACGACGAAGAACCTACGAGGTCAATCTTTCCCTTGAAGTTTGGGTTTCCACTACTTTTGCCTTCTTTCCTTGCCCATCTCCTTCTTTCATTAAGGCGAACTGCCCCCATCCCCGATAGTTACCGCTCCGTCCCCATCTCGCTTGAGAACGACGCCCTTCGCCGGCCGTTAAGTCCGACGCATAAACTCCTTACTATGTAAGAATAACCAGGGTATTCGCAGACTCATACAGAATTGGTTAGATGATTCGATTCGCTTGCTTCATCGGCTACCGGCTTTTGTGGTTTGGTTTGTGGGTTCGAGTCAAGGAATGCCGCTTTGGTCTTTACATTAGAATCTAATCTAGCAGTTCGCTGTTTCCTTTCATGTCATGAAGGCATTGTCCCTAGTCTTTGGATAAGAGGCTTAAGAAGCTTAAGATGAGTTCCATTGATAAGAGTCCATCTTTCTTACCCGGCTCCGGCCATGGAAATCGAGTCGCGATCACGGCACGGGTCGAGTGGGCCAGGATTGATTGACTTTAAACAAGGCTTTCCACGACCACCGTTTTAAGGAGATTACTTAGAGTAGCTAGAGGGATTCACCACTACTTATTATATAACGAAGAAGGAAACCTGGGATTAGACCAATAGCGCCCCCACCCTCCATTCATGACATACCATTAGCATCCATTCCCCCATCAGTTGACTAGACCAAGACCCGGGACCTTGCAGGTATTGGTCACTTTGTGAACTCAGATTTATTTCCTCTACCAGAAATGCAAGACTTAGCCTTATCCTCTGGGCTTTCTCGGCCTGGTATGCCTAATCCTGAAGTGGAGCTAGGGTAAGACAGGTAGCCTAAAGAAATTATAGCTCACTCAGTCAATTCACTTACTCTTACTTCTTTCGTAAGCCTTAGGAAAGGAGAGATTCGGTATTGGCAAGTGAATCAGAAGCGGAGACTGGAAGCTCTGTGGTTGTTCTCGAGGGTATACTTCTTACTCTTGCCTCAAGGTATATACTATCTTAATCCTTACTAGGCGATACTCCGTTGATAGCAAGGTTAAAAAGCCTAAACACCCGAACTCAGTCTTAGACTTAGAAAGTCGTAAATGAATAGGAACTTCTCTTGTTCACGCTTCGATCCTAAAGAAGGGGTAAGCTGCGTTGTTTTCGTCTTATGTCGATACCCGCTATTGAGAGCCCTTTCAGGTTGTTGTTCTTTCGCTACGGTATGGTATATAGTAATGATTCGACATATCCCCATTTCTCTTGAGTGAGGTAAGTGAGGCGAGGGTGCTTACCTACTCTATCGAATTTTGCTATTCGAATAGGCTTTTTCAGTCCAAATGCCCTATAGAAGGAATCGAACAACTAAAGTCTTTTCAGGTCTATAAGCTGTGGGAAATGAAGTAGAGTTTTGTTTTCACTCGGCTTGAAACGTCTTTGGACTATCCCCGTTATCCCACGATCCAAGGGGAGTTGCTGATTTTGTCTTTCCATCCTTGATGATGTGCTTCCTCCTCTTCTTTGATAGCTCATGATGTGCTTCTCTTTGTTGCTTTGCTGTTAACAGTTTCTTGCTTTCGCTACGTCCCTCCGCTTCTGATGCGTGATGGGTTGAGTGATTCAATAACAGAGATTTTTAGAGGGGATTTTAGTGGTTAAGTGTATGGAGAAGTGTATACGGGGAAGAAATGGAAAGGAAAAAGAAAAGATAAAAACAATCTCCTTCCAAGGTATAAAGGCAGCGCCACCAACCAAGGATGAGGATCGAGATCTACGAAGTTCACCACCAAGGCCTAAAGCTTCCACCAGCCAAGGATAAAGGACTTCGGGATAGGAGAAGCTCACCACCGAGGCCTAAAGATTCCACCAACCAAGGATAAAGGGCTTCTTGGTTCACCACCGAGGAGTGATCTAGGCTCCAAGGATAAAGAAACCGAAAGGAGTTATCCACTCTCAAAAGGAATTCACTCGGGCGGAGGAAATCTCACAATTTTCATTCATAAAATTCGTATCCCTTACATTGGATAGTTTTCTCCTCTTTATAGGAGGGTTTTAGAGTTAATACATATTAAAAACGGACCTTAATAGCCTAGAAACTGACACCTTAATACATATTAAAAACAGACCTTAATAGCCTAGAAACTGACACCTTAATACATATTAAAACAGAACTTAATAGCCTAGAAACCGAAACCTTCGACTCTTGGACTGCATAACAATAAAGACACATAATAACATAATAAAAGCCTTATTAACACAGGAATTAAAAGCCTTTTAATCTTCGGCCTTCCGCATTCTTGAACCTTCAAATTCGAGCTCCCCCCTTGACCAGAAAATAATCCTTCTGAAACTTCATAAACTGGTCATTCAAGACATTTAGAATGGCCTCCCATTGATAGTTATCGATATACCACAAAGTACCGATAAGTAATTGACATTATTCATTGAAAATGATCCATTGAAGCAAATAATGCCCAATTTCTCTCGTGGCTTGGATAAACATCAATGGTTCCGAGTTGGTGGATGGAGCTACGTTGGATGCTCCCGCATCAGCTTCACTCACTAGCTTTCGAGCTGCACTCCCTTCGGTGGGGTGTTATCAAGGTTTATCAAGTATAGAATCAGAAAATAGGCAGCTAATGAATCCCCATCGTTGAAGTCGGTCCCCGCTTCAAGTGTCCTAACATCCGGAAGAAGTAGATTGGTTTGTTCACCATTCGGGGTGGAAGATTCAACATTAACTGATTGAGCCACAGCAACAACAACTATAGGAGCAAATCTCCTTTAGGTTATGCCGGTACCACACCACGAAAGCTTGAAGGTACGTCCCTTTCGTGCAGCTACCTTAATCAGCAGATAAAGGAAATTGAATCTGTTACAATAGTCGAAAATGCTGCTAAAATAGAGGTAGCCTTGGTCCTTGAGCAAGGCCCTTGAGCAAGGATATCAACACAAACAAAAGAAAAGGGAACACGAAGAGATAAAACGATTTCCTCTTCTTAAGATAGTGCGCATTTTCATACACCCACTCTAAGAGCGGAGGGGATTCTTTCTAAGGAGAACCAAACCCCTTACTACAACAAGGGACATTGATTCACTGACTATCTTTCAACAAGGTTGAAGAAAAAGCCTAATGCCTTGACCCATCGGGAGCTATCAAAATGCCGATATCAGCCCCCAAAAAGGTGATTGATCAAGAAACTCCACTTCTTCCTCATCTTATCTTATTCTTACTTATATTGCACACTTTCCAGGAACTTGCGGGATAGCTATACTTGTTAAGCAAAGCAGGAAGAACCGTAGCCATAGCGTCGAACGCATTTTCTAAAGGCGGGTAACGGTAATTACGGCTTGCCGAACCACGAAACGAAAAAGAGCTCCGGATCAAGGAAAAGCCATAAGATTTCTTTCTCTTTAGAGGCGTTTATTCGAAAGGAACAACCCCAAGAACCCTATAGCTACACGTCCCGAAGCGGGAAAAGAAGCCGCTTGATAAGAGGCTGTGGTACATCGAAGGCTTTGAGAGGGATTTCCAAGTAGGTAATCCTGTGTTGACTGATTCTTAGAAGTAAGAAGAAGTGTCAATCCGTCTATCTCCGTTCGTGGTCCATATCCACGAACCCCTCACTCCTTCGTGAAGGGAAAGATGTAGCTCCTCCCAAGAAGGACTGCCCATAGAAATGATCAAAAATGAAAGAGAGAGTGCGCTAATGTAGAAGTGTTGGATAGCTTCTCCTCTTCCGATAGAGTTATAAGAGAAACTCACCCTCGGATCGCTCACTCCAATTGTTAGTGGTTTATTTCCGAGACCGATTACCGAAATCGAAATAAGCTTAGTCCGGAATCCGAATGTCAAGCGCTTGAACCGAGGGAAGAGAATTGCTTACCAAAACATATTAAGACGCACCAGCCCTTCGTTTCCTTACTAAGTGGTAAAAGAGGGAGACTTTAAGGGGGATTCTTCGAAAGAAAAATACAACCGAAATGCCGATACGGTCAAAGGATTAGGGCTTGAGATAAAAAGAATGATTTGACTCCTCAATTACCAAGTGTTGGTAAGGTCGCCGGAAAGCCCCTCTTTTGGGGGATTGAGGGATATAGTGTAAGCATATGATCTTCCATCCTTACTTGGAAGGAACACTTATATAGTTTCGAACCTCTAGAATGAAGCTAGCTATCACTCTTTTCTGCTACCAATGGATCGAGATGATACCCGACATCAGCATTTCGTTTACATGAATACTTGAAAAGAAGCCCTTAAATCGCACGGTTAGGGCAGCGAACCGACGCTTAGACTCCTTTGATTACTCGGACTTCTCGCTAAATCTTATGCAAGAATGCCTAGTCTTTTAGCAAACTCTTTCCGTTAGTGGTCTCTCATTCTCATTCCGGATTTAACCACTCGTCGCTAACTCTTCTTTTCAATCCTTTAGGACTTTAAGATATGTCCTGAAAAAGCATCTTTTTTCCTAAGAATCGTCATGATCTAAGACCCCTCTTGACTGACTTAACATGCATTCTAGCAGCTTCTGAAATGAAAACCCGATCCATGGAACCATCTTTTCTTTTCAAAGAAAGAGCTTGTTGAACCAGCTACCCTTGTCCTCGGACAAACCACTAGCACCCAACCACTTTACTAGATTGGACCATGGGTCGTCACTCCTACATCGAAGATGTAGCACATTCCCCCGCGAGAAGGAAGGGAGGTGGTGATTAGGATAACCCCATTATGGTTATGGATCAAGGTTTTCAATAGGTGCTGCCCCCGCCTTCACTTCTCATTCCGTATACTTTTGTCCTTCCCTCCTACCCTACCACGATTCAATACCTCTAAAAATGGTTGTGAGTATTCAGCTCACCTCAGCTCGCCTGTGACATAGCATAGAAAAGCTAGCCTTCAGAGATCTCTTTCCCCAAAAAATGGTTGATGGTTTTTTAAAAGTGAAAAGACAAAAGGGGCCCCATCTAACTTTTCTCCCGATGCTTTGAGTCTACCGCACTTAGGGGTTACTTCCCTTTAAAATAGCAGCCTTTCTCATCCCGGGCACGAGAAGAAGCGCTTGGTCTTTGTTGGTGCGACAGTAGATGGTGTTTGAAATAACCATTGTTTGCTATGAAGTCAAAATTTCATAAGAAAAGAAAGCTTTTAACGTAGGTCGGATCTAAGCGTCAAAAATGCCTTCCGAGTTGAATGATCGAATCGATTCCACTTTTCACTTTGTCGAGATTGGCTTGGTCTTCGGTGTACCAAAGTACAAGATCGAATCGAACCCTATAGGCAGGCCAAAAGCGCTGTCCGTCTTCATGGCCTCAATAATACTAAGTGTTCTACTTTCTGGTGAGGCAAAACCTCACCACACCACACCCCACTACACTAAACTTGGGGAGGACCTGATGCTGGAGCATCCAACTTAGCTCCATCCAACAACTCGGAACCATCAATGTTTATCCAAGCCAAGAGAGAAATTGGGCATTATGTGCTTCGATGGATCATTTTCAATGAATGATGTCAATTTCTTGGCGGTCTTCTTTCGGAGAAGGTGAATCTAAGAGTCGAGTATAATGGAAAAATTCGTTGCCGATTTTGTTTCAGGTATGGGTTTGGCTCTACCACTAGCTATTCTTGTGGGCATTAGGGCTGGCGAAATGATAGAAGAATTAAATCTTCTGAATGTGGACAGAAACAAAAGATAATCGAGGAACTAGTAATCGAGTGTCTCTTTGATATTGAATTCAGTTTACGTCCCCTTTATTGAGAAGAAAGAGTAAGCTTTGTAAACAATCTTTATTGTGATCTTCTGTCTCAGGGAATGGAAAGTGAGTACTTTTCTGCAAGTTATACAATTTCTTGGAGGGTAGTCCTTTCCGTTTCTTCGGATGATGGGTCAATCATTCTTCCTATGAATGAAAATGATTCAAATCCTATCAAATGTTTCTATTTCTCCTTTGAATTTCTCAACCATTCTGAAATTTGCTCTCCAAATGAGATGGAATTCCACGAATAGGCGAGGCTAGAAAGATGTTATGTGCTGCTCTAGTAACCTTTCTAAATCTAATTTCCGCCTTTCTTTTTGGACGTTTTCTTGGTTCAGAAGGAAGGGCTATAATGCCCACTGGTATTCATCCCATACTTTTTGGAGGACTTCTTTTGTTAGTGATATTACTCTTTCATCGTTATTCTTTTCATTTGAATGAAAAGTACGGCTTTCGCCATGTCTTTATCATTTAAATTTCCATTCTTTTTTCATATCCATCGTTTCCTTTTCTCTTAGACTTTACTTTCTATTTCAAGTAGGCCTTTATTTCAGTGAACTTCTCTCGTTGGTTGTTATTTTTGGTGTGGGGATCGTCATGACTACCGAGACACAATACATCCCGTCATGATGGCCTCTTCGTGGGATTCGGGCTCATCCAACTCTTCCTCGTGGACGGGAAGACTTCCTTCGAGGAGCGGGTGCTACGAGAGCCTTGGCTCGTTACCCACAATAGTGGATTCGAATCGTGCATGCACAACCGAATTTCTTTTTTGGAAAGGAAAAATAGCCTTTTTATTCTTAATAAAGAAAAGGCAGTCTATTGGTCCGACATTAAACGTGAACTCGAGAATTGTTCCTCTCGAAAGGAATATTATCGATTACTCGACTTTGAAAATCGAGATCTACTGAGATACACGAGCGAAAACATGAAACCTATTCGATGTTTAGAAATATCCTTTCTTAGCATCCTGCCTTGGAAAAGAATACTACTTACAATCCGGAAGAAGCCTTCGTGAATTTTTAACCGCCAAGCGCGATGAACTTGACCACCAAGGTGGGGATGTTGTAGTAAGGGACCAAAGAGAACTCCATTTTTGAATGGAGTTTCCCAAGATCTTCGAATGCATGGCCGAAACTCTCCCTATCCAAGGGAGATACTTGCTATCTAATAAGAGTACTTGCGTATGCGTAACCCGCTTTTATTCTTTTTTAGTTCTTTTGAATGGACGCCTGTGGAGGAGAGAAGGACAAGTAGGAGGAGTTAGTTTGAAAATCGAGGAATAAATGGGACAATTACGCCGGTTGGAAGAAGTATTCTACATAGGGAAAGCCTGTTACGAGTAAGTGGAGAAGAAAGATCTCCGAGAGATTCTAACGTCATTCCATTCCGGTGGCTCGACCCAAGAACCGGTGGCGAAAAGTAAAAAATCCATGGTTTCGCCCAAGTTTTTGCGGAACAGGAAAAAGAAGCGGTTTTCGCACGGCTTGCTCACAAGTGCGGTCCCACTTTTATATCGTATTTGGCCGAAGAAACATCGGACAGGTTGGAGCTCTTACCTTCTTGGGACTCCATGGACCACGATCTGCTTTCATTTGTTGGCCAATACCGATCCACTTTAATAGATCATATGGATGTGGAAAAAGCTTCTTATTTGGATGAATTGGAAACATCTCTTTTCCATTTCCATTTACCCAGTTCATATCATTGTTTCGTGTGTTCCTGGGAGGAATTCGATTATTGTGAAAGCGGGCTAGTCCCCGAAAATGCCCTTCCTTTGGAGTTGGGTTCCAAATCTTTTCAATTTGGTTCTTGACATAGTGTAATTAGGGCTTTAGCCTTTTCTCTATTCCAAATCGAATCTAGCCTTCACACAAAGGCGAGGCCCGCCCCCAAAAAGGGAGGGAGGGGGATAGCGGGTTAGAGGAATCCCAACAGGCGCAATTCTTTGAATCGATCGAAATGGTTTTTCTGGAAATAGTTTAATTTGTCTAAGTACCGAGCTGCCGGATAAGATGGGGAGCTTAATTACGTCGGTGGAATATCCCGAAAAGGGTGCTCCCGTGCCTGTCTTGACAAAGGTTTTCGGGGATTCGTGATGAAACCTTTTTAGCTGGGAATAGAGCATCCTTTCGCTTTCCAAGGGTACTAGGAATGACCCGTGAAAGACAGGATCCTCTCACTGGGCACTCCCCGGGCCTTTGTTTTCGGGAACCACCGGTCGCTAACTTGCGCAACGAAGCATTGCCGGTTTAGACTAGTTGTCCCGAGACTTGGTTTCCCGGGCCGATGCATAAATGTTCTTTTAGACCGGGGCTACCAAGAAGAGGCAGCGGCGGTATGCGGTACCGTTGACCTGAAGTGCTTAATAGATGGCATGAGAATACACAGGAGTCAAGTTCAAGCCCCATTTTGTCGGACCCTATGTAGTCAAAGACGTTTTGCCAGGAAATTCGTCCTTGGTACGGACGCATCCAATGCCGAATGGATGAACTTCAAGGGATTCACTTCCCTTTCCCAACTGCGATTCTATTCATATTCAACAATCTTCATGATGTTCTTTCCCCTCCCTTTCGTCGTTATGACTTGCCTTGCTTTGATCGATGGTTCACCGCCCGAGCGAACAAACCAACGAATTCCAGGGGACGCCCGCGCTCGAGAGCGAAAGCCCTCTCCAACGTTATTCATTTGTTCGGGGCAAGGGGATGTCCTTATTCCGGTCTTTGAGCCTTTTGGCTGTCCTTCTTTACCTATTGATGACTCTGCTCCTCCCCGCACCACACGATGGGAAACTTCAACATGGGGTTCGTCATTTATTGATGGATTTTTCGGGATTTCTCACAACCGTCTACTCACAGAAGTCCATGCTACTATGCTACTATAAGGAGCTTCATCCTTTGAAGACCATCGCATCATTCCATCACCTATTATGTTTTGACTCACACAAATGGAGACCATCACATCATTCCATTTATGATGTAATAGTTTCGCTGTTGTATCCAATCATTTCTCCCCTCAACCAATTCCACACACCTACCGACTGCTTGCCTTCTTTCCATTACCAACGAATCATTCAGAAGAGCTATATGCTTAACACATGCAGGTTGGACCATGTTTTCTAAATGAATCAGTCAAGACTTCCTTAATAAGTTGCTAAAAGAGGAAAGCGCAAGGAATACCATCTTTTAGAAAGAAAGCGAAGCAAATCCTCTCTTGAAGTTCACCCCAGAGTCTCTCATTTCCATTTCGCTTCGACTTAACTGCATGGGATCTCCTCGTTCTATTCCCTTCGATTCGATTACTGCTAGCAATCGATCATAATAGAGTAATGACTCTTAGCTCAAAGAAGACCCGGGCAATGCCAATGTCGATTCAAAAGCAACTACATCAAGAAGGCTCCTTTCCCTACGGCCGGCTAGAGAGCATTGAACGATTCCTGCCCTCGAACCGCAAAGATGCAGAAAGAAGGAAAATCAACCGTCTCGCCTCGCCGCCAAAAAGAGAGCAGGCCTTTTTCCTTCAACACAGAATCCCTCGCTTACTCCCCCCTTCAAGAGCTAGTAGGTTGAGAAAGAGATAAGGTATGTATGGCTGTTTCCTTATGGAATTGATTTAATTAGCATTACCACCTCTTTGCAATATCTGCTCTTTGCGTAACCGCTTCTCGAGTAAGCGCTGCTAATCTTAGCAAGACTTTCGGAATCGAATAGGCGGCTAGACTTTCCATGCTTGACAGCTTTCCGGCTTAGACGATTTAGTGAAGTATGCAAGTTTTCTAACTCCTTGCTTTGACTTTGTCTCTTTGGACTCACTAGCCTTAGGCTTAGCCAAGACTTCTTTTCTATGCAAAGATATACCCCGAGCGAACCGGTCTTTGCAAGTCAATAATGTCCAAAAGAGGGTCTTTGAAAGAAGGAACTTTCTCATAGTTAGGATGCCCGGAATCCCGGTGATAGAATCCATTGCTCTTTGATTTGCGGGGAGGAATTTCATAAGTGGAATAAGAGGTTGAACATATGAACGCCCCGAATAGGCTTTCTTAGAAGAAAATAGGTCGTTCTTCCCCCTTCCCCACAATGGGATAGGCTCAATCATCAGAAATGGTTCGAGGAGAGCTTCAATCGAAGAAAAAGCCTTCTTATTTTGCTGCTTAAGGAGCTTTCCTAGACATCAGGCGGGGAATCTTCATTGTATACTATTTCACGGGACTGCCTAAAGATACTCCTATTGTCAAAACAACTATGTAACTTAATGAAGGACTATGGCAGAAAATCCTTACGCGCTTTTAAGCCCTCTTGCGACTATGACCAATTGGATTGTGAGAGAACAGGCTCCCCCTCGCGCGATTCCAATTCCGGTTTTGATTGATGAGGTTGATCTGCCGCTTAAGCATCAATAGTGACCCTTGGAAGCAACACCGGTTGATTGAGTTGGCCGAGCGGGGAGAGAGAACATAGGCTCAATAGGCATAGGTATCGTAGGCGGGTGCGGGAGAGCAAGCATAGCTAGGAACTACCCGTAGTGACGAAGAAGTTAGACAGCCATTGCCCGTTTCAGCTTTCCTTTGTCTCGCTTATAGATCCTATAGTTGCAAGGGCGAGATGAAGGCGGTTTCGGTTGATTTACTAGCATAAACGTGAAGATAAGTAGAGGTGGCCTCTTCGAACCTGTCGATCGAGTAGTTTATCCGGTTCCATTTGATCCATCAGTGGTTGATCTTCTAGGTGAAAGACCTAAAGGAGAGGAGTGAATGGGGAAAAGAAGAGTTGTACCGAAGACTTTCTCTTAGCACACAAGATAGATTGCCGTTGGCGACTCAGTTTCGGGTTTATCTCAATAGTCGATAGCCTATGTCGAGTAGTTACAAGTGAGATAGATGTGTAACTAACCTCTAAAACTAAGCCACGGCCCGCCGATGGAAGGGTCACTGAAGGTAACTGGCTAGCGAGCGGTGTCGGTAAGCGAAAGAATTCCCTCGAAAAGCGCTGGTTAATGGGCTAAGCCAAATTCCCGAGAAAAGCAAGCGCTATAGAAAGAATAGCTTTGAAGCCACCTTTATAATGGGATTCCAACTCAGCACCTTTTGAGAAGAATTTCTCTTTGGAGAGCATAGCACAATGAAAGTTGGTTGTTCTAGGAACGAGATTCTTAATGTTCATAGACACTTTGATACTAATTGTAGAAATTCACACTTTTATTCGATTGTGCGGAATGGAGCTTTGCGGCTACTATGGGTCTTCAAAAGGAACCGGGGAAGGGGGCAAAGACATCCTAACAAGTCTGCCCGTGGACTCTACCTCGAGCGACCTTCCCTTATTTAGGACAATGCAAAGACAAGGCTTTTACGACGAATGGCAAGAATGTTTACCTATGGCATGAAGATCTCAATACAAGATGTTGACCAAAACCTCACTGCAGTGGCTTCTAGACTTGCTGCTGAAAGCTCTTTCTTGCACTTAAGGGCGGTTGGATGTTGATTAAGAGTTCTGTTTTTACTATGTATTAAGGTGTCGGTTTCTAGGCTATTAAGTTCTGTTTTTAATATGTATTAACCCTAAAATCCTCCTATAAAGAGGGAAAACTATCCAATGTGAGAGATACGAATTTTATGAATGAGAATTCTGAGATTTCCTCAACTTGAGTGAATTCCTTTGGAGAGCGGATAACTCCTTTCGGTTCCTTTATCCTTGGAGCATAGCTCACTCCTTGGTGGTGAACCAAGAAGCCCTTTATCCTTGGCTGGTTGAATCTTTAGGCCTCGGTGGTGAGCTTCTCCTATCCCGAAGTTTTTATCCTTGGCCGGTGGAAGCTTTAGGCCTTGGTGGTGAACTTCGTAGATCTCGATCCTCATCCTTGGTTGGTGGCGCTGCCTTTATACCTTGGAAGGAGATTGTTTTTATCTGTTTTTATTCCTTTCCATTTCTTCCCCGTATACACTTCTCCATACACTTAACCACTAAAATCCCCTCAAAAAATCTCTGTTCTTGAATCACTCAACCCATCACGCATCAGAAAGGGAGGACGGAAGCCCACTTCGACTCACCAAGGAGAAGGTAAGTGGTGTTATATCCTTTTTTCTTCTGAAGTGATATAGATCAATGCGGGACTGGGAGGGCGTCGGCCACGGCAAACGGTTTGAAGATACGATCTTTGATAGAAGAAAATCGAAACATTCAGCTGTCGACGGACAAAGCCGAAAGGATGGCCAGGCCCCAGTTCCCAGGGATAGATTATTCCCTCTTATGAGCCTACTCGATCAAAACTAAACTGGTTGATTCTCTTTTGCCTATCGGCTGGTCGGCATGTTGCAACCTTCGCATTTCGAGCCGAGATCCTATGTCTCCAAGTGAGCCCTCTTGGCCATCCGCGACCTTGGCTTTTTAGAGAATCCTGCTCCTGTGTCGTGGGACTTGTGGTTCGGCGGTCCACCGGGTGGGTTTCTTTCTCCTTCAAGTTTCGAGTGTCTTCTTGGATAGTTATAGCGGCCCATAGGCACATGATGTACCTTGTGGGGCGGGGAGGGGGCGATGGTCCCCTTGACATAGTCCTTTTGGGCAGTGGCCATTTAGTCCATGGTCCATTGGATGGTCGATGCAAGGCCAGAAATTGGAACACATTGATTCCGCTCGTTCTCGTCCTTCGCTTCAGGGCCTGTCCCTCTGTCTCGTCAGTACTCCATACTGTCAGGCAGTGATGTGGGAGCATCCAACTTCGCTCCATCCAACAACTCGGAACCATCAATGTTTATGCAAGCCAAGAGAGAAATTGGGCATTATGTGCTTCGTGGTATATCGATAACTATCAATGGGAGACCATTCTAAACGTCTTGAATGACCGATTGATGAAGTTTCGGAATGATTATTTTCTGGTCAAGGGAGAAGCTCGAATTTGAAGGTTCAAGAATGCGAAGGCCGAAGATTAAAGGCATTTAATTCCCGTCTTAATAAAGGCTTTTATTAAGTTATTATGTGTCTTTATCGTTATGCAGCCCAAGAGTCGAAGGTTTCGGTTTCTAGGCTATTAAAGTCTGTTTTTAATATGTATTAAAGTTTCAGTTTCTAGCCTATTAAGGTTTGTTTTCAATATGTATTAAAGTGTCAGTTTCTAGGCTATTATGGTCCATTTTTAATATGCATTAACACTAAAACCCTCCTATAAAGAGGGGAAAACTATCCAATGTAAGGGATACGAATTTTATGAATGAGAATTCCGAGATTTCCTCAACTTGAGTGAATTCCTTTGGAGAGCGGATAACTCCTTTCGGTTTCTTTATCCTTGGAGCATAGATCACTCCTTGGTGGTGAACCAAGAAGCCCTTTATCCATGGCTGGTGGAATCTTTAGGCCTTGGTGGTGAGCTTCTCCTGTCCCGAAGCCCTTTATCCTTGGCTGGTGGAAGCTTTAGGCCTTGGTGGTGAACTTCGTAGATCTCGATCCTCATCCTTGGTTGGTGGCGCTGCCTTTATACCTTGGAAAGAGATCGTTTTTATCTGTTCTTATTCCTTTCCATTTCTTCCCCGTATACACTACTCCATACACTTAACCACAAAAATCCCCTATGAACAAATCTCTGTTCTCGAATCACTCAACCCATCACACATCAGGCAGTGAAGCTTACACTTCTTCACTAATTATGAAGGTTCCCCGGGGCCTCTTTCCTCCTCCCTTTTCTGCTTACTTGTAGGGGTCCGTACCCCCACAAAGGGGAGGGAGTCGGCCCGAACATCTCAGCCATTGGCGGGAATTTCGCCCGCATCCGATCCCCAATTCTTTTTCACCCTGCATGACCATGTTGGGTGAATTCGACCTCGTACGATCGTGTCGGGTGAGCAACGGCCGCTTCGTCACGGTGCTTACTTATGGGCTAACGGGTCACACTTTGGCCAAGTATCCTACAAACAGACTCCCGAGAGCCAAGAGTATTGAAGGAATGGCCATAGGAATGGGCGCATCATGACATCGTAAGATGTCTTGCCCGAGTGAATTAGTTGGTACTAGAAATGCTTGAAAAAGTAAACGAAAAGAGTAATAAGAAGTGAAAAGGAAAGAGACATTTCCCAACCGAGAAAGCAAAGTTCCCACCGATGGTATACTTAGTGTAAGCGAGCTCTAAGATCACATCTTCGGAATAAAATCCAATTAGAGATAAGCTGCCCATGAGCATCATGGCATAGGTAAAAGGGAACGAGGAGGCAAGCCCCCCCATCTTCCGCATATCTTGCTGATCCGACTTGGCATGAATCACCGAACCTGCACTCAGGAATAGTAATGCTTTGGAAATGGCGTGATTGATTCATTAAGTGAAAGACGCAAACAAAGACCATATAGCATGATTGACTGCAAGCTGAATAAGCTATGACCCTCTTTAGATTGTTCTGTAATATTCTAGTGGTTGCTTTGCAAGGAATGACGTCGTAGCTCCCCGATAATAACAATCAAAGCCGTAGGTGGGTCTTCAAATAAACGGGAGCACCTTGCTGTCATGAAAACGCTAGCTGTTACCATAGTAGCTGCATGAATCAAAGCGGATAGTGGAGTAAGACGCTCCATAGCATCGGGTGACCAAGTATGCGAGCCTATCTGTTCGGATTTCCCAACAGCACCAATAAGAAGTAAAATACAAATAAGAGTTATGGCATTCAATCTCATATTGCAAGAAATCCAAGAATTTACGGGGGCACTAGCACGAGCAAAAATGGTTGAAAAGTCTCTTTTGTTTGAAAGAGTAAAATGACCCGAAATCCCGGGAGCTAATCCAAAATCACCTACTCGACCGACGGGCATAGTTTTTGTAGCTGCTTTATCTCGCCCGAAGTCGTGTAAACCAGAAATGAAGTAACAAATATGAAGCAAGACCTACTCCTTCCCATCCCACGAATAATTGAAGAAAGTTATCTCCAGTCACCAACATTGGCATAAAAAAAAAGTAAGACTGGATAAATAACACATAAATCGAGGGCTATGCGGATCCTCAGACATATATGAAATGGAATAAAGATGGACCAAGCTACTTATGGATGTAACCACAATTAACATCACTACGGTCAGGCTATCGAACACGGAGCCAGAAGTGAATTACGAGTCGAGACCAATTTGTGAATCAAGCGAGCTCCCCTTGCATGCAATGATGTGGTGGTGAACCTCTCATTCGAATTCGGTGCTCTGCAAACCGTGCGGGAATGTTTCCCATCACACGGCTCACCAACTTGATCTTCCGTGGGAACCCTATGTCCTAACAGGCCTAGAAAAACTGGTACGATCTCGCTTTCCTTTGCCACTCAAGTGTACGGCATCCGCCGTGTTTAGCCCCTTCTTCCCTTCCCTAACAAAAGAGTCCGAGTGCCTAGCTTAGTAGTTTCAAATAGGGCATGCGGGCTGCCCCTTTTTTGTAGTAGATGATTCACTACCGAAGCGAAGAAAAGGCTGGATCAAGAAAAGGAGGTACTACGAGCCCTCGCCCCACGCATCTAAGCAGCTCGCGTGGTTCACCGTTCCACCGACTAAACCCTTAGAGTGATTATGTCGATACGGAGGTGCGCTTGAAGTTGGGGGTGTGCTGTCCCTATTGGGCCGGGCCCTTCCCCATAAGGCCCCCACCGTCGGGGCATAAGTGCCCTCTTGCTACCCATATGCAAGGCGTCCTCTTAGCCTTCCCTGACCGGGATCGCTCCCACACCGGTAGCGTTTGTGATCGGACTCCTCAACTGTGTATTGATCGGACTCCTCAACAAGGCGGCACAGCACCGAAACAAGGGAGTGGTTTTTCAGTATGTCCCCCTTATTCCCGACATGCTATGGTGCCCAGGGTGGCTATGAGCGGGTTGAGTCTATATCGCTACGGAGCAACAGCCGCGTCGGATCTGGATCTATCTACTCGGCAATTCATCCGGTGACTTCACGGTTGCCAAAGAAGCCCCGAGAAGCATCAAACATTTCCGATGAGATCCATGGAGCAATTTTTTAGATAGCAAGCACTAGCTCCGGTGTGACTTCATAAAAAGCAATCAAAGATAAGATCGAAGAGAATGAAACGCACGTAGTGGTCATTATAGCGCTTCCTTCGATCCTAGAAAACGTCCAAAAAAACGTGCTACGAAACTTCCGCGCGGGGGCAAAACTACGATAAGTAGATACATAATTTCGAGTGTGATCGAGACAACCAAAAATCAGACAATGACAGAGCGGCTCAGGATGTTGTGATAGATTGATCGACGTTCGAAGAAGGCCCGACCGAAGGAATGAGTCACAACACAAGGTGAATTGCTTCCCCTTCCTTCACGGGGTTGGCTTACCCGAAAAAATCGGAATCAAGCCCTTAAACCAGTTCCTGTACTTAATTGGACTTCTAGTAAAGTAGTCTGGTCAAGGGTAAGGGTATCCCCGATCCCTTCTTTCAACAAAATTGCGAAAGTAGGGGCTATTCTCGGCGCTCCCTCTCGGGATTGTTAAAGATCTCATGGAGAGAGTCCAATGAATGGTTTTGCCGTTTTGGGTCTTGATAAATTTGGCCCCATTCACAAGCCATCCTCGATCGGGATCAAGCTCATCCATCTGTAGGAGTATATTTCTTTTACTCTCAAAGATGGATGAGCCTTTGATGAAAGTAATCAAAGGAGGAAGCGCAGCCTTGCCCTTATATTCGAGCATAAGCCGCGTAGTGAGTTGGGATAAGCTTTCCCCACCAATAAGGGGATCTTCTATCTCTTGCTCGGCGCTCAAAGCCTCGTCTCGAGTGTTAGCTTCGGAAGGACTAGGCTGATCTTGGTCCTTGTCTGCATGAGCAATAGGAAAGAAAGACAAGTAGGGAAGTCTTAGGCGTTCGTGCTCCTTCCCGATTGCGATTGCTATTGTGCGACTGTTGAGAGATTCGAGAGATTGGAGCGCCTTCACTGCCGTAGCAATTGCATCCCGTACGATTTGCTATTTTAATATTAGTGATAGAACTAAGGAACTTTAATCTGTCTTTTTGCCCGTCTTCAAGTAACCGAATGCTCCTCGAAATAGAATTAGAAATGAGATCTTTTTTTTCTTTTTAATCGGTTCGATCCATGAAGATCCATTTCTCAAGATGGGAATCAATGTGGCTAAACCGAACCTTCAATCGACCAACGATAGATCGCGTACCGGGAAAGCTGTTCAAGAAACGATCGATCGAGAAAATAGAGTGAAGGAGGTGCTAGTAGTGTCGAAACCGAGATTCAAAAAGCTGGTTCGCAACAATGTATGGATGTTTTCAGCGGGTGAACCATGGTTGCACCTTCATTAAGTTTGAAAGAAGTGATTCATCTTTGTCAAAATTGTTTTACTCGGTTTGAAGATGAAGAGCTGGATGAGTTAATGGCAGAAATCCTCAATTCTAGACCGGGCGATGAGCTTGTAGTGGAAAGAGTGGTCACGAGAGAGGTTAAATAAACGAGGTTAACCGGTTATACAAATAATGGCCAAGTTTCTCGACCGAAATCCTCGAACTTTCAAACCGCCCGTGACTCCAATTGGGGAGTGGCATAGTCACGAAGTACGTAAGTAAAGGGTGCCGATATCATAGAGGCTTAGTAGGGTGCATCAACCGGCCAAAGGCCATTAGGGCATGACGAAGACTCGAAACGAGAGATGGCAAAGAATACGACAGCCGAAAGAATGGCCGGGCACATAAAGAAGAAATGAAGAATGTTGTAGTGAAAAGATGGGTACGAAAAGGCCAGGAGGATGCTGGTGAGGGTTCGAGCCAATCCAAGCGGGAAGAGGTCGACCACAAGGAGCTGCGGTTTGGGACACTACCGGGACTAGCGAAGGAAAAGAGTGGTTTGGTGATTCTTTCCCCTTAAGGCAAGAAGACAAGGTTTTAAATCCTATTTTCTTCCCCTGTTCAAATAACCAAGCAGAATATAAAGCATTAATAATCGATGGAGGAGTTGCTGACCGATCTTCGAGCATTAGCGTTGAAGTATATGGAAACTCCATGTTGGCGATCCAGCAAATAGGCGGGGAATGCACGTGTGAGATCGAAAGCCTTCGACCATACTGCACCGGGGCAAAAGAGAAAGGAATCAAGAGGCCAATGATTTAGCAAAGTAAACTCCTTCAATCATGCCTTAGCCGAAGGTAAACTAATGAATGCCTTTGCTCGGGCAAGCGTAGGTGATGGAAGCTATAGCCATTGGGAGAAGGAGGGGGAGGGGCTATGTCTTACTATCACCCAGAATAGGCCGAGAGAGAGTCCTTAGGCCGCATTTCTGCATATGTAAGCACCAGTCCTTAGGCCGCATCTATCTAATAAGACTCGTTAGGCCGAGAGAAGTAAGGAGCGTTTTAGTCCCTTCCTTCGGTCATTACCTTCCTTTATGCGAGACCATTCTCTATCGCTAGCGCCTTCCTTCTTCTGCTCTGGTTCTCTTCCTAGTATTCTTAAGGGTGGTAACCTTTAAAAGTCTTCCACCCGTCTTATTGTTAGTGGAACTCTTTGCTCTTACCATTCGTTCTCGCCCTCTACCTAGGTATTCTCGGAATTGAATTAATCTTTGAAAGAAGCCTGCTTTACTAGAGCTATCTCTCCTGTCGAATTTTTGAATAGGATTTCTTTGCTTTCCCGATAGCCTACCCGCGGGAATAAGACCAGCTCTTCTTCGGAGTCTAAGGATGGAATGAATACTTTCCTTGCTTTCTCCCTTCCCCTATGGTCTTGATCCTTTCCATAGGTACTGCTCCACGGTACCAGATGTGAGTGAAAGAAGGGCTTTGTGATGCGGGAGCATCCAACGTAGCTCCATCCACCAACTCGGAACCATTGATGTTTATCCAAGCCAAAAGAGAAATTGGGCATTATGTGCTTCGATGGATCATTTTCAATGAATAACTATCAATGGGAGACCATTCTAAATGTCTTGAATGACCAGTTGATGAAGTTTCAGAATGATTATTTTCTGGTCAAGGGAGGAGCTCGAATTTGAAGATTCAAGAATGCAGAAGGCCGAAGATTAAAGGCATTTACTTCCCGTGTTAATAAAGGCTTTTATTATGTTATTATGTGTGTTTATTGTTATGCAGTCAAGAGTCGACGGTTTCGGTTTCTAGGCTATTAAGTTCTGTCTTTAATATGTATTAAGGTGTCAGTTTCTAGGCTATTAAGGTCCGTTTTTAATATGTATTAACTCTAAAATCCTCCTATAAAGAGGGGAAAACTATGCAATGTAAGGCATACGAATTTTATGAATGTGAATTGTGAGATTTCCTCTACTTGAGTGAATTCCTTTTGAGAGTGGATAACTCTTGTCGGTTTCTTTATCCTTGGAGCGTAGATCACTCCTTGGTGGTGAACCAAGAAGCCCTTTATCCTTGGCTGGTGGAATCTTTAGGCCTCGGTGGTGAGCTTCTCCTATCCCGAAGTCCTTTATCCTTGGCTGGTGGAAGCTTTAGGCCTTGGTGGTGAACTTCGTAGATCTCGATCCTCATCCTTGGTTGGTGGCGCTGCCTTTATACCTTGGAAGGAGATTGTTTTTATCTGTTCTTATTCCTTTCCATTTCTTCCCCGTACACACTTTTCCATACACTTAACCACTAAAATCCCGTCTAAAAATCTCTGTTCTTGAATCACTCAACCCATCACGCATCACTTTGCCCTAGGTCTATCGGCTCCAGATAAAAGAGATGTATGGAATGCCTCACCCGGCCAATGATGAAATTAGAAACAAATATAGTCACACATGGAGATAGCCTATCCGAAGGGTTCTCGGTAAGACCATACGAAGTAGCCAAACCAACGACATAGCTAGATCATCATCAAAAGAAGAGGCTTCCTTTCGCTCTCAAGTGCTAGTATCAAATCAAGGAGCCTTCAATGGCGAATCGCGTGCGGAAATATTGAATCTTTCATTTGAAGCATAAAGATTGTGTTGGTGTTCGAAGCTGTACTAAATGCATTGGATGCCTAGGCAACTGCATCGAACCCATTCCTACTTCTCTTGCGTCCCTCCATGCCAGATCTTTAGGGATAGGGCTGACAGCAACACCATTAATCAAGCGAGTCGGGATGAGAATCTCACATGGTGCCGTTCCTGTGTTCTCTCTGTCCAGCTCGTTACGCAATTGACGTAGTAGACCTCTCGCATGATTGTTTCAATGATGTATTCAATCAAGACAAGAAATATACGTCGTAATAAGATCGGGTTACATAATGAATTGGTCTCGTGAAGGAACATCAAGAAAGAGGATCGACTTGATCGATTCCGGCTATGTGAGTCGTCTATCTTCACAGCTAGAAATGCGCTCCGAAAGGCATTCCTTTCTCCATTGAATCGAGTCTAGTGTGGAAATGTCAAGATGTGAAATTCATTCAAAAATCTTCTGTTCTTACGTGTAGCGTACAATGTCTCATGCCAAGTGAAAGGAAAGCTCCGCTTGCTCCGAACCATGAGATCCAAGAGAATGCTCGGTCATCATCATTCCACTCCCTTCTTGGTCTACTTCGGTTACAACTTTATCTACGGTGCAATCGGACCAAGTGCGAGATTGGATCGAGGAATTGCGTATGAAAGGTGTTTATTGTCTATCTGAGACTATTTATCTAGTACGATCAATCAAGTCATTCAGTACAGTCTCATCGCTAGGTGTTTATGGAATTATTATAGCAGGTCGGTCTAGGTAGTTGATATTGCTCCTGAGAAATTCGTTGTTTCCAGTTTCGTTTGTGCATCTTTCTTTCTCAAATAAATGCGTATATATAAGGTAAGTAGTAGCCTCAGCTTATGTAAGGCTAGGGAGGAATAGCACCTACTTATTGAATAAGACAAGCCCGCATCCATTAAGGCCGGGTAATTGAAGTGAATTGGCTTGAACTACCTCTCGGGCGAGTTTTGCTTGGAGTTCGGTGGGGTGGTGGTCAAGAGGAACTAGCTGCTATTTGATTTCCAGCTATCGAATCCGCTTCTATGGCGGGTCCCGAGACTTGCGGGCGTCAAGCCCGTGCTGAACGTCGAGTGGAGACCGAACATTAGAAGAATAGCCTGGCGATTGTTGCTTTCACGGGTGGGTTGTTCTAGTAGTAGTAGTAGTAGTTTGAAATCAACGTATTGAAAGTGCGTTAACAAGTAGTCCACTACTGATTAAGGATTTGATACTAACACCTGTCTTACTAACCTAACAAAAAAGGGTTGTTTTTTGACAACTTTATCAAAAAGATAGGAGAGTTTCAAATTAGGGAATATTTGTGCAACTAGCAAATATGTGTTAAGTGCTTATACCCGCCAAACTTAATCTCCAAATCACTCCCTCTCCCCTCCAAACTTTAATTCTCATGTTTGGCGGATTATTTCTTCTTCTTCTTTTTTTATAATTTTAAAGAAATTACAATTCTTATTGACGCTACATATACACACGCCTTTATGGCAATCTATGTTGTTTTCATACGATTTTCTTTATGACAAATACTATTAAACTATTATGAAGCAATATCAATTGAATCTTTTAGTTGAAAGTTCTCAGTAAAACATAATTTTAAAAACTTGTATAATTATAATCGAGAGTCACCACAAAAAGAATACTTTTCTTGTTCAAATACTAATTTAGTTTCATATGAAAATTCAAAAAAAAATTTACAAAAAAATGGAACTTATTTTGGATGATTATTAACTGCTATAAATTGAATAGCGTGCAGGTTTATTAAAAATTACCATGTTATGATTTTTTTTACTCCATATTTCGTTAACGACTTTCGCCTCCCTCCCTACCTTCAACGCCTGGCTCCGTCATTGGTTAAGCCCTAAAAATGACTGGAAGTGTTATAATTAATTCAATTTATATTATTAATTATTATTTTATGCTTTTATTTAAAGTATAATTTAACTTGCTGTTATAATTAACTCAATTTAATTTCTTAATTATATTTTATTTTTTGTGAATTACTATTTGATTGTAAAGAATCATGATTTGATGATTTCTTCTATTAATCAATTTGTACCGAATGAAAATGGGATTTCTACTATTAATAATGAGAATTATATTTAGTAATACTGGTTTATTGTAGACACAATTTATTAATAAAAACCCTAGGTCATTATTAAAGTATGAAATGGAAGATGCTCCCGGTTGCATTAGAATAGCTATTCCCGTTGACTCAAACCAGGAGTGCTAAAAGGAATTAAGTGTTAACAAGTTGGGCCCAATTTTGTTACTTGATGAGAGAAGAAAAGAGAAACGAGGTTGAAATTTTAAAGATGGAAGTACAAAAATTGGGCCGAGCCCATGTGAGGACACAGTTTCATGGGTTTGCGATCCGACCCGATTTAATAAGATGTTCAGCTTTCCAGGCTTAAATTAAACTGAGTTCTGCGGCTACCCATACCAGATCATGGCGTGGTGGCATTGGCGATGGCAGTGGGCAAGGTTTGACCGGATAACACTCCTATCCTTTAACCTGTGGTCAACGAATATCATTCTTGAAAGCGTATAGTATTAAGGAAATTTGATTATCAATGAAAATAGAGAGATAGTTATAGATCTCCAATACTTTGATGCGTAACAACAATCATTGTTATTGAAGTATTATTAATCTCCATTATTATCGTTGTCGAGTTTAAAACTAATGTATCCTCAGGATATACACTAAAATCACATAAAAACTAATTTAGCAATAACTCAATTCCTCTCTTGAAATTTCATCTTTGAAGGTGTTATCAAGCTTTAAAAGGAGAGAAAGAAGAGAGACTCGTTGTTATTATGAACAATTGGGATAAACAATGTATGATTTGGTCATATTTATAGACAATCAATCAACATATCTCTTGTACATTTTCCCTATCATCATTGCTTTTTATGATCAACTATCACTTCTCTTAATATCAACAAATATTTCTTTTCATATCCAATTAATCTTTTCATGTCTTCTTTACATGATAATAAACTATATTAAAAATCATCTGCTTAGTTTGTTATTTGTACTAATTTACATAAATTCATACATACATGAAGATATCCATTGAAATTTAAACCTTCAATTAGCATAAACAATTCCATTAACCAAATAGATAAAGCTTTTAACCATAACTCCATTTTTTAATCAAATTATCACACATATGAATTTATACATATTCAGTTAAAATTTCCCATGCCTTAGCACTTTTATAATCTTGTGCTTCCTCTACATGCATGAACATTTACAAAAGTTCCTTCAACTTTTGTTATGAGCTGCACCACTTCTTTATGTTCATATAGGTGAAATTCTTAAATTATTGCCTTAGCCTTGCTTTGCTAAAACCTTGAATTTTATTAAGAGTGCTTTCTTATACTCATCCCTCTAACTTTCCATAAGTATTAACATTGCACCCCAATACTCAATCACTTATCAAGATACAAAAGCTTTCTGTTACTCATTAACTTTGACAGTTCTGTTAGAAATTGTAAATTTGGGTTTCCACATGCTTGATTATTATCAATTGGTCTAAGATCAATTCATATGGCAATATTGCTACCTAAACCTCTTGAAAGTCCCTTAATGAATGAATCGATCAAGTTATAAATTGTTCAAACATAAATTATTGAAATGATTCCATTGGTAATTAATTGTCAAACACACTCATATCACAAGTCAATATCTAGATTTTCTATTGTATATTTTAATAGATAACTTAGATATTGTTACCTCACCGTATCGCAACATAAAGATAATGCTATCATTGGTTGTGGTTATAACTTTTATCCAATAGCAAATTTCTTTAACCATTTAGCCTCTTTTCCAACCCCAAACAATGCTATAAATTCATTTTCATTCATTAAATGAATTATACATATTTGTTTCTTTGATCCCCCTAAGATTGCACCATTTACAAGATTGAACCCATCCAAATGCTACGACATTTGGACCCATACATATCAGATTGTGCTAGTTATCAAACTAGCATCTAAATATCCTTCTAGTACTATTGATCGTCTTCCCTAAAATAGACCATAATCCATTGTTTTCTTTAAATAACCATGAATTCTATTTATAGCTTCCCAATGCATGGCACTATAATAACTAGTAAATTTGGATAATTGACAATTGACACACAATAAAAGATATATCCAATCTAGTGCAATGCATCAATTTTCTAATTGTATTAGCATATTCTAATTATGCTAAAGGTTAACTAGTATTTTTCATCAATTTAATTGATGCATCATATAGTATATTTGATTTTTAATTTCTATATCTAATAATTTTCTCCAATATTTTCTCCTTTACTATCTTTGATCAGGGATGACTTAAAGCATGACCTTTACTATCTTTGATCACTTTGATACCTAAAATTGTATTCATGTCTCCCAAATCTTTCATTTTAAATGAGAACACATGCTTTTTAGTTTCATCTATGCCATGCATATTTGTACCAACAATCATTTTATCATCTATATATAAGTAGATTTTAACTCCACATTCTTTGATAAACTTTGAATAAACACACTAATTAGCATTGTTATGCTTAAATTCACATGATAATATCAATAATTTTATTTTTTTTGGCCATTGTTTCAATGCATACTTCAAACCATTTAATAATTTTTTTACTTCTTATTTCTTTGTCTCTAGTCATGTTGTCATTCTCAACAAATTAAACATTGTTTGTAACTTTTATTACATAATTAGTCTCGTGATTTCTAGAACCATCTTCAATTCGAATGGGTTCTATGAAATCGTCCATACAATTAGGTTCTTAGACATGTGGAGAAGTTTCTTTCAATAATCATTTCAAGTTGAAGGCAATTTTAAAATAATTGCAAAAACTTGAAGAGGTTATAGCAACATCAATCATAAGGTTTTGAATTTGGCAATATATTTTTGGAGTTTTTCCACTTACTTAGAGACAAAATTTCCATAAATCATAGTAAATTGAAAATATTTTCAAACAATAAATCTTTCCATACATTGTTTGTCAATATTGCATTTGATCTCCAATGCATTCCAAATGCCTCTAAGATTTGTGCAAAATCAAAACTTTTCATATAAACAATGTGACAAAGCATTGAGAATCCTTCCTTGGGCTCCTTTCATTATCAATTGATTCTTTCAAAATGATGCATTTCTAAATGTAATTGTCTCACTGTTCTTGGATCTTCATCTAAGTAAAATAACATGGCTAATTTATTTATATTATATTTCCTATCTCCTTTTACCAGGAGAGTTACAAAATGACAATAGAAATTTTTTATTTTTGTCACTCTTTGACTTCTTATCTGCTCACTTGGAGAATCAAAACAATTTTCTTTTACTTGATGAAGGATTGCTTGCATTAATTGGTGTTTGTGAATATGTTGAGGTCTTCAACTCTTTTGAAAATTGTAATCAAGAAATTCAACTTTTTGTGATTCTATAATAATATTATATTCAAAATCTAATCATTGATAAGTTTTTGGATTTTCAGCATATCTAACGAACATGATTCTTAATGCCCTAAGTCTTAATTTGGTTTGCTTAGGATTAGAAATACTATAATACACTAGGCATCATCATACTTTAAAGTATTGGATATTTAAGACCCTTCATTTCCATAATTCATAGAGATATCTTCAATTTATTGAAGGAATTTTGTTGTGAAGATGACATACAGCAAGAAGTATATCTCTCCATAATTAATTGGCATTTTGCTTGTAAGATCATGGAATTAACCATATCTAGCAAAAATTAAAAAATTTTTTTTCTATCAATCGATTTTATTGTTGTATATAAAGTCATTTATTTGATCCATGATACCATTTTCTTCATAAATATTGTAATGATCAATAAAGGACTTTAGTAGAATTTCTATTTTTGAGAATGAATTTTTAGTCATCTTTATTCATAAGCATATTTCATAATCCTTCTTAACTAGATTATTACATAAAATTATATTTAAAGTAAATTAGCAACATGAGATAATCAATCTTGTCACATGGAAGACAACTCAAGCATATAAACCACAATAAAATTTCATAAATATTTAACTATCAAGATTGCGAGCATTTGATGTATCCATTATATCCATCTCCATAACCATGATACCTTAATATTGTTGAGAAAATTCAATTGCTAATGAAAATATGGCAATAGTTATAGATCTTTGATACATTGATATGCAATAATGATCGGTCTCCTTGATGTATTATTTACCCAACTATTGTTACTAGCGGATTTAAAACAAATATACTTCCAATATAAACACCAAATTTATAGAGAAAAAATTTCAATAATTACTTAATTTCTCTTTTGATTTCATCTTAAATGTGTTATGAAACCTTTGCGTGAAAAGGGTATAAGAGAGAATATTATGAAGAAGGAAGAGTTGTTGTTATGAACGATTGTGATGAATATACCTCCAGGATATACAACCAAGTCACAAAGACTCTCTTGGAATATCATATTGAATATGTTATTACAGCTATGTATGAAAAGAAAAAGAAAGAATATTACAAAGAAGAGAGAGTTGTTATTTTTATGAATAATTGTGATGATCAATGCTGGATTTGATCATATTTATAGACAATCAATCTACACATCCTTTGAGGATAGGTATCTTATCTATACACCACCACAATCACTTTTTATAATCAAACATCACTTCTCTTCAAGTCAATAAATACCTCTTTTCATATTTAACAACCACCTCGACAATGGTGGCATGGAGGTGGTTGGACCAATAGGGTTTCGTCAGAGGGGGAGAGAGATGGGGAAAGGGTTAAGGATTTGGGTTTGCATCGAGGGCTAAATCAATCGTTTTGGCTTGATGGTGTTTTGACTGGACAGCAAAGTGTACATTTCCAAAAGTTGAAGATACCAGCCGCTATTGGTGAAAAAGCCGGGGAATAACATCCTAAAATCTTCATTTCAACAAATGATTGGATAGATAAAGGATTATGCGACAAATGTAACTCAATCCATTCTTACCTGCTCCATCGCGGGATACAGCGATCTCATCTCTGCCCTAAACTTCACAGATGATAAATTTTACCTCCAATAATCAGGCTGTATCATCTTAGATGGGAGAAGTACAGCAGTCATCCCTGACCCTACCAAGCTAAAGGAAAATTGAAAAACAAACCGTGACAAAGAATTCGAAAATTGTACCATGCTGGAAATTAAAAAATTGGACCATTTTCCAGAACATGACATTAGTAGGTGAAACCTAATGGTAAATGGGGTCCATAAGAGAGAGCTCTTCATAGTTTGAGCCAAACACTGCTGCTGCAGAACATGATGAAACCTCCCAATGTACAATTCAGACACTTGCCCATATTAAAAAATAAGTGCTGCGCCGAGAGATTCAAAGACACCTGCACTCTGTCTCCCTACAATGCATTTGGCCCATTGACCATATCAAGCTTTTGCCTTTCTCGGTTTTCATATTTTAGCAATTTCCCTCTGATTTGAGGGAATGCTGTGAGATTTCACGAGAAAATTTCACCCGCTGGCCATAGCTATACAGTCTTTGGTTCTTCCCCGTTTCAGATTCAGCAAATGAGAAAGAACAGTTTTGAGTCTTGCCATTTTTTTCCAAGATGGGTATAGAAAACAAGGCTGCCCAGCTGCTTTCGACCATCTCTTATGCTCCATTAATGCCGCTTGTTCGTTTTGTCAGCACATCTGCCTCTTTTTCGTAGTAGTCATGGTTGTGGAGGTGTTTGACAACCTCCTCACAACTGTGGCGCCCTCGTAACTGTAGTTATTTGTTGCAACTTTCAAGAAATTATGTCAGTTTTGAGTTCTTTAACTTTCAACCATGTATTACCAAACACGTAACTTGCAACGCTACACAAAACAATTGCAGCACAGCTTTATCTCAAAAGGTAATTAATTCATTGTCGTGGTCGTCATTAGACTTGGTTCCAGGACAGATAGAAACAGACATAATCATCTCATGTTAAGAGTTGATCTACTCATTCCTTATAAACATTACGCATGAATCAAACGCATAGGAACCTCTCGTGTACTTCTGGGTAAGATGGTATTTGTTCAAAAGATCTAAAATTGATCTTAATCTATTCCTGTGCATTTTCAGATTTGGTACTTCCGGAAAAATCTAAATTTGATCGGCTATTTGAAGGACTGTAATCTTGCTTTTCATCCAATATCAATCTCCTTTCTTGACTTATTACTAAAGGCACATTTTGCCCAAAGAACGCATTCGACGAAATAAAAAATTAGAAATGTCTCCATTGGACATAGCTAGAATGCACAATAGTGAAAAAACCTCTAGACCATAAATGTTCAGGTGTCCATTCGATACCGTGAACAAGGATACCATATGGGTAATAAGTTAATAACCGTGCCTCTAGACCTCAGGCACGGTGCTCTGAAGCTCCATAGAGAACTCGATTAATCCAAACATTTTTGGTTCAAAACAGTGTACCAGAAAAACTCAGCTGGTACAAATTAGATGGTCATTCCCATTTCTCAATCGACAGCCCTTGAAAGAGTAATGCTTCATTTCACAAAAAGAATTTCGATAACATTGACCAGGAAGTTTGATATAAAAACATCAACGAGAGATTCTTGTCATGGACACTATCTATCGATCTAGCTGTAGAAATTCACTAAAACCGGATTTTCAAGACTCTATATCAATCCCAAAGGGTTGAATTATTCAAACTTATGCTCCACTCAAGTGCCAAATATGATAGTCATTAGCGATTACACAGAATCTGCAATCTGACTTCTTTGATGATAATGTTGGTGATGAAGTAAAACTGAATTATATACTCTGCTTTTCACACTGGCCTAAGGCCTGAAAAGAGTTCTTTCCTCTGTGGAGGCAAGACGATGGAATGATTTACCGCCATCAAACTTCTCACAGATTTTGCCTGCTCCCGCTTTCAAAAGATCGAGAAATGATGATGGCTCAAAAATTGCTCGTCGTGTCCCTCTCCATAAACCCGTGCTTATTTTTACTTCTCCTACAGAGGAACTACGGTCTATGGCTTCTGATATGAAGCCCAAGGTCAGGACTTCTCAAGACCACAAACATTCGATCAACACCGGCTCCTATTATTTTAATGTTGGCAACGACATGGCACATTCAGAAGCACGATGATTCGAAAGGCAATTCAATCACAAATCTCGTATGCTCCTTCAGTTTATAGAGGGGGCATTGAAGTCTCGAATGACACACAATCACCCCCAAGGAAATCAATGGCGTATCCTTAGGAACTTGGAGAGATAGGGAGTGCCAAATTCTCAAGCAGCAGTGGCACATGCTATAGAAGCATAAGCATTTACCCAAATAGCAACTAGACATCACCAACTTAGAACACATCAAATTAGTCATCACCAACACCAACAATCTTCATTTAGTCAAGAAAGTTGTCAACATGTCTGGAATCAGTGGACGAAAGTCTACCTTTAGAGAGAGAGAGAGAGTTTTTTGTGAATAACTGACTCTCTGCAAATCCAACAATATATTTATTATATACATATATATAGACCCACATGACAACTGGTGGGGTGCTAAGTGTAAGACTCCCCAGCTGCTCTTAACTTAGCTGACTTTGTGTGGAAAATTGGAACCTAGAGAACCTACATTTTCAAACAAGTCACAACTACCATCTGCCTAGGGAATGAGATGCTTGCTTATAATATTAAGCATCGTTATTTATTCATCTCGATCGATGCAACTCATGGACATGCTTCTCACCTTGCTTTCAAGAGAAAAGAGGGGTTGTTTTCCAACTTTTGTCCCCTCTTTTCTTCCTGATAAGTGTGAAAGAGAGGATTGAACTAGTCATCCAATCTGCCTTTAACAGATCTGCTAAGGCGAAAATAAAAAAGAACAAAAAAATTAAATTTGAAAAAAAAAAAGAAAGGGCAACGACTAAGTGCAACATCCTAGAAAGGCTGAAAAAGTATTCGGGCAACTTGAGATGTGCATAGTCCAAGAGGATTAAGTTAAAAGAACTAATCACATTTAAGTTAGCTCTAGAGATGCGGAGAGATGTCCTGAGGACAGGATGAGCTTGTCGGCCAGCGGGAATTCTGTTGTCCCTAGCAAGGACTTTGCCTCGTTTGTTTGACCTTGATGAAAGAGCTCTTCCACATCAATTACCTAATCTATCTCCAAAATACAACACATAGGTCTAATAAGAGTATGAGAACTTCAACATCTCTCTCTCTCTCTCTCTCTCTCTCTCTCCCCCCCTCCCTCTAACAGAGATATTTAAATGTTAACTATGCAACTGTCATCCATTCGGGAAACCCAAGACATTAATCTATTCATTCAAAGTTAACATCTAAAGACCCCCTTGCCATTCATATATACCTTCATTCTCCCACAGTGATGCCAATTTTTCAAAATGACAACCAATTAATTGAAAAAGATATATTAGGGAAACATGTGCTTTTGCAAAGCAAGAACTACCATCACTTCTCACCTCTCTTTCAAAAGTGTCTCAATAACCCTGTCTTGAATCAAGGAGGAAATTCCAAGTCCACCCTTTTTCAGCTTATCATTATGCATTGCATATCTATCGAAGAAGGTGAGGCAATCAAAATCCAAACAATTAGATGATAGTCCACAAGATTAGATGCCGCAAGATAGAAGCAAGCGAAAGACTGCTTTATAGCATATGTCCAATCAAAGATAATAAGCCAAGACTAATAAGAACTATTAAGCACACCCATGGATGAAACATTCACAGATGGCAGGCCCATCTGTTGATCCTGGAATCTGCTCCTCTTGAACCGAGGCTCCGGTGAAGAAGAAACAGACGATGCCACACCCCACGAATCATTTGAACTGTCACAGCTGAAATAAGCATCAATCACACCACTGGGGCTACAGGGTACTGATCCCCTCTTACGCTTGTGCTTGTAGTTGAGGATCTCAGGATGGTCAATTGACAATTCAAGAATGAGTTCATAGCACTCATTTACTCGGTCCTGTTCAAGAGCAAGCACAACGAGAAAACATAACTAACAAGCCATCATCGATGAAATAGCTAGAACCAATTGCAGGAGACAATATTAGAGCATGTGGATACAGGGAACGACGGTAGATATACACACAAAATCAGACCTCATTGATCTTGAGCACGCTCAGTAACTGGTCCAGGAATTCACTGCATATACACGGTTCTATCTCCTTGTTAACATACAACATTGCAGCTGTGGCAACAACTGACGGAAGAAAACTTGCAAGCCTCACATCTGGAAACAAAATTCAGTGTTAATCGGTACTCTCACACTGAGTGGGATCATCAGAAAACGATACATATTGTCTATGCACTTGCTGACTAATGAGAAAAGGAGCTAATTCACTGCTTACCTGCAACCAGAAAGAGAAGTAAACGCTCGCACATCCAGAGAAACTGCCTGTGCAAATTAGTCGTCAAGCCAAACCTCCTAAGGATGTGATCAAAGAACGAAATCGGAGTCACCGAGTTCATTCTCCAACCAAGCGTAGACATCAGCAAGAGCTCCATTCTCTGAATCGTCCTCGATTCAAACACATATTTCGCATCAGCCACCTACAAAAACACACCAAAGCTAGCTCTTTCAACACAAATGCAACAGGAAGTGTCCCAGAACTTTTCAGTCGGACATTTAACCAAACATTTAAAGCACAGTGACGCAATGTGCATACTTGCAGGTCAAGGAGAATAGGCACTTGGGTTTCCTCCACTTTGGCAGCAACGGAGAGACAAGCCACGGCTACGAGCTGGCTTATCCAAGGCCTGTCCCTCTGGTAACTCCGGCTCAAAAAGAACCTGTCCAAGTAGTTCACGGCCAACATAGCAGTCAACGGACGGAACCCGTAATGCCCATGGACCCTCAAAATCCACCCGACCGCATCCTTCCGAGCAAGCGCCACCGACCCATCAGAGATTAGCTCGTCCCAGCAGGGATGCGTCCCGGTTTCTCGAAACCAGGGAGGCGAGCTCCCCATCTTCCCAAAACAAGTCCTGCCCGAGCAACGACGGAGGCAAAGTCGAGTCCTTTATCTCGCGGAGGCCGTCCCCGGCTCCCCCGCCGGCGTATTCGCAGGCATTGTCGGCCAGATCTTCACCGAAGGTCTCGTCCTCGCAGTAGAGGCCGTCGGGCGAGAACGGAGGAGCGTTCGGGTAGTGGCGGCGGGTGTCCTCCTCCTGCAGAGCCATGCCCTTCTGCGGAGAAGAGAGCGAAGGCTATGCTCATTATAGATGGAGCAGGAAAGAGAACGAGCCGGTGCCCAGATTCATGTCTGCGCTTCTGATGTGTCCCTCTCAACTTCTCAGGAATGTGGGATAGAGAGAGAGAGAGAGAGAGAGAGAGAGGGAGAGAGAGAAGAGGGAGGGAGTGAGGGAGAGAGGGCGCTCCAAGCGATTGCGTGAGGAAGGAGATGAAGGGGCCTCCTCGCCTTTTGTCTTGGAAGATTTTCGAGAAAAAAAAAAAGTTTTGTTCATATCTGCGAAAAAGTTTAATGTAGAATTTGTGTGATTTTTCCTCGGAAAGATTTTTGCATTTTTTTTTTTTTTTTTTTTTGGGGTGTGGGGGGGTGTGTGGTCAAAGCTGGGTTAGACCAAAGGCAAGAGATGAGGCATGGCCTCTCTAGACTTTATATAATTGACTTACAAAATAGCATGTATATATTATGGTGGGTAGTAAATGTGTCGCCTTAGTAAATAAAGAGTCTATCCGTATCATTTTATAAATTAAATTCACGAATTTTTCTTAATATTGTTATCAATATGTAAGTTTAAAACCCTTAATCCAAAGTGCATCGATTGGGTGATATCTCTTTTCACATACTACCCAGTCACTTGTCTAATAGAGACCATCAGATTAATGGAGTAGATCAGACTTTGATATCTAGGCCGATTTTTGAGTTGGACTTTAGGTTATCGGTATATCGTCTATATATCATTTAGTTTAGTCGGATCTTAATCAATCCAGTTATATAGAGACTATTGTAAAGCCTATCTCGCTATAGATTAGATTAAATTGAGGTGAATCGAGCTTACTGACAAAAATCTTGCAGTTTTTAACAAGATGGGCAAGCCCATCACATCCCATAAACCTTGAAAGAACCTATTAGGTAAAGGACTAGAATCCTTATATGGACAAACCAAGGTGACTCAACTATTATAAACCCCAGATTCGGTGAGGACTTTGCATTTGATACTTGTTGAATAAAACCGCTTGCCACTATCTTATTTAGAAAGTTATTTGACTTTCCTAACCTACCATGTGAGTATCAATAGTTATTTAAATTTTAAATATTCCACGTAATCTCTTTAACCACCCTCAAAGTTAAAATCTTTATGTCTCCACTGTCCTCAAGATCTTATGTATGCTCTTTTAATCAAGTAAGGGAACTTGTGTATTAGCACGCTCGACATAAAAGAAGAAAACCAAGTGAATTGTATAATCTAGTTACAACACTATGACAATAGTAAATATGGTCATGAAACATAAGAATGTTGTGCATACAAAAAATCTCAAATCAATAAATGTGAATTGCTATCTAAAGGATATGGAATAAAAATATCTTGTGATATCCTTGTATCTAAAATGCGCCACCTAACGTAGTAGCCCAGTAGTAAAGGCTCAGCATTGTTTAAGGTCAAAAGATCGAAGCTTGGCAAGAGTAACAATTTGGTGTCATTTTTCTTTTGTTTTTACATCATTAATTTTTTTTTAACCACCCAAACAATGTTTTTCAATAATTTTTTTGTTTGCTTTCAAAAATAAAAAGAAATTGCTATGCAAACGTTAGCAAACAACCTTTTAACTCGATGTCGATGAGTTTTTTTATACCCTTTGTTGGTAACATAGAAGACTGAAATTTTATGATGTGGGATGAGGGATGAAAAAATACGCAACAGAAATTCGACATTACTATTATATAATCTAAGCTTCATATTATCACGAGTTTATCAAATCAACTGTGTTATAAACAAGAAAAAAAAAATTGAATATTTATATAGGATCACTATAACTACAAAATTTATATACATGCCGCATTTAATGACTGAGTTTATTACTAATTCGATCCTTTTAAAGAGAAATCAAATCATTATTACATTTATCTCTGTGAAGATGACATATTATAATCGATATTTTTGGCATACAAGTGATAATTTACTTATTACATCACTAATTGGCTAAATAAAAGATTATATGCAAGCTAAAAATTGAAGTAAAATTCCTCAAAATTCTAGGATATAATTATTATATGTGTTTTATGTGACCCTAATACCCTAAAAATTCCTCAAATTTCAGTTAAGTTCCAATTCTACCTAATCTTTTTTTATTTTCATTAAAAATGCTCAACTTTTGGTCTAATCACAATCCTACCTTAAACTTTTTCTTCGTCCCATAAAAACCACTAACTTTATGTCAAGTCCCGATTCTACCCTAAACTTTTTTTGCCTCATAAAACACCACTAATTTTACTTGATTTTCATTCTATTATCACTCTATCTAAAATTGCACATAGTAATGTGGCATGTCTAGTTTTTTTCACAAATTCCAAATCCAAGAAGACATCTTTTGGAGATCAATTTTCCACATTGACTCAAATCACACTCTTCTTCAACCTAAAATTTAGGTAAAAACTATACAATCATGGTTGGCTTTCTTCGATTGCTCTTACTTTTATGAGAGTTTTCATTGAATCTTGTTTGGGGATCTCAATTTCTCATGCTTGAGAGTTTTCAATCTCTCTCAATTAGAGAACTCACATTCAAGATGCTCAAACAACCTATGCTTAGGAATTTTTATTTCTCTGTTATTACGAGAAATTTTGGATCAAGGGCTAGTAGGTATAGATTTGAAACTTTAGTAAAAGTTTGTAGTTTTTATTAGATAAAAAAAAAAATGTGATAAAATTGGGATATGATCTAGAGTTTGGATTTTTTAAGGTATTAGGCCATTTTATATTTGTACTATACATTTATGCAGTATTTATGTATAATTAAATAAATATTTTACCCATAATGTCTATCATGTTTGATTTCCTGTTAATCTTGTCCTTTTTCCTTCGACTTTTAGTAATTTGCGCAAAAACGATGGCAAATGACCAAAGGTCAATTGAAAAATTCGACGTGTTTTTTAATTGAAAAGTTTTCGGCAGTCCCCTACTCCCCAACACATGTTTACATTATTTACCTTTTTTTTACATGATTTTCTGTTTCGACATGATGCAAGAAAGGAAAGCCAAGTGTTTTTTTTTTTTTTTTTTGGGGGGGGGCAGAATTTCACGGTTATTTCGAGGGGTAGTTTTGTCCCATCACCCAGAAAAGCTGTGGATTTAGTTTTACCACTCTGTTTTTACTTTTCTGCCCTCTATTTAATTTTCTCAATTTTCCAACTCCTTATTTTTTCTTGAATCTTGCCTTAATTTGACATTACCTATAACTATATCTATACCAAAACCATTATTAGAAATTCATTTGTTCTATTTAGGTGGTTAGGGTTGCAACTACAAAATTTTACTTCAAGTTTTTTTTTTTTTTTCTTGAGTTTGAGATTATGTTTAGTTCGAACACCACAAACCTTTATGAATATTAATAATATTTAAATTAAAAATGAGTTTCTCACTTTGTTGGTAAATTAGGTATTATGGCATTCCTTGATTTTGTTAAATTACAATAGCAATACTATATGTAAAAATTACGAAGACACTTCTTATTAAAGTGAAACTTCTCTTGTCTAAGGAATTAAAAATAATGATTACACATAGAAAGGAATTAAAGCTGTTGATCAACGAGCAAATGCGCTTTATTTCCGGTCAATTTCTTCATAATAGTTTATACTTTCAAATGCCTACCATTGACGAAGTGGTCTTAAGTTTAGTCTTTACGAGATTATTTTGTTCAATCATTTCTATTAGTATCCTTTAGTAGTCAAAGTTGCAGCTGACGTCGTGCAATGGGGAAGGCAAGTCACATCGAGCATCTAAGACCATATTGAAAGGGGACTCCAAATTAATCACGATTGATTTTCTCATAGATCTCCAATTGATCTTTAATTATTCCAAATTCATGATGCAAATGTTAAGTACCAATTGCCAAGCAAGATTGATGGCAATTGCAATGTTTTATTCTATTTGTAAAAGGTGCACAAGTATCTAAAAATTAGACTATCAAAGTGTGACGACAAAAATTCGTTCTACATCTTGATAGGCCCCCTCACACTACTATGAACCCAATAAACACGGATGAAAGAAAAGTGGAGAGAGGTCCAAAACTTTGGCTTACTCCCAACAAGAAAAATGACATGACGAGAAGAAAATCGGGAAAATTATTCAAAAATTTTAAAACTTATCGCACTTTTATCAGTTCAATCATAAATCTCTTTTTTGAAAGAGTGCGAAAATTGTTGGTTTTGAAGCTTTAGTTAGTAGAGAATGGTCAGTCAGCATCATTTATAAAATCACATTTGATTCACACCCACAAGTCCTCCAAATTCTCCAATTGAACCGCAATATGCACAGCTCTCTCCTCATGACATCACCATCTACAATCTGCTCCCAGTCTCCATCGACAAAGATGTGTCCATCCCAAAAAGTTCTACTTAAGGAAAACTCCTAATTAGCTACAAATAATACCATTGAGTCGGATTGCGGCCATTGGAATAGGAAAATTAGAATTTGTTTGGTAACCATAATATTTTTCTATTCTTTGTTTCCGGTGGGGCCAAGCAGCCGTCGCCGAGAGTGAACGAGGCCCGCCTGGCCACCCTCTGACGAGCTCGCTAGACCTCACCCTAGTCTAGCAAGCTCGCCGGACTGATTGCCGACGACTGGCGGAGGTGGGCGGCGAACGGCGGATAGCGGACGCGACGGTGATGGTAGATGAAGAAGAATAAGAGAAAATGGAAGAAGAAGAAGAAAATACGGGCTTGATTCTTAGATTTATTCATGGGAACAAGAATTAATTTATTTTTTTATTCTTGAATCTATTCCAAATCCACTTTTGGGAACAAAAAAATAAAATTTGTTCCCGAACAAAAATTTTTTTAACAAATTTCTATTCTCAAATTGCTTTTGAGAACAAAAAATCGAGAATCGACCGTTTTGGATGATTACCAAACAGGCTCTTAATCTTTCAAGCCAAAATCTCACAATTATTTCAAGGGGTAGTTTTGTCCCATCACCCAAAAAGCTATGGATTTATTTTTACCACTCTGTTTTTACTTTTCTGCGCCTATTTAATTTTCTCAATTTCACAACTCCTTATTTTTTTCTTGAACCTTGCCTTAATTTGACATCACCAAAACCATTATTAGAAATTCATTTGTTCTATTTAGGTGGTTAGGGTTGCAACTACAAAATGCTGTGCAAAGCGTAAGTCAAGTATCCTGTTCATCCTCAAATGTTGGCATTAGGTACATGATTTTCTTGGATTTTCATTGACAACACATAAGTTTTACTTCAATTTTATTTTTTTTTTAAGTTTGAGATTATATTCAGTTCGAACACCACAAACCTATATGAATATTAATAATTTTTAAATTAAAAATGATTTTCTCACTTTGTTGGTAAATTAGGTATTATGGCATTCCTTGATTTTGTTAAATTACAATAGCAATACTATATGTAAAAATTACGAAGACATTTCTTATTAAAGTGAAACTTCTCTTGTCTAATGAATTAAAAATGATGATAACACATAGAAAGGAATTAAAGCTGTTGATCAACGAGCAAATGTGCTTTATTCCGGTCAATTTCTTTCATAATAGTTTATACTTTCAAATGCCTACCATTGACGAAGTGGTCTTAAGTTTAGTCTTTACAAGATTATTCTGTTGAATCATTTCTATTGCTATCCTTTAGTAGTCAAAGTTGCAGCCGATGTCGTGCAATAGGGGAAGGCAAGTCACATCGAGCATCTAAGACCGTATTGAAAGGGGACTCCAAATTGATGGGGGAAGGCAAGTTACATCGAGCATCTAAGACCATATTGAAGGGGGACTCCAAATTGATCACGATTGATTTTCTCATAGATATCCAATTGATCTTTAATTATTCCAAATTCAGGATGCAAATGTTAAGTACCATTTGCCAAGCAAGATCGATGGCAATTGCAATGTTTTATTCTATTTGTAAAAGTCAAGTGCGCAAGTATCTAAAATTTAGACTATCAAAGTGTGACGACAAAAAAAAAAAAAAAAAGAAGTGTGACGACAAAAATTTGTTCTACATCTTGATAGGCTCCCTCACACTACTATGAACCCAATAAACACAGATGACAGAAAAGTGGAGAAATCCAAGAAATGTAAACAAAGAAAAATGTATACAAACGAGTACCAAGGCATGTGAGAAATTGAGATCCAAAACTCTAGCTTGCTCCCAACGAGAAGGATGACATGACGAGTAGAAAATTGGAAAAATTATCCAAAAATTTCAAAGCTCATCGCGCTTTTGTCAATTCAATCATAAATCTCTCTTTGAAATGAGTGTGGAAATTGTTACTTTTGTCAATTTAATCATAAATCTCTCTTTTGAATGAGTTTGGAAATTGTTACTTTTGTCAATTCCATCGTAAATATCTCTTTTGAACGAGTGTGGAAATTGTTAGTTGTGAAGCTTCAATTAGTAGAGAACGGTCACTCAACATCATCTATAAAAGCGCATTTGATTCACACCCACAAGTCCTCCAAATTCTCCAAATGAACCGCAATATGCACAGTTCTCTCCTCGTGATATCACCATCTACAACCTCCCCATCTCCATATACAAAGATGTGTCAATCCCAAAAAATTTTGTTCAAGGAAAACTCCTAATTAGCTACAAATAATACAATCGAGTCAGATTGTGGCCCTTGGAATAGGAAAATTAGAGTTTATTTGGTAACCATGATTTTTTTTTTTTTTTTGTTCTCAGAATAAAATTCCGATTAGTAATGTCAGTTAATTTTTTTATTCTTCAAAATAAAAAAGTAGTTATGGAATATATTTATCACATAAATAAGAGATAACAATCTATTTTTTATTCGTAAAATAAAAATAAGAAGAATTATTTGTGAATAATTTTTTTCTTAAAAGTGAAAATGTTAAGAAACGCATCCTTAAATAGCTTATTAAACTTGGAATCCGTCCCCCTGTTTCGTATTCGTGGGGGAAGTTTCTGAAAAGTGAAAAAGACGTGAAGGACAAAACTTTTGGAAAGAAGGAAAACAAGACGAGAGAAAACACGAAGCAACTACGCAGAAGGAGCCCCGATGATGACAGCGGGGATGTAGTGCATTGTCACGAGAGCCTCTCGAGAGCTCCCCCTCCCTGATTTTGAAAATAGTCATTGATCTTGAAATTACATTTGGAAAAATGTTCAGTAGGATTAAATTTACATATAGAGAGAGAAAAAAATTATCCAAACAATTATAAATTTAATTGACTAATTTGGTCTTAAATCTTTCGATTGTGTCAATTTAGTTTAAATCTTTTAATAATTTGTCAATTTAATAATAGACATTTGGACGATTTATTAATATAATCATTTCAGATAATTATTCAAATAATAAATTTAGGATTTAATTGACAAATCCTCAAAAGATTTATAACTAAATTGACATAATTATAAAATTTATGATTAAATTGGCAAATCATTAAAAGTTTTAAAACTAAATCAACACAATTGAAATATTTAGGACTAAATTGACTGTGTATAATAAATCTAAGACATTTTAAACAATTATCTCTAACAAGAGGTGACATATGAAATTTGGCATGAGATCGATCTCGACTATTGAGGCAACTGAGTTTGAATTAATTGTTCTTTTTTAGTTTTTATCTTGGGACTTTGAAAGCAATATGATGGGCAAATTAGTAGTGCCCTAACTATTGTGTTGTGGTATGACCATATTAAAACCTTTGGATTAAACACCAATAAAGAAAAAAGTCATTGAAGTGAACTATATCCTCAAGGCTAATCTTGTGTTCATTGAGCACCTGAGCATGTTCATCTTCTTCGTTCGAGTCTAAGGTGTGAATCCCTCTATTTGTGTTCTTTCTGGGGATTGCTCCAAGGAGTTTGAACTCACATGCTCCGTTATGGTTATGATATAAGTGTCAAATGAAAGAGTCATAGGTGAATACACCTGGACGAGTTTAAAGTATTGGGATCCTATAAAGAAAAATGGTAATTTTATCATGTAAAATTATGCTATTGTCTTATTTCTTTGTGGAACTTACTCGAAAATGTCCACTCTAATCCTTGACTAACGAAAATCTCACTCTCTTCCCCACCCACTACTAGCCGACCTCTCCAATGATGTAACATCACGTTGCTATCGTAGCTAGCAGCTATCACCCATAAGTCATCCCTATCACCACGTTACGCTCTGTTATCCCTTTTGTCAACAAAACGAATAAGGGCTTGGGGTGGCCATCATGAGAGCGAACCTCCTTAGGTGACCTCAAGTCTAGGATCATGTAGGCTCAAGAGTGAGTATTAAAGGTTGTGGGGTTAAGTTTTAGCTTTCAAATTTTCATTATCGGTGAATATAGGCAAATTTCGGGGCTAGGGTTCATGCCCATCTTGTTACTCTCTACCATTCTTATGAAATCGATCTATTTAATTAAGTATACGCACATACTTATAGTCAAGATTCTTCTTTTTCTTCACATATTATTCATGTTTAAATATATGAATATGGGAGGAATCTTATTTAGGATTTGAATTTTTCTTTTTAAGTTATTATGTCGTAGGATAATGTTTACAATCAGATATGAATATATATATTTACCTTATTGTGAATGGGCTTGTCATTTTGTGTTGAATGTCTAAATTATTAGAATTGCAACATTTATAATTCCAACATGTATAAAATAACCTAAATTTTTGTGAAATTAATATTTCTAAGTTTCAGTATGTTCCAAGATTCTACCAGATAGATTCTGAGTTTCAAAAATTTAGTATCAATTCCCGTGAGCTAGGTTTCGTGATAGGGAAAATATCCTGTCCACCCCGTACCTGTACCCAGGTGCTCCCGACATGGATCAAACAGGCAAAACTAGACAGGTGCGCTTGAAGGACTTTTTTTCTCTTACTTACGATTTTAGGTTATGATTTCAATAAAACTTTTTTGGCATTGAAAAACAATCTGGGAGTAAGAATCGCACACAAAAGCTAAATTTCGTAAGTTTTATTTTATATGTAACTCCGAATCTTTAGCAAGCGTAAAATTGAAAAGATGCATTGTTTAAATTTTTCAATAGGGTTGTGGTCTCATATACCAATAAATCCATTCCTTGTTCGTTCTATGAGTTTACTTGGTAACTGAATTCTCAATTCAGGTATTCCTAGCATTTTTGCGACTTAACCATTGGGTCACTTATGTCAATCATTGGATTGAATTTGTCACACAATGATCTTTTCTTTTATTTTTAACCCGAGGAGAGAAATAATGTTAAAATCGATGTACATTTACACTCTGTTTGATAACGTTTCTATTTCTTCCAATTTCCATTATTTTATTCTTTGGAACAAAGAATGAACAAAAATCCGTTTAACAACGCGTCAACTAATTTTTTTATTCCTCGAAATAGAAAAGTGGCCAAAAAATGGATTTTAAATAGAAACAATAAATAAAAAAAGTAGCTTATTAATATTGGAAACAACTTCTATAAATAAGTTATTTTTTCTTTTCTTCCTCCTTGGCCCTCGGCAATCGATGGTGGCGATAGGCGATGGCAAGGAATAATAAGAAAAGAAAAAAAAAAAAACTTAAAAAATTGTTAAAAAATTAAAAGAAATTTTACGTTATAAAAAATTTATAAACGTATCAAACGCATTCATATTTATTTTTTTTTATTTTCGAAATAAAAATTTTATGAGGTTACTAGATGTGCTCTTTTTACTAAGAAATTAGTTTGGAAAATTAAAAAAAAAACATTATTTTTAGAAAGAAACCGTTTTGTCGAAGTAAAGACGTTACCAAACCAACACTTAATATTCTCTTTCTTCGTATCCCTCGTTCACGATTTTTGTGCAAGATAACACGCCACGAGGACAAAAATGTACCGAAAATTAGAGTGGCCCGAAAGGCACTGGTCATGGGGGTGTGGGAAGTAGCAGAGGAAGGTACGATCGGATGGGAAAGGTGGAGCAAGAAAAGCAGATATATGCAGCCAAAATGCCCCTCGGTTACCCAAAAATAACCTCTGGATCTTTCTACCGCGAGTTTTTCACGTGTTTTGAATCCTCCATAGATGTGACTGCACTATATAACCGTGCCATAATTCGCCCACTTTGTGCAGTGCCATGATCCGTGCATTTCGGTAATGCATATTTCAATATTGCAGCACCTAAAAACTGGGTGGAATTATAGAAATCGTTTTTGGTGTTTTTTCCTCGCGGGTGGAGTTGATCACATTGTGATATCATTTTAACATTCAGCGGTTGATTTTGATGGGCGGTCACGGGTTATTTGGAAAATACCTATCAGTTTGAGATTAATTGAAATGAGTAGGCAGGAGTCTAGTAAAGGAATTGGAACGGGGGAGAAAAGACATGGTATTGAAATAGCAATTATGCCATCACTTTGAAATTAAACTTTATGATCAACCGACTTGAGAGAGATGCACCCGTCATATCAAAGATTTCTTATCGAAAAAGCTTCCTAGCTTTGATATCCATTAACCTTCATTTGATGTTACCGAAAACGCCCGATGGAGAATCTCGTTCCCGTTCCCTCCCGTGCTAGTCCCGCCAACCAAGCGTGGCCCATGAAAGGATCTTGGAGATGATCCCCGGGAGAGGAGGGGCCACACACGAGCACAGCTGGGGCGGGGAGGCTATCGAGGGCAAAGCTTGTCTCCCTCTCGCAATCTCATTATTTCGCGCCGCCCGTGGCAGGTGGAATCGCAGGGCCGTGCGCCTCCTTGCGGTCGTCCCTCCTGGGCCTCCCCCTCCGTTGTCTCGTAGCTCCCTCTGCAGATAGCCGAGCGAACGAAAGCCAGCAGCTCTCCTAGCTGGGGCGTTGCGTGCTGTTTAGCCAATCTAAAAAGAGCTTGATGGATCACTCTCGAATTTGGACTCATGTATTGGCTTTGTCTGCAATCAATCTGCGGATGATGCTAACGCTTGGGACTTCGAAGTGCAATAATTGATTCTCAACCTGTCTGTAAGGATCCAATCCACTTCACGTGCCGAGTTGTCAAAAAAATGAATATTCCCAATGACCCCAAGAGGTGATCTCGATTGGGTTGGATCTTCGATTGGTAGTTAGCTGGAGTTAATTGGTCTGCAAAATGCACGTTTGCTAAGGGCGGCCTTGCCCTGATACAATTCATAAGAGCCGAGCACCTAATAAATACTTTTGATCATCCGTGCTAGATAGCCATCTGCGGGGACCTTTCTTTCTTTCTCTTTCTTTTTGGTCTCGAAGAAGCTCCTCATAAGGTGATTTAATCAGCGGGAATCTTACTTATCAATAAGACTGTCCATCCGATTTATGCTTCGAATGTCATGTATATATATTTTGCAATGGGAGGTTTTTTGTGCTTGTAGTCCACTTCTAATGTATTTTTACTTTATCCAATTAATATTGTGTTTTTGAGATTGTATCTGGATTGAACATTAGCATTTGTGCTTAGTTCAATGCGGATGTGTGGACATCTTTGAAAAATGTGCAATTAAGCCTCAAATCTTTTGAATTCGGTGCAATTAAGTCCTTACGATTACCACTTAACAAATTTTGTGGACATGACATGCTGGAAATCCCACCTGACATTTTTTAGTTTTTTGAGCTAGTGCGGCATCTCGTTGAAAATAGGTAAAGCAAATTAAAAAACAAAAAAAAAAAAAACAAAACAAAACAAAAAAATGAAACAAAAACAAAATTGGAAGAGAGAGAGAGAGAGAGAGAAAGGGAAGGACAGGCCCCCACGTCGCCGCTTGCCAGCGAGGGCAGCAGCAAGCCCCACTCCCCCGGCGCTGCATTTTCTGTCTCCAGGAAAGTGCATTTTTTGGGGGCTTTTTTTTTTTTTTTTTCGGTTGATTCTCCATTTTTTTTTTCCTTTTTTGGCCTGTTGCACTTTTTCTTATTGTGTATTACTATTAATAATTTCTTTGCATTATTTATACAAGTCAAATAGTACATAAGGGGTGCGGATATTTGCTAGTGAACATCTAAATGCTTATGCAGATGGGCATTTTTTTTCGTAACACTTCCTTTATCTTTTGGCAATTAGAAAAATTTATTATGCCACATAGATAAAGAAAAATGGGGAGCTTATCGTACATTTAGTGGCGGCAATTCTAGAAAGGACATGTGGTTAAGCATGTTTTGATTGAGTTTAATCATGTTCATTGCATCAAATGACAAACCATTTATATACGCTTAATAACATGTCATTCGCAGGTTGAGCCTTTAAACTTATTTACTCCCATTAATGAGGGAACACATCTAGATATATTATATGCCTATAACATACATCTCGTTACATTTTTACATGTCGATATATGACTCGTATGTCTTGAACAACCTGTTAATTATATGTTTATGGGGGTTTCAAAAACATGGCACAATTAATACCAATGTTATGCCCAAGATAAATCCAAATTCTGACATGACACATTACAATAGGACAACCCAAATAGAATACCCTAGGCATTACTCATTGATGAGAGGAGCTCAGTTTTTGTCTGGTTAGGCTCTAAAAAATAAATGCCAAAAATTATTCACTAAATTTTAAATATTGATAATCTCAATTACCTATAAATACTAATAAAAGCATGTTCGATCATTGAAAATTGATAGTTGAACATTATTAATTTCTCACCAAGGTAGAATGGCCATCATTATTGATAGGTTTAAGCGTTTTATTTGGTAAGATTCCCATTGGCATCAATTATTTTTTCAGTTTAGTAAATTAAGTAGCCCCTTCCCTTACTCGTCAAATTAAGTGGATGTCGACTAAATTCCAAGTGAATGTCAATAAAGATCAATAAACAAACTTAAGTTTATTCCAAATTTTCAATTGGGTTCTTCTAGAATAACAATATTTGGGCTACTGTGAAAATAATAGCTTGTTATGAGCCATAAATTTCTGAAAGAGTTTACTCACAATAATTTATAATTATTTGTTAGTTGATATTTTGTGGTTTGGAACAGATTATTATTTCATAATAGATAAAAAACTGTCTCTCAATCATTTTTCTTTTCAATCACACTTAATTTGATCATCAAATTGGTAAGTGTAACTTGCGTTGATTGATAACATGTTCATTTCATCGTGATCCAATACAAAGTTTTGTGAATGTGAATTAAGTTGGAAACACAAAAATATCATAAGAATTGCACATACCTTACTCTATCTATAGACCTCACTCCAAAAGTAAACTAGACTAAAACAATGAAACAATATACAAACCAAGAAGTTGTTAATGTGTTATGCAAAGGAGGCGATCCTGATGATCCATGGATGATCGCACGGAGGATACTAAACTAGTTGGCTTCCATTTGAATCTTAGCGGGGCCCATTAGATTCAATTTATTGGGCCCCCATGATACATGGCCCAAATAAAGCACTCACCTCTCCATCAAGCCCATTGTCTGGCCCGGGGGGGGAATTTTAGTACATTGTCTAAAATCTTTCATTTATGCTAATTTTCTCCTAAACCTTACAACAGGTTTATGACATTTTTGGTACCTTTCCCACCCACCAGCTGCTGCACATCTTGGATTGCTCTTGGTGGCTCCATCAGTATTATGTTTTAGCCCAATCTATGAAGGGTGGGTCCTTGACCTATCGACGACCACACATTTTCTCTCCTTAAACTAAGTCTTGCTTCACCTCGGTTGTTTTCTCCATCATCATAAAAACCAAATGGTAACAATGAAATATACAATGATGTTCTCCCCTATTTTCGAATGCCTCCCTTGAGCAAAGGCTAGTACCCCTGCATAAAGGCTTGAAGCACATGGGCTTGAAGCACATGAGCTTGAAGCCAGTGACTTGTATGCAAACATAATTTGTGTATTGGCAACAATATTTTGTCTTAATTTGGGGGTTAATATCGCAAAAAACCCTAAACTATGTCTACTGTGACACAAATACCATGAACCTCATTTTGTGTCATCAAAAACTCTGAACTTGTCCATTGTGATACAAATATGCCCTGAACTTTTTTTCTGTCATAAAAATTTCTAGAACTTATACCAGCACAACAAATATATCTTGGATGAATTTGAGATTGATGATATATAAAAAGTTGGGGGTGTTTGTGCATAGTGAATGATTTGTGATTTTTTTCAGGAATAATTTGTGATTTTTTTTGTAGTATTTGTCCCATTAATTTATAAGAATGTGAGTCTTTTATCTTCTGTCGAATGAATGTTTTTTTTTTTTTTTCTCCTTGCGATTCAACGCACGTAGGCCTAATCAAGAGCTTACTGGGCCTGCGAAGGACTACTGGGCTTGAAGTATGATTCACGTGGGGCTTGCGTAAGCATATTCTCCTGTGGTCGGGGCCTACCCACTTAAGCCTAGTCAACCCACCTAGGCCCAATCACTTCATGAAGAAAATATAATTCGTTTAGGGTTTTGCGGACCAATTTTTACCCATCAACAGGGTCTACAAAGCACTCGGCGCTCGCATTATACCTAGGTGATAAATATAAATTACAAATGTCCCGATAATAAGGAGCGACAGAAAAAAAAAAGAGATCTTATCATATGTGGGGACAACTTATTTTCGATGCTTGACTTACTTGTGATATTCCCTTAAAATATGAAATTGAAAAATATATATTTTTATTTTTTTTTTTTTTGGGCCAGAACCCAATGATCACGGCGGCCGGAGGAAAGTAACATATTGAAACTTTGAAAAATCCACGAAACAAACATAAAATTTTATAATCAAAATTCAATTATTGAGAAAAGTTATGGATGTTATAATTTTCGCATTAAATAAAATCAATCGTAAGTATGATGAAATTTGCCAAAAAAAGAAGAAAAAAACACGAAACGGATCTTATGAAAATGTCTAAAGACAGGGTTGAATGGTCAAAAGCCCCTTGGGCCTTCGCAGTTCGCGTTTTGCAACCCCTGCTTGAATCTCTTGCCTCGCCACGGTCCTTTCTCTCCTTTGGCGCCTCTCTCGCTCGCTCGCAGCTATGGAAGACCAGCTGGACATGGCAGAGAAAAAAGTAAGCTTTGCCCTTCTTCCTCCATGTTGCCCTGGTTCTGTCTGCATCTGCTGCTCTTTTGCGGCGTTCCGTTGCTGTTTGTCCGCGTGAATTCATCTGGGTTCTCTTGCTTCGCGCCTCTCTTTACCCGTTAAACTGTAATTTGGAACACGGACTAGGTCTTTCGCGGGTTTTTTGGGTATACTATAGTTCACGGTATGAAGCCCAGGTACTTGTTTGCAGTTCTAGATAAACGTACTTTACCCGGAAAAAAAAATGGGTGTTGAAATAATTAGCGTGACCGAATTCACCAGTTCTAGCAGTGTCTGGCTCTGTGGAAGGCGTGTCTTTGGGGGTTGTTCGAAGAATTTCTTCTAAAAGAATGAATTAGCATGCTTAAATCATTCTTGGGTCGGTTAATTTAGAGTGACCAGACTTCTGTATCCTGGAAGTGTCAAGTTTCTTGGTTTTTCTACTGTTGGCAGGTTCTTGTTGAAGTGGTGAAAATGGCCCAGAAACGGGGAATGAGCGGTGCTAAAGGAGTGTGGAAGGATTTTTTGAACAGTTATGACAAGCAATTAGGGGCCTCTTTGAGTGATCCCTCGAGGAGGTCCAAGGAGGTTTTGGCTGCTTTCTTGAAGACTTTCACTGATGAGAACGATTTGAAGGTAATTAATTTTGGAGAATCGGTTTATTTAGGCTTAATTTAGCTCTCCGTAGTATAGTGAACGATTAAGATGGCCGCTGATTGTCATTTGGTTGTTGCAGCTTTTTGCAAAAGTTATTCAGTGCCATTCGAACCGTGCCCTAACGGAGCTATTCAAAGAGGAATCTCCACAGCATAAGTCCCCGGAGCAGGTATGATTTGGTAATTTTGGTTTTTAGTGCTTTACTCTCGTCAGAAGATGAATGCTACTTTGATGGAAGACTCTATGATCGTAGTCCTAACTGATAGGTAATGTGCCATTGAGCCACTGCATCTCTTTTGGCTAGCAGTAGAAGTTACGCTGTTATGTTTGTTTTCCCTATTCCTGACAATTGTTGGATTCCGCCTACTGTAGCTTTATTAGGTTTTCCATCTTGACCAAGGTTACAATTGTTTTTCTCTTTATGTACATTTTCCCTGGATCTTTCTTTTAGGTGATAAACTTATTGCACTTTTGTTTGAAAAGATGAACTTATATTCTCAAATTGCATGCAAGAAGTGAATTTTCTCTTTCGTTCTATTTCTTCTAACTCTGCTTGATGGTAATCTACTTTGCTGTGGAATGATGTGCACCTATTGGTTTAGGGTTGGTGATGTTGCTATTCATCTAGATTCTCCTTAATGGTTTGATAATTTTCTTTCTTTCAAGTATGCTTACACATGTATGGTTACAAACGTCTCCATCCATGTCAAACGCAGTACTTAACTTATTCATTCTTAGGCAATTCTATTTGTTCTTTTTCCTGTGTCTAATGTATATAAATAAAGTTACAAATTTTTTTTCTTTGTTTTGTTTTGCTTCATTGGTTCTACTGTTGTCTGTGGTAAGCTAAACTTGTGACTTTGTATGATTACATCTTTCATGCTAATTGCTATTGCTTAGTGAAATATTGTGAATCTTGATATACTCTTTTTCTTATGTCTAGTGTTGATAACTCCTTCTGCTATACATCCTTTAGCCTTTCATCTCCTGCATGGCCTCCAGTAAGAAATGTTGTAATACTTGTTAATTGGGATGGTGGCAGTGCAGAGATTAGTTCGTCTCACTTTGGAACATCCGCAATACCCGTCGGAATATTCTTTCCCATCATATGAAGAGGTTTGTTATCAGAACTGCCGGTTTTCTTTTTAGTGCTACTTGGCAACAAATGTTCTGAAGTTCACATTATCATTTGTTGCTGCAATATAATGAATTATGTGTAGTGGTATAGAATATTGACTTGTGAGATGTTCAGTGAGGTTTTTCATTGAATTAGTTTCCTAGTTTAATACTTGAATCTGCAGAAATCCTGTCTTAAGTGTCAAACTTCGGTTTTATTCAGGGCTACATAGTCTGCAACAACCAGTTATAGTGTGGTAAGGAAGGCTCCATTGACATCAAAGGCTCAGTTGATGTAATTAAAATCTAGGTCGACCATTATGGATGGTAGCAGCAGTGGCTTTTTATATTTTAGTTCTCCTCATTCTTTCTTCAGCTCAAGGTATGACAAGGGAAATAAAAAATCCAACTAGTTTTAGATTTGGAAGATCTGCAAAAAATCACTATAATTTAGCACGTCTGCAGTGTTAATCCCTTGATTTGGAGCTCCCAGTTGAGTGTGGCTTAGAGAATGGGGTTGAGCATGTGTTCACTGAGGATGTCATAACATAATCACTGTAATTTGCAGGATTAATTTGTCCAGGGCATCTTGTCAAGTGTGCCCTTGTGGGCCTTTCAGTTAGTAAATATAAACTTGAACTATAGGACTATCTATTTAAAGAAATAGAGTGATGCTGATATGCAGATGGGTTGGATCTCCTCCAACCCTGTCAATCATGCATTTTCTGATTTATCTGTCCAAATTTAAGAATGAAATTTGCATCAAATCTAATGCGGAACAACCTTCTTTTGATGCTTTTCATGCTATAGTTGCAATGAGAATCAAGAACCATTCTGTGATATAATGTTGTCTAAAATACAGACATATTTGAAATATTAAAGGCTAATTTGTTATTTGCAAATTTTGGAGACAAAAATGATGAGATAGCTAACTGCTGTTCCTTAATTTATTGATGTTTTACCATAGTCACGTTAGCTAAGGCAATGAAATTGCAGTGATGCGGATTGCCATCTTCATGGTCATCCTTGCATCCTTCAAACTGGGTAATGCCTATGAAATTGCTATATTTTGATAGGCTGCTGGGATCGAGATCCTATTTAGGCAGAGCTTACTCTGTGCTCCAAATTCTAATGTAAAAGTTTCTGATAGGTATCGATTTTGTGGATGAAGATATTCCACATTTAATCTAAGCGCAGGACCGCCAATGGTGAGGAAAAGAGTGCCTTGTTTGGGTTAAGTCCTGTCAAAGGGCACTTTCAGTGTGTAGCCTAATTTTCATCATGAGGAATTACTAAGCGTAAGTTACTAGAAATTCACTGTTGTAGCACTTATCTGCAACTAAGATAAAGTTAGCAACTTAAGTTTAATGTGAGTTTTAGAAGGAACAGCAGATTATTTGGCTTTTTTCTTTTTCTTTTTTAGGAAGCCAGAAATTGTAGTAATATGCTATTTTGATCAATTAGTTTGTATGGCCTAATGTGTGGTTTTGTATTGTCAAGTTCGTACTGGGTGCTGATAAGATCAATGAAGTTTTACTTCAGTTGTTTTTCATTCCCTAAATGATCTTGAGTGTGCAACTTTGTTGCTAAATGTGCTGCACAATGGATATGTGCATTATGCTTTTCTGCATTGTTTTTTCCCCTAATATGGTTAGATGGTGAAGCAGGAATGGGTGGTTATAAAGCTCAAGAAAAAGTCCAAGGTGATGAGATCAACCAATTTGGTTGCTGTCGACTGTGAGATGGTGCTATGTGAAGATGGCACTGAAGCTTGTGTGAGAGTATGTGTTGTGGATCGCAATCTGAAGGTACTTGTTTGTTCATGGCCACATTCGATGATGTAGTATGATGGTTGAAGGGCCTTTGAAGAAGGAAGGATACATAAAACCATGCTGTATTTCTCCTTTTAGTTTTAACTTGCTGCAATTTTTGCTCTCTTTTTATATCCTTTTTTTGGTTGGGGGGGCGGTGGAATTGGTGGGTGTTGGTTGTGGAGCTTTTGTGGTGGAGGGAGAGAGACGCAATTTCCATACTAGAAATAATATCATTTGAAGAAAAAAAAAATGTTCTCCAAAAACAGAAGGTTCAACAGCTTCTGCTCCTTTCCAAGATTTGTTGTTGTACATTTTGACCTTCATTGAGACCTTTGTTGTTGCAGGTCAAACTTAATGAGTTTGTGAATCCTGGTAAAGCAATTGCAGATTACAGAACTGAGATTACGGGAATTGCTGCAGCTGATTTGAATGGAGTTAAATGCTCATTATCAGATGTACAGGTGCATTCTCTGAATGGCCTTTTAAACTTAATGCTTAGTCTATATAGTTGAGTGCTACTTCACTGGGACAAAGTTGGCTTATTTTGCAGAAATCTATGAAGAAGCTATTATCACATGGAACTATTCTAGTTGGCCACAGTTTGAACAATGATTTGCAAGGTAATTGAGCTTTTTGATTTGATGCATTAAAATTTTCTCTCTGCCAGTACTAGAACTTTGAGAAATCATTTAGAATTGGTAGTTTTCCATTTGGTTGAATACATCCTTGTTTATACTCTTCATTCTGTATCTTTGGTTTCAGCACTGAAGCTGGATCATGCGAGAGTAATTGATACCTCTTACATCTTCAAGTATTCTGATGCACCTTTTCAAAGAAAGCCATCTTTAAATAATCTGTGTAAGGCAAGTAACTCGAAATTTTGATGTATCGTGCCCACTTTCTTTGCCAATACAGTAATAATTTACTTTCTAGTGTTTTAAAGCCAAAGCATCTATTTATTTTGAAGCTTCCCCTCAAATGCTTACATCTGAGTTTTCTGCCTTTTGGATGTGGTAGCCCTTACAAGTCTTACTTCTCCACTCTTACATTGGACATCCCTTTGGCAGAATTATAGCAAGCAGAAGATGCATTCTGTGTATTATTGATGAGTTTAATGTGTCATTTTGGCAGTCTGTTCTGGGCTATGAAGTTAGAGAGAAGGGTGCACCACATAATTGTCTAGATGACGCTTGTGCTGCAATGAAGCTTGTTCTTGCTGTTGTTGAGCGTGGATGCGATACAAATATTCCGTGTCTCCATGATGTTGTGAGTTTCTTTGCTTGCTACTCGAGTTTCTGTGAATCATTAACCTTCCTTTCTTGATCTCTTGATTTTCTCATTTTCTAGGTACCTGATTCCGAAGTGGCCAAGCTGCTGCTTCACAGGATACCTAGAATTGTGCCCATTGGAGAATTACATAGAGCAATGCCTGGGGAATTTAGAGTTGAACCAAAGGTTTGAAAATTTGAAACACTGTAATACGTAGTTGATATGGTTATATTATCTGCGCCATCTAATGTAGTAGTTAAACCCACCTTGTTGGTTATTGGTGATGCTTTCCTTGGGAGTTTTAGCTGTGTATGCTTTCTCTTCTTGCTTGTTTTCTGTGGATTAGTTAGAGAAAATAGCACGGCCTGTCTTATCCCTACTAAATGTTGAGACATGTTACGAGTTTTACTTGGCGAGCTAAACTGTTCCTATATTGTTATTTTTGGCCAATTCATTTTATTCTCTACAGACATGGGAAATTTTGTATATGACTGATGAAAGAACAGTGCATTCATGCTTGCGTGTATTTATTATTTATTATGACAAACTTGTCAACTTGAAAATATTCTCTAAACGGTACTGTCAACTCAGGAAAAAAATGAAGTTGGGATGTAAGAATTTTGCACTTTGCATAAGTTAAGGTTCTTCGGTGATAGGCTATTGGATAAAGGGCATTAAATCTATACAGCAAGATTTCAATCTTTATACTTTAATTTTAGCCTTTAATTAACTATCTTTTTAAGCTTGCTACATTTGATGGTTTGCTGAAGTGATCTGGGAGTTAATGAGATGAACTGGTATATCGCCGAGTATCTAGATTTGTGGCTTGACATGCTATTATGCCATATGCTTTCATTATGTTTGTTCAGTGGTGGATCATTTCTTCCTGCAGCCATCTAAGAATGCTCGTGGGGATACATATTCAGCTTTGGCTGTTTTCAGCAGTATGGAAGAGGCACATCGAGTCTATGAAAGTTTAGAGGGCACTTTAGAGAAGGTAAATTTTTTTTCCCTTAACCTATAATTATGAGAGGATTGCTTCTTTCTATTCTTTTCTTGATGGAGGCTCTTGATAATTTTGCTCATTTCGCTCTTAATTTCCGAAACTAATTGAAATATTTTGTTGGGTTCCTTAAAGGACTCATTTGGACGGTCTCAGAAAGTAATTACATTTCATCTCAGTACTGGTACTGAGGCTAATTTATGCGTCCGTGAAACAATGCACGACAACTCCCTCGGCCAGTTAAAGAAGAGAGCAGCCGAGATGTTGGATTCTGGGGAATTGAAAAAACTGAAGGCGAGCAAGATTGGAGAGATTGAGGTGGCAGCTGTTAATCAGTGCACTGATCACTTGAAAGAGATCGAGAGATTGAAGGAGGAGCTGAGGCAAAAGGATCTTCAAATAGTAAATCGGTGTGAAGACCACTCAAAAGAGATTGAAAGATTGAAGCATGAGTTATCCCAAAAGGATCTTGAGATCTCTGTTCTCCACAAGATTGTGCAACAACATAAGGAAAAAGAGCTGCGGAGAAAATCAAAGAAGTTCTAAATCAAGGATCTGACAAAGAAAAAGTCGATGACTTACGTGCATGATTAATTGTTCTCCTACCAATTTGGCAAACACAATGACGAATTTTGCCTCTGCACCAGAATGGTGCAGAGATTCCAATTTTGGGTAATGACGGAACTGTGTGGATTATTTAATTCATAGATAAGTTAGGTGGTTTTTTTGGCCCGCATTTTGTTCTTCAGGCTTTGGAAATCATCTGGATGCTGCTACTGCTTTGACGATGGAAATTAGTTGCCTCTCAGAGCTGATTTCCGCATTTTGGTTTTTCTATTTTTTCATAGAAAACTTTCAATGGAGTTTGTATTTCTGAAGTAGTATGTATCAAAAGACATACTTACAACTGTGTTGTTTCATCACTCCTAATGTAAAGAGCGTATTAAATTACGTGGGCACCGGGCTGATCTTTTCACTCTGCTGGTTCTTGAGCTATGCTTCATTTAGAAAGTGATGGTCAATCAAGATGGAAGAACCTATACGATTTGCACGGTTTGAAGTCTTAGAAATTCATCTGTCGACTGCTATTCAATGCATTATTATGCCTTTCAGAAATGGCGAATGCGTAAGACATGAGCAAGTTCATCACACGCCCTTTGACATGTGCATGACAAATTTCAGCATTCGCAGTTTGTTTTCTAAACATCACTGAAATGTGAAGCATTCGACTCCTGGCCTTCTGATTTTATTATGACCATTGCAGCGAAATATTTTTCACAGCCTTTCTAAGGAGATGAAGTTATGGTTACATTATAAGAAAGAGAAAAAATGAAAGGAAAGCAGGAAGATGATTTCAATGTGACATCTGAAACTGAACCGTAACCAATTGAGAAGAATAGGAATTGAACCCGACAGGGACGAGAAATATATGAATGTGATAAATATGCATGAAAGCCTGTTAACCAACTCTTCTCAAGTTTAGATGCTCCTGTACTCTTCCAATCTACGTCTTGGGATTCTTTGTAGTGTTCAAGGTCAAACAACAATGGACTGTAACGCGTCATTCGCTCTCATAATCTTCTTCATCTCCGAATGTAAAAACCGAGGCATCAGCTGCTATGGCTTTAAAGTCACTGACTCCACCAGAGTCAGGCTTAGGCATCTCCAGGCCAGAAGCAGATTTCTCAGCTCCATCACTATGCACTTCCTTATTAGCGTCACCCTGTGAATGTTGCTCACTGCCTATTGACAGCTTATCAGCACTTTGCGTCAAAATCTCCATTTGCTTCACTGATGAACTCCTGGTATCAGGAACAAGAGCCGGCTCATCACCACGCCGTACTTGCTTGTTATTTGAGGGACGGGTCTCCTCTCCTTCACTGTCGGAGAAAACATCATCATCATTGTCATTTTTTTGAGATGCCTTTGTGCCGGTTGATTTGCTTGTGTCTCTGCCATTTGGATCTGAACTTCTTGACATTGTATCAGGTTCCTTGCCAGTGGAGTCAGTATTGGCCTTTGCTGGCATGGTGCCATCATAATCTATCATTACAACTTCCACGTGGAATCCAGGAGAAGGAACATTTCTCTGCGTGGTGATTAGCAGTATTTCTTAAATGAGGGAAGAATAAAGTTATAGAGAAACTTACATATGCTCAAAGTAGCACACAGGCAATAACTACTTTTTTACCTTGTCAAAGCCATCAAGATCAGATGAGCTTAGAAGTGTTCTGTTTTCCATCATTGTCGTATTTAACCAACTGAAAGAGAACAACGAATGAGGTAATTAAAATGATGCATATGCCCTAAGCCAACACAAGAAAATAAGGAAACTCTGTCCATGATTAATGAATTTACAAAAATCTTTCAAATAGTATCCGATAAACCAGGTATTGGAGACATGCTTAATTTTAGCAGGTGGTTCATAAGCTTTCTTTTTTTTTTTTTTTTTGTTGTTGACCTCAATTTCCATCACATCTTCATGGACAGAAATAAGCATGGAAAAGTAAAGCAAGCTGTATGACCGAAATACTACTTTGAGATTTGAGGCTACCTAGTAGTTATTGTTTACACAGTATTGTATTGAGTCATCTTTTTGCTTTATTTATTCATTGAGTCATTATAATAATTATGTGGTCTTGGCTACAATATTGAGCCATCATCATTTCCGATCCAAGTGCACTATGGTCCAATAAAAAAACATAAGGAGAAGAATAAAGTAATTAGCAAACCAGTAAAAATCTCCTTGGTACTCATGAAAGTGGATTTTAAAGTCCCCCTTCAACTCTGTAAGGCCAGGCTCTCCTGGTATAGCAAAAACGACCACTCCCTTCTTGGGTGGTTTGATCCAGAAATCTTGTGGCTTCAAATGCATAAAAGCTCACATTAATATGACTCCACAAAGAAGAAATGTCTGTAGAGGCTGATGTAGATGAAGTTGCCAAGTTGTTCAAATAAAGACTTTTCAAATATAGGCTTTACCATTAGATCTTTAGTCTTGGGATGCTTTTTGGAGGAGAAGAGAACACCTATCAATTTGAGAGACATCCATAAGTAGTCTTTCATGTAGCATGTGATAATGATAATTGGTTAGAAGCAAACAAGAAATGTGAACAGCCAAGACAGAATTTCAGAGGCTGAAGATTTTCCTATTTTGAGTCTTGCGCAATTGACATAAATGAAGTGCAGGAAATTTGACTTATTCAACTTGACACTGAAGATCTCACTAAACATCAAATGCCTCAAGACCAATGATGGTACCTATGGACAGGAAATCTATGCTGCCCCATACAGATGCGATGAGACACAAAAGTTTTATAGACAGAGTACAAATGAAATGGTAAAAAGATATGTTTCAATCGTCAGGCTGCATTTTAATGGGGCAAAAGGCACTTGAATGAAGAAAGCCTGACGTTACCAAACATTAGGGTGCTCCAAATAAGCATCAACCCGGTCCTAAGTTAAGTGATGAGGGTGCAATATATGGGGAATTAGCAAACAGAAAAAATTTGACGGAAACTAAAGATGATAGACTTTATAAGGTTTGACATGAACTCCTAAATAAGATAATGCTTCAGCTGAAGAGAACGCTATGTTTCTTTCTGACATCTTTGTTCATTTAGTACGCAAATGAAGCTACGGTAGCCTTCCAAGCAAACTCCTTCCAAGCAAACTCTTTTATTGACATCCTGATGCCATGGACATTTGGACTTACATAGTCTTCTCTACTACATGTCAGAAGCATCAGAATTTTAAGCATCAAAAGAAAAGCAAACAGGCATGACTACTCATATCAGATCTCAAGAAATCCAGAGAAAGCCAATTTGAAAATTCAAAAGTAGCTTAAAATCCAACTTTTTGGCTGAAGTTCACTTACTTAAACGTGAAACTATCCAGCTCCTTACTTTTAGATTGCATGTTGGGTTTATAATCATTTCGAACTTAATTTGACCATCCTAGTTCTTTCAGTCCAGTTATCAGTATTTCTGTTTTAAATAATAGTTTGGATTACATAGTGCCTAATTATTCTTTTGGTTCTCCTTTTCTTTCGAGAAAGTAGCAAAGCTTCAAAAACTTGTATAAGCAAAGAAAAATCTCCCAATTAAGAATGTGTTTACTGAAGATTATGGAGGAGCATGTAACATAGGCATAAAAGTCCTCGAGCAAACGACACTTGTTATGAATACTTTAGGGATGGCTACATTATTCCCTTTTTTTTTTTTTTGGCTGAAACATTACTACGTATTAAGATGAGTCATATTGGCCACTAATTTTCATGGGTGAAAATAACAAAATATCCTTATATAGTAGAGATATATGTATTGATATCGGACCAGATTCTGATGAGCGAGGTACGTTATTAAGAGCATCCACAAGTAACTTGAATACAAGCCAGAGACAAAAATGTTTGTCTCCAATTTGCAAAACATATGGAGACAATATGAACAGTATAATCTGCAAAGAGATGCAAAACATACCATTATGATCAGATATCGTAATCGCTGGCCTTATCCAGGAGGGACATCTGTGAAGCCGGAATCCTCTTAGCATGCATCTGATAAATTTCCAAATTTAGGATGGTGTGACACCAATCAACGTTATTCTATAACTGATTCAAAGGAGCATACCTACGTCCAGCTGGAATTTCTCTACTGAAGCCGGTTAAAACACGCTCAAAGTACTGGACATACCTCTGTTCACAGAATTAAAAAATTGTGAGAAAGATGTGATGGTGAATGGTGATCGACACCTTGCATAAGAAATTGTTGTGCATGTGATATTGACTGACAATTTGACTTGGAAGAACTAGAGCCTTGCCATCTATACATCTTTTCTGATTGTAGTAAGCAACGGCCTCATCAGCTGTAGGGAAGATCTGCATCATGTGGCAAATACAAAACAGAGGAACAAAGGAAGTCAAGTAAATACTAAACATAGACCAGTTCCATAAACAAATACGAGTGCCCAGCAGATGAACCGTATGTCTCTGTATCTGATTACCTTCATGAACAAGAGAAGGCTACAGATCATCAACCCCGTCCTACCCATCCCAGCTTTACAGTGAACTGCCACAACATTTTCTATGTCCTCCTTCAACCATGAGGATGCACTTTGACAAAAGGATAGTATAAGTGGCATAGGTGGGCAATTGTGATCAGCAAATGGAAAGGTCGCAACCTATGATGCATCCAAAAAGTCAAAAAGCCCATTCTTGGGAATTAGCAGAAAGCCATAATGATCATGGCACTAACAAATAATCAACTTTGACTTTGAGAGGTCAAAACCTCCCCCACCCACAGAATTATACGAGAGAGTATAAATATTACCTTTCCACCAAAAAGTGATGCATCATATAGCCTTTCTGAACAGAGATTACAGACTTTGTATTTTCCCTGCAGATAAAATGCTTGTATGAAGCAGTAGTTAAGACAATGACAAAGGTGGTAATAGGAAACAATGCAATCAGAATGTCAAACGAATCTTCCCAAGCACCATCTCTTAATGAAGGAAAGGTGAGATCAGTTGCTAAACTAGTTCAGCACGGGAGCAAATTAGACAGCAATGACAATTTTGTGGGAATGAAGCACACAAGCAAACTGAACTCTTCTCAAGATTCTCAACAATTTAATCTGCTGACTTAAGTTGCCCAAATAAAATGCTATCTTGCAGAAAACACTGATCCAGTAAACATATGAAATCATAGAAAAGGAGTAGACAGTGTTGTTTAGCAGGAATTTGAAACAGAGTGGATCTACTATATCTACCATTAAGATGAAATAATGCAATTCCTCACATCTTGAAAAAGAAGCAGCCACCCTGACTAGGTCATGGATAAGAAGTGCAAAAAATGGAAAGTGACAATCTGTCTGTTTTTTTTTCCTGTTAGATATTGAAGCTAAAAAAATAGTTGCTTAGTACTAATGGACAAATTTTGGGGACATCATCTCATTTCTGGATTCCATATCATTTTGTTAGAAAGGAAAAGTTTGATGTAACAGAACAGACCTATGTTCACATATAAGCTTTGTTATGCCATGGCTAAATTTTGAAAGATTGCAACAGAACTATCTGCAAACTCAGCAAATGTTATGTAACTCATCTGACTCCTCAATAACATGTCTTAACATAAAATATGTGCAGATTTACAGATCCCAGTGTAGATCAACACACGGATTACTAGAAAGTGCGTTGTAAGGGGGGGGGGGGAGAGCATAAAAAAATAAATAAACAAATAACTCATAGGAATCACTTGTTTGAAAGATAACATTACCTGGTGGTGTGTCTCAAAAAAATTAATCACCTCTTCCATATGATTACGATAAAAGCCCTGGAAAATAAGCTTCAGTTACTATATTGTTGGATAGTCTGAGGTCGAACAAATATTAAATTTTGGCAGAGCTTTTCACCTCAAAATACCCAAATAGACCTGAGCTTATGTCTCCAGCTGGGAATCCCATTGCAATTACATTCTCAGTGATATATGTCATATCCAAATCGAATCCTCCTTCCTATTAAGTACATGGCATAATTAGCACAATTGAAAGACTAAGCATACTACCGAATGAGCATATAAAAGAGCTATTACCAGACAGATAGGAGTGTAAAGAGATAAAAGGAATGTACGTGACAGCATTAGAATTGAAAATAACACGACGTTATGCTCAATAAAGCAACTGCCAATTTATAACAGAATTATGAATTCATAGAAGAGAATGATGAGCATAAGTATTGGAGAATATACATATGGAGTATCCATAGCTCTTCTCCACCAGCTTTACGTGCGACAGTTTACACAAGACCTCCATTCAAAATACCTATGCCCAGCCTCTTCTGAAAGGTGATTACTACTCAACCTTTGTGTTTGCAAATGCATATTTCAAAACAGCTGGTCAGTATTAACTCAACTCATTCCTTTAGATATTAAGATTGAAGATTTAATTTGCATCCGTGAAATACAAACATTGCAAGATTAACACCTATGATTGGGGCTGTTGCATAGATCCCACAGGGTTTTCCAGGAATTAGAAGGACCCACTTGTACCCCTCCATGTCATGCTAGTTGTTCATTTCCTACAAGGTTTATATGATTTCGAAATGGTCCATAAAACATATTAGTGTTACCTGGTATCTCCTCTTATTTTGTGAGACAACATGACGTGCCTTGACCTGCACAGCCTTCACAGCATTGCGAGATGAGTCAAGCAACCCTTTTGCCACTGATCCGAGGCCACCAGATTGAGCATTTTCTGAGGTGCCTCGATCAGCCTCTTTTGTTGTAGGAGTTCCTGCGGGTAATCGAAATCCCATGCCATTGGCAAATCTTGATAGTGTCCCAATCCCTGAATTTGGACTCTGGGAACTGTCCTTTGAAGTTGCTAGAGGCTGCGGAAGTTTCAAATTTCTTGTCCAAGATGATATGCCAGAGGCAGATAAGAAAGATGGCAATTCATAGGAAGGAGTCCCTGTCTGAGAAATGCTAGGGACAGTGGGTTTATCTTCAGAAGAAGTGGAAGGAGATTGAGATGATGAGTCCACTGGTTGGGCATCCATTTTGCCACCCAATGCAATGATCAAAAGCTGTAACTCATCCAAGTTAGACCAGCAATTTGAAGCATGTATTGTTTGAATCTCACAAGCTACTCATAGGGCACTCACCATCATCTGACCTAAACATCAACCGATATAATTGGCAGAAAAAGATTCATGGAAAAAGACAGTCAATTTCAGATGGCTAGTTAAGAGTCACCATGGAACAACATACAGAGGTAATTGAAGAGAAGAGAGTTCAAGGAAGCTGGACTCGCGTTGCGATCAGCATTACCTCTCAGAGCCAACAAAACATCATGGATGTATTAGTTGGCTTTCAAGGTCGTAATTACAAGTGATGCTCATAAGCAGCTATGCCACAAGATCGTGCCAAAGTAAAAATTGTGCAGTGACACTTGTGCAACAAACTTCTGTCGTGTGATTAGCCCATCACATCACAAACAATTCATTGATAAGATTACATCACCAGAGATCTAGCCTTCCTATTCAGAAATTAGAAGCAGCTCTTCCATACGACAACAAAGATCAAACAACCAATCTTTGTTACAATCGAAACTTCATTTGTGGGTATTCAGATTAACCTCAATAGCATACATCAACACAGTCAAAAGAGGCCTTCCTCATTGACTAACAAGCATTCGATAATCTGGGCATGAGAAACAACAGATCTTGGGAAATCTCCCAGCCAAATTATCAAGCATATAAAGGAAAAATGTCTGCATAAACACGGGTTTTTGCCAATTATCTGGTTGAGGCCAAGCCCAACCAAGTTGATCCTGTGAAGCATTGGTAACTATGTCTATCGACGGTCTTCAGAGAAGAGCAAGAACAGAGAGAGAGAGATCTGGGCAAGAAGGCTGAAGGGGCACGCGCATTTATACATACAGATCAAGAATCTGTGCACATTGAGCAAATGGGTATAGAGATAGAGACACAAGAACGATGATTACGTGCAGATTACTTTAACTCTAAGAGATGCTGAGATCCACTGAAACGAACCAGGAGCGTACGAGAGAGCTTTGTCTTTCCCGAGGAAATGCAGGCCCGAAGAAATGGCGGACTTCAAGTCTGGTCACTCCCAGTTTAAGCCATTTTTTTCCGGGAATTTTCTTATAATTAAAGAAAAACAATGATGCCAAAAAAAGGTTATGCGTTACATGGATCAAATCCAAGTTAAATTGAAAATAGAAACAGTGGACATTCTTAGTTGGCACTCCCTTAATTGAAGATTGAGAAAGCGCATGCTCATCTTTTAACTTGCGTTCTTTTTTGAAAGGGATAAGTATACTGGTTAAAATTTATTATAAAAGTGCAATTAAGTCTTCTATCTTATAAAAAGTGTAATTAAGTAAAAAAAATTGTTAAATTAGTGCAATTGAGTCATTTTATTCTAATTTCACTAGTGAAAAATGCTGTCATATATTTTTTTTATTATTTTTCTCTTTGCAACATGATGTTAACCTCATTAAAACATGAAAGATAAGTGTAAAATAAAGTTGTTTTGGTTTAAATATAATTTTTAAATCTAAATATAAAAGAGAAAGCAAGGCAAAAGATGAGAGCTTGTAGGCACCCCACCATTGTAGGGATGGTGGGTTCTGATTGGCTAAGGGTCAGCAATCCCCACCAATTGCAAGTGAGATCTTGCAAGTGTTCACCCAAATCTAGGTGAGGGTCGAGTCGCGGCTGTCGCCTAGATCGGGTGATTCATTAGCCATTAGCCTCACTAGTTAGGGCTCGGCACCCCTTGTTGCCCATCCTCACTTTTGCCTAGCCTTCTCAGTGATAGTGAGCCACTCGAAAAAAGACTACAAGTCCTTGTTGTTTAGTCTCACCCTCCTCCTCCTCATGCTTCTTCTTCTTCTTCTTAATTTAGCATTATTTTAATTTAATTTTAAAATCAAATTTACATCAAAACAACATCATTTTAACCTCATATTACATATTTAGCCATATTGTTACTATGTAGGAGAGAGAAAATATTAAAAAATATGTATGTCGATATTTTCATTAGTTAAGTTGGATAGAATTAACTGAATGATTTAATTATATTAACTTGACAAGTTTTAGGACTTAATTATACTTTATACTTCCATAACTATTTAAGATTTCTAGTACACTTATCCCTTTTCAAATATAGTACCTTGAACTTGTTATTTTTCCAAAATTCTTCAAATTAAATCCTTTAATTTTTTATTTATCGAAATTGATGCATAATCAATGCTAGTCAAAGTAGGATTATACTTGTAAGTGAAGTAGTCTATTAATTGATACATCTTAGCTAATGGTATAATGATGATATTTCTTAATTATACTTATGGTAATTAATTATTTAGAATTAATGTTGTTCTATTCATTATTGAATCTATTTATTGATTTTGAATCTTTCAAAAAAAATGAGGGAGGTGATCCCATCAAGAGATAAAATAGCCTATTCTACCTCTTGTGGAGCAACCAAACACAACTTACAAGTTCAATGACTTAATCATCCAAATCACAATTTCAAAGATCATGTAAAAAAAGATATCATAAAATTAGAAAACCAATAATGTATTTTCATCCTATTGATAACGGTTTTCGCCCATCTCCAATACGTGGCAATCAACCTTCCAAAAACATATAAAAAAGAAAATTACTATTCTCAATTTGAGCACCTATAGTTTATATCTCCTTTATAATTTCATCACATGATTCCTTTCGAATTCTTTCTATTAGTGCAGTCATATTCTTTACTCTCCCACCACTACCATCATCGTTCAAAAAAGGAAAGAAACATCAATGCCACATGCCATCATCGTAACCGCCAAACAGATCCGAAGGATGCGATTCCCCAAATTGGACGATTCACAGGAAAGAGCAAAGACAAGTGATGACGACCCGGCCCGGACCCACGACCCGAACCCGTCGGGTCGGCGCCCAATCGGGCTGCGTCGTCCATACCCGCTCCAAACCAGCACCATTGAAGAATCTGCGATGCACAGAAACCAGACACCCCCGACATAAAAAGTAAAAAACAGAGAGACCAGATCCTCGAAACGCTCCAAACCACGCACGACAAGAACGAGGGAGCAAAAAAAAAAAAAAAAAGAAGAAGAAAAACGCGACCATGATGGATCCCGGCACCTCCACCTCCGCCCCCGCCGCCCCGCCGCCCCCGCCGCCGCGTCCTCCGCCTCCGCCGTCGCGTCCCCGCCGTGTCGCGGTGGGCGTTCGCCGTCTCGCAGCGGTACCAGCACCTGCTGGACAGGTCGGTGCCGCACGCGTCGCGGCGGTGGGTCGCGACGCTGGCGGTGGCGTGCGTGTACCTCGTCCGGGTCTACTTCGTGGAGGGCTTCTACATCGTGACGTACGCGCTGGGCATCTACATGCTGAACCTGCTCATCGGGTTTCTATCCCCTCAGGTCGACCCCGAGCTCCAGGAGCTCGCCGGCGGCGGCGGCGGCGGGGGTCCCTCCCCACCCGCGGCTCCGACGAGTTCAGGCCCTTCGTCGCCGCCTCCCCGAGTTCAAGTGCTGGTAGGTTTACGGGTTGGGATCGCTTCGCATTATTGTTATTTTCGATTGCTGATTGCGATCGGCTGCCTTAATTAGATTCGGTGGATTTGATCTGCGTCACTTCGGGGGCGAAAGATGGAATTGTGTGTTCCTAATACTCTGAATTCGAGGTATTTTGTGGGTGAAAGGCTCGTTGTAGTTGCCGATTTGTGCCTTCAAGTTTGGATAACTTGTGGGCAGAAGGTATAGATTGAATTTGTAAGAGATCGGTAAAGTTCATGTTTTTAACGTTTAGGGAGTGTTTTGTGACGCTTTTCAGTTGAAGACCGTTCCCAGGTTTTCTCAGTGGGAGTTGATTTTGGGGGCACTTTGGTATTGGTTATTATGATTTGCTATTGATTGGATTTGCTGGAATTGATCTCTTTCATTTTGAAGGAGAAAGATGTGATTGTGTGTTCTGGGTATTCCGACTTCAAGTGGAAGGATTTGATTGGTGTGATGATTTTTGCCTTCAGTTTGGATTTCTTGGAGGAAACCGAACAGTTTTTAATTTGTGAGAGATCAGTGAAATTGGTCTTTATTATGTTTTTAGAATGTGATGTCTTTTGCTGGGTTGGGGTGATAAAGAGGTGCCGGAGGTCTCATGACTAGATTCAAAATTTGGCAACTGAAGAAGTTGAATGGTGTGGAACCATCATGGCGTCTCAGTTTCGTGTTTGAATTTTGTTATCACAGGTGGTCACTTGTTCTTGACTTGAGACTGGTTTTAAAAATGCTTGCCATGATGTAAAAATGCCTTTTGATATGATTTTACTGTTCCAGCATTCTTGATCTGCTCCGTATATGGTTTTTTCTGTCCAATTACATGTGGATGCTTGAGTTTATTTATGAGGGGCAATTGAAATTGACAATCTAAAGTCAACTCTGGGAGCCAATTGAGAAGCTGAGATTCCCCGTGATGATATGTTTCCTTCTTTTATGTCCTTTCAGATGTATAGCCTTTTTTTTATAACAATCTTTGACTGGCAATATTCTTGTCATTTGATTGATTTAAAACCAAACAATGTTTTGCACTAAATCGAGAATGTCATACAATAATTGTTCAACTCATCCAGTCTCTATAGAAGGTCTAATGCTTATGCTTTTGAAGATTCAAATTTTGATCTGCTGATTCCATTGATTCCATTGGGAAAGCTTTTGGATATAAAAATTCATTTCCTGCTAAGATTGGATGGTTACTTATTTAACATGTTCTTCTTGTCTTTCGATGGAAGGTTACAAATCACATGGGCATTTGTGATTGCTTTCGTGGTGACGTTCTTCAGCGTGTTCGATGTACCTGTCTTCTGGCCAGTACTCCTTTTCTACTGGGTCATGCTGTTTACGCTTACAATGAGGAGACAGATAATGCTTATGGTCAAATACAAATATGTCCCATTTACTTTCGGCAAACGGGTATGCTGAACTTTATGTTCTCTCTTTCTGCATGTCTGCTTCTGCAATTCTTTGGTATGTATACTTACTTTGCCTTTTGACTCTACTTCTTTTCCATCAGCGCTATGGAAAGGGAGCATCTTCAACTGATGGTGCAAGCCTTCCGAGGGATTAAATATTTTGAGTATGATCTATTTATAGTTCTCAAGTAGGCTTCTCTTATCCTGGTGTCATGGCAGCAGATGGAGCTTTCTCACAGCAAAAGATTGGCTCAAAGATTATTTTGGCATGTTGCCTGATACTCCACCTTTCTGAAAGAAATTTTATAGATAAGCCTACTGAAACCATCGTGGAAACTCCTCAAGAGGAGTGAAGTTAAATGTACTTTCTCCATCTTAGCTTTAGTGAGGGGTAGTCCCAATTTGTTCTTTAGACATGGAATTTTTTGTATTGCTGTCATTTTAATATAGCTGAAGTTCCTCCTTACCAAAAAAATATAGCTGAAGTTCTTAGTTCCCTTTTGTTACCTATTATGTGTTTGTCTCCACTTGTCTTTTATTAGCTGTACCTTTCCCATTTTGGTTGCATGGCCGATTTATGAGAGGATGAACTGTTGCAATATGGATTAGCTTCGAAATCCTCATGATTTCTGTATTCAATCACTATTATTGAGTTTGTCTTGGTGCTTTAAGGAGGATGATTATCAGTGCTGGATGTCTGTACTTGCAGGTTCATTGAGCGAGGATTCCATAACATTTATTGGTAATGGTGTTGTTTTAGACGATGACCTTCTGCTGGAAGCTAAGATTGTTTCTGCTCATGGGTAGACAATGAAAGTGTCAGCCTTTGCCAGCTCAGAGTCCCTCTCTTGTTTGCCTTTCATGAGTTCACATTACATATACTGTTGTCAGCGATGATTTGTTCTAATTTAAGATGGGAGGGGTTACCATAAAGCTGATTTAACGATGCCTGTGGATTTGTTAGGAGGTTTGGAGTTTTGTTCTAATGGCACGAGGCTTTTGGGAATTGTTAGAACAAATCAATTTAGGTACAAACCGTTAGGACGTTCCGGCAGGACTCGCATCTCAGCCAAAACTGATACTTGTACAAACTGCATACTTGTTGCTTCCCTTTCTGTAGTTTACAACTCTGTTTCAAATTTCAATACAAGGAAAATAACAAAAGGAAAAAACAACAGATTTGAATGAAATTTTGCGTAAAATCTTTCGGGGGCATGTTCCTGGGAGGAAAACCACGCGAGAACGAATCTGAAAAACTGCAAATATCAAGGGCCCGGCCTGTAGTAGCCATAGACTCTATAGAGGTCTGTGTCAAAGTAAGCACAAGGAAAACAAAAGCAGCAAAGATAGAAATGATTGCCAGGGACTCCTGAAGTAATTGTGCTTGAGACTGGCTCTCTAGGCATTCCACCTTTGGTTGTAATATCTGTTCACCTCCACAGACAGTGTAGAGAGGTAACTGTCATTGATGTCGAAGACTGCCTCCTGGCAAAGCCGGTTGAAGAGGTCAATGACCTCCGCATCGCTCCCAAGCCAGTGCTCGATGATCTGGCAGTAGTGCAGGTACCCGACGTCCTCGGGGGATTTGATTAAGTTGTCCTTAAAGATTATGTACGAGGTGATGTTGTTGTTGCAATCAAAGTGGGACTACTTGAAGGCTATCAAGTTGAGGAAGAGCAACCTCATCCCACATCGTCGATCAGAAGTTGTGGGATCTCAAGGATCCCGTCCTTGAACTGGATGTCCCAGAACTTGTCCATCTTCCTCTTTCTAAACTTGATCCTAGCTTCTCAGAGCTCCCTCACGCAGTGGATGCATTGCTGCTTACTCTTGTCGGCAACTCAGTCGGAGTGCAACCGTCGCTTGACCCACGCCCTTGGCTCTGGTTTCGGGCCTAAGAGGAGAAGGCTCTGTCGGAACACTTCGAGGCAATGGAGCTCGCCTTGGTCGAATAACGGGTCGAAGGCGGTGGTGTAGTTGAGAGACTCCAGCTTGTTGCAGCTAAGCTCGGTCAAAGGCTTGTCTGTTGGCATCGGAGGGTCAAAGAACCGGAGTGCCAGCTTGGCCACTAGCCCCTCTTGGTTGGGATCGTTGACCTGGAGGCCGAGCAACCAGTAAGTATGAAAAGAGGGATCTGATTCTCGAGCATGATCATGTCCTACTGGATCATGTGCATCGATCCCCGCATCGAGAAGATGGGGTCATTGCTAGGGTAGCCGACTTCCTCAACCCCTCAACGACTCCTTATAAGAGCTCGGTGACAAAGCACCCATCAAGAACCATCATCTCCACAAACTCGTTGCTGCTCATGGATATCGTCCCCTCGTAGCACGCATGAGCTTTCTCCTCAATTTCCCTCACCGCATCTAGATAGAGGCCTATCTCATGACCGGTGCGCCTGAGGATGCGGTGGAGGCAGCGCCACTTGTGCCGGTCCATTTGGCGGAGTCTCTTCTTACCGTGGTGGTATGGCCCAAGGGAGACAATTTGGGGATGTAGGCCTTGTCCTCGCCATCCTTGAGAAATCGGGGATCTGATAAATGGAGAGCCTTGTCCATGAGCAGGCCTCGTCTTCTTGGAAAGCTTGCTCAAGCTTCTCTCTGACGGAGATGACCCATTCGGACTCAGCCGGCCTCAACTCATCTTCTGAGATGTTTTCACCCCCTTTGTTCTCGACCATGACCTGGAGAGCCTCGGATAGTCCTTGCTGTAGCTTAAGAACCTGGTGTTCCTGAGGTTGTTGCTGGTGGTGGTGGCGATCTATTATTTCCATGGATGCATTGGAGGTTGATTCTTGGGCAGTCCAGATTCCATAATTTCTTTGAGCTTGAGGGTGATCAAGTACCAGCTCAAGAGCTCTTTGTTGAAAACAGCAACCATTTCTTCTGCCTAACGTTTCTCTGCCTTTGCCTATTCATCCAAAAATATTTTTAATTAAATTTAATATAAATTAAAAAAGGTAAATGTTTTTTTAATAAAATTGAAAAAATAGGCTAGAAGCTCCCTCTAGCCTATGATCATCACCCTCTCACCGGTGAGGTGACGGCAATGGTTGGCGCTTGGGCAAGGGTTGGTGACCCTTGCCAAAAATAGGAGAGGGCGGCAACCCTCTCCCAAATTTGAGTGAGGGTCGCTCACCCTTGCCCCAATCTAGGAGCGCTTGATAAGAGGGGCACTAAATCACGTGAGGGTTGGCGACCCTCGCCTAAACCAAGGAGCCCAAATAAGAGAGAAGGTTGTTGTCCTCTCTTGTTCCTAGCAAGGGCCTATTGGCCCTCACCTCTAGTCGGCGAGGGTTGCTGGCCCTTGTCTAGTCCTTGACGACCCTACCAGCCATTATCGTCACCCCATTGACCCTTGCCCCGATCTGGGGGAGGGTTGGCCCTTGGACTTATGGATGAGGGTGGGGTGAGGGTTGGCGAGTGTTGCCTAGATTTAGGAGAGGTTCACAGTTCTCTCCCATTTCTGGTGAGGGCTTGTTGGCCCTTGCCTTTGGTCAATGAGGGTCATTGGCTCTTACCCAAGCGCCAATGACCTCGCTCCCCCATCAGCAATGGGTGGTCGTCATAGGCAAGGGCCCTTGTGTTTCTTTATTTTATTTTATTTTTTTAGTTTGTTTTTATGGAAAGAAGAAAGAAAAAAAAAAGGAACAAATGAAAAAATTTAGAAGACGAAATTGCACTTCACTAAATAATGAGTTTAGGTACTTTTTGAGATTGATATAGTCACTTTAGACTCTTATTTGAAATAAAAATTCACTTTAGGCCCTTATTTGAGTGAATAAGGATATTTTAGGTTCTTTTTAAAAATAATATTTACTTTAGGCTCTTATTTGAGTTAATGAAGGCATTTCATGCTCTTATTTGAAATTTCCCGTTTTTCATGTTTAAGCTTGTAATTATGACTCATCCAGAAAACCAACATCAACCGCGACTTTTGAAGACCTAACTCCTCAAGCTATGTTTGTAGTTAGGATAAAATTCATGATAGAATAAAATTTATCATAACTTGCATTTGGTTCTTGCCTAAGATAGGATAAAGTCGAGATATAAATGGATATAGTTTGAATAATATTGACCCATGGGGGGGTGGGGATAAAGGTAAATAAGATTTCTAATATACGAAGTATAAAAGTTATTTTTATCAAATAACAAATTTCTTAAATTAATAAAATTAAAATAATATTTGAGTATACATAATATTTGAATTCTAATATAAAAATTCAAAATAACTATAATTTTTTTATTTGTTCCTATTTTCATTTATGTATTTGAATTTATTTTTATCTTATAGTATAAATTTAATATATATTTCCTATTTATATTTATTACGTAATTTACTTATTTTAGGTATATTAGTGTAGTTTAATATATAATAAAATTTATTAGAGAACTATGAAAGGGAAAATAATTAAAAAGAGGGAAAAATAATTAAAAATAGAAAAAAATAAAGTAGGCAAGGGTGTTGTGAAAGATTTTTATCATTTCTATTTGTACAATTTTCAGGTTCATTTAAAAAATATAAAAAATGGATAGGATGGATATGAGAAATATTCCACTTTATTAGTATGATTCATTAAACAATTGATAAGATATAACAAGATTCTTGAATTTTACATCATATCCTATCCATATAGAAATCTAGATGGTCAAATGCATCCTCAAAGTTTTATTTTGATTCTTAAGGGAAAAAGTAACAAAAAAGTCATAAACCTATTGCAATTGTGTCGATTCAATCATAAAACCTTCAATTATGCTAATTGAGTGGTACTAATTGAGTGGTGCTAATTGAGTGCTTCTAATCAATTCTAGCCATAAATTGCAAGATGTGGATGCTGATTGTTCTAAGTAGTACTGTCATTATTGATATTGATTTTTTTTTAATAATACATTAAAATCATTTTGAATATTTATTTAATTCTTCTCTTTTCTTTCTTGTTTTTTGGCCCTCACCTATCACGTGGGTCAGGGCGCAAAGGCACTCGCCGGATCTGGGCACAAAACTTATTCCCATATTGGACAAGGCTAGTTAGAAAAGCCCGACCCGAGTATTCCGTACACAAACCATTCCTATATTGGGCAAGCCTTGGCAAAAATTAGGCCCCATCTCTGTGGGCCCGGCTCGAGCCCATCAACTGATCGTTCCGGTCACGACCGACTCCTGCCGCCGCCTCCGCCGCGTCGCGGTGGGCGTTCGCCGTCCCGAAGAGGATACCAGCACCTCCCGGACAAATCGGTGCCGTCGCCGCGACGCTGGCGGCGTCGTGCGCGTAGCTCGTCCGGGGCTACTTCGTGAGGGGCATCTACATGCTGAACCGGCTCATCGGCTTCTTCTACCCTCGGGTCGACCCGGAGCTCAGGAAGTCGCCGACGGCGGCGGCGGGTCCCTCCCCACCGGCGGCTCCGACAAGTTCAGGCCCTTCGTCCGCCGCCTCCCCGAGTTCAAGCGTTGGTAGGTTCGCGGTTGGGATCGCTTTGCATTACTATTTTCTCGATTGGTAATTGCAATTGCGTATCAATTGGATTTGGTGGACTTGATCTGCGTCATTTCAGGGGTGAAAGATGCAATTGTGTTTTCCTAATATTCTGAATTCAAGGTATTTTTGGGGTGGAAAGACTCGTTGTAGTTGACGATTTGTGCCTTCAAGTTTGGATAACTTGGGAGGCAGACGGTGTAGATTGAATTTGTGAGAGATTGGTGAAGTACGTGTTGTAAACGTTTGGGGAGTGTTTTGTGATGCTTTTCAATTGAAGACTGATCCTAGTGTTTCTCAGGGGGAGTTCATTTTGGGGGCAGTTTGGTGTTGGTTATTACCTTTTGCTCTTGATTGGATTTTGTTGGAATTGATCTACTTCATTTCGGAGGAGAAAGATGGAATTCTGTGTTCTGACTTCAAGTGGGAGGATTCAATTGGCGTGATGATTTTTGCCTTTAATTTGGATTTCTTGGAGGAAATGGAATAGTTTTAAATTTATGAGAGATTGGTGAAATTGGTGTTTATTAAGTGTTTTTTGCTGGGTTGGGGAGAAAAAGAGGCACTGGAGGTGTCATGACTAGATTCAAAATCTGGCAACTGAAGAAGTTGAATGATGTGGAAGCATCATGGTTTCTCCGTTTTGCGTTTTCATTTTGTTATCACAGAGCGGTTGCTTGTTCTCCACTTGAGACTGGTTTTAAAAATGCTTGCCGTGATGTAAATATGCCTTTTTGATGTGGTCTTACTGTTCCAGTATTCTTGATCTGCTTTGTATACATTCTTTCTTTCCAATTACATGCAGATGTTTGAGTTTATTCATGAGGCGTAATTGAAATTGACAATCTAAAGTTGACTCCAGCAGTGAATTGAGAAGCTCAGATTCCCCCTGTGATGATATGTTTGTTTTATGTCCTTTCAGATGTATAGCCTTCCTTTTAACAATCTTTGATTGGCAATATTCTTGTCATTTAATTGATTCAAAACCAGGTGATGTTCCGCACTGAATCGAGAATGTCATACAATAATTGTTCAACTCATCAGTCTCTATAGATAGTCTTATTAGCTTATGCTTTTGAACATTCGGATTTTGATCTGCTGATTGCATTGGTTCCATTGAGAGAGCTTATGGTTTTATACATTCACTTCCTGCTTAGATTGGATGGTTGCTTATTGAATATATTCTTCTTGTCTCTCAATAAGGTTACAAATCACTTGGGCATTTGTGATTGCTTTCGTGATGACGTTCTTCAGAGTGGTTGACATACCTGTCTTCTGGCCCATACTCCTTTTCTACTGGGTCATGTTGTTTACGCTTACAATGAGGAGGCAGATAATGCTTATGGTCAAATACAAATATGTCCCATTTGCTTTTAGCAAATGGGTATCCTGAACCTTATGTTCTCTCTTTTCCTGCATGTACGCTTCTGCAATTCTTTGCTATGTTGCTTATTTTGCCTTTTGACTCTACTTCTTTTTCATCAGCACTACGATGGAAAGAGAGCATCTTCAACTGATAGTGCGAGCCTTCCAAGGGATTAAATATTTCGAGTTTGATCTATCTATAGTTCTCAAGTAGGCTTCTCTTGTCCCTGGTGTCATGGCAGCAGATGGAGCTTTCACACAGCGAAAGATTGGCTCAGAGATTATTTTGTCATGTTGCCTGATACTCCACCCTTCTGAAAGAGATCTTATAGATAAGCCTACAGAAACCATCATGGAAACTTCTCAAGAGGAGTGAATTTAATGTAAATTTTCTGTCTTTAGCTTTAGTAAGGGGTAGTCCCAATTTGTTCCTTAGACGTGGCATTTTTTGTATTGCTGTCATTTTAATATAGTTGACGTTCTTAGTTCTCTTGTCACCTATTATGTCTTTGTCTCCGTTTGTCTTTTATTAACTATCCCTTTCACATTTTGGTTCATGGCCGATTTATGAGACGATTTACTCTTGTAACATAGACTAGCTTCAAAATCCTCTTGGTGCTTGAAGGAGGATGATCATCTGTGTCGGATGTCTGTACTTGCAGGTTCATTGAGCAAGGATTCCATAGCATTAATTGGTAATGGTGTTGTTTTAGATGACACCTTTTGCTGGAAGCTAAGATTGTTTATGCTCTCGGGTAGACAATGAAAGTGTCAGCCTTGGCCAGCTCGGAGTCCCTCTCCTGTTTGCCTTTCATGAGTTCACATTACATATACTGTCCGCAATGATCTTTTCTGATTTAAGATGAGAGGGGTTGCCAGAAAGCTGATTTAAAGATGCTTGTGGAGTTCTTAGGAGGCTTGGAGTTTTGTTCTAATGGCATGAGGCTTTTAGGAATTGGTAGAACAAATCAATTTGCATACAAACCGTTAGGACATTCCAGCAGGACTCGCATCTCAGCCAAAACTGATACTTGTACAAACTGCATACTTGTTGCTTCCCTTTCTGTAGCTTACAACTCTGTTTCAAATTGCAATACAAGGAAAATAATTAAAAAAAGAAAAAACAACGGATTTGAATGAAATTTTGTGTAAAATCTTTCAGGGGATGTTCCCTGGGAGGAAAACCGAGTGAGAACTAATCTGAAAAAATGCAAAGATCAAGAGCCCGGCCTGTAGTAGGCATAGACTCCATAGAAGGTCTGTGTCAAGGTAAGCACAAGTAAAATGAAAGCAGCAATGACAGAAATGATTGCCCATGGACTGCTGAAGTAATTGTGCTTGAGACTGGCTCTCCAGGCATTCCACCTATGGTTGTAGTATCTGTTCACCTCCACAGACAGTGTAGAGAGGTAACTGTCATTGATGTCGAAGACCACCTCCTGGCAGAGCCGGTTGAAGAGGTCAGCAACCTCTGCGTCGCTCCCAAGCCAGTGCTCGATGATCCCGCAGTAGTGGAGGTACCCGACATCCTCGGGTGAGTTGATCAAGTTGTCCATGAAGATTACATATGAGGTGATGTTGTTGCTGCAATCGAAGTGAGACTGCTCGAAGGCTATCAAGTTGAGGAAAAGCGACCTCGTCCCATCGTGGATCAGAAGTCGTGGAATCCAGAGGATGCCATCCTTGAACTGGATGTCCCAGAACCTGTCCGTCTTCCTCTTTTTGAACTTGATCCCAGCTTCCCGGAGCTCTGTCACGCAGTGGATGAGCTGTTGCCGCCTCTTGTCAGCGACCCGGTTTGAGTGTGACCATCGCTTGATCCATGTCCTTGGCTCTGGCTGCGGGCCCGAGCAGAGAAGGCTTCGCCGGAACACTTCGAGGCAATGGAGCTCGCCCTGGTCGGATAATGGGTCGAAGGCAGTGGTGTAGCCGAGAGACTCCAGCCTGTTGCGTCTAAGCTTGGTCAAAGGCTCGTCTGTTGGCATCAGAGGGTCGAAGAAGCGGAGTGCCAGCTTGGCCACAAGCCCCTTCTGGTTGGGGTCGCCAAGCTGGAGGCCGAGCAGCTGGTCTAGGATGAAAAGAGGGATCTGATTCTCAAGCATGATCATGTCCCGCTGGATTGTGTGCATCGATCCCCGCATCGAGAAGATGGGGTCATTGCGAGGGTAGCCAAGTTCCTTGAACCCCTCAGCAACTCCCTGGAACAGCTCGATCATGAAACACCCATCAAGAACCATCATCTCCACAAACTCGTTACTGCTCATGGATATCGTCCCCTCGTAGCAGGCACGAGCTTTCTCCTCGACCACCTTCACCGCATCTAGATAGAGGCTTATCTCATGACCGGTGCGCCTGAGGATGCGGTGGAGGCAGCGCCACTTGTGCCGGTCCATCTGACGGAGGCGCTTCTTACCATGGTGGTATGGCCCGAGCGAGACAATCTGGGGGATGTAGGCCTTGTCCTCACCATCTTTGAGATATTGCGGGATCCGATAAATGGAGAGCTTTGCCCATGAGCAGGCCTCGTCATCCTGGCAAGCTTGCTTGAGCTTCTCTCTGATGGAGATGATCCATTCGGACTCAGGCGGCCTCGGCTCTGCTTCTGAGATGTTTTCGCTCCCTTTGTTCTCGACAACGACCTGGAGAGCCTCGGATGGTTCTTGCTGTAGCTTGAGAACCTGATGTTCCTGAGGCTGCTGTTGCTGCTGGTGGGGGTGATCTATTAGTTCTCTGGATGCACTGGAGGTGGATTTCTGGGGGAGCCCAGATTCCACAGTTTCTCTGAGCTTGAGGGTGATTAAGTACCAACTCAAGAGCTCTCTGTTGTAAACAGCAACCATTTCTTTTGCCTGACGTTTCTCTGCCTTTGCCTTTCCTGGGTTTTGATCTTTGAATTGATGCTTTCTAAGCCCCCCGCCCACGCGCGCAAAAGAAGAAAGCAGAAGTGGTTTTTTAATGACCAGGGAAACTGGAACAAAGGAGAGATTTTTCCAACATCGAGATTCAAAAGGAGCTTGATGCTTACTTTTTCTTTATCGATTCTTCTAGATGAAGCTGATCAGATAAAGGAACTCAGTTTTTCAATCGAAACCCAATAGTCAATTCCTCGGTTCTTCTTCTCTTGAGTTCGTGAAAGCCACCATCTCCATCATGCGTCGATATGCTCTGTGGGTCTGCGCATATGGTGTTGATAATAGTGATAATTGGTATTTATTTGACCAAACGCCAAATGGAAAATCAACATTTTGCACATGCGATATGCATAGAAAGGAGGTGGAGCGAAGGCTCATCCATGATTAGCATGCCCCACCTTAGCCCATGCAAGCTATCATTATTGGCCGTCGCCAGTTCAATTACGTAAAATGAAAATGATGGGGTCATGTAAAATATTCGGTGGGGAGGGTCGTGAGATTTAGAGGGCTCAATTTTGATTCAAAGTTCGGCAACAACAAAATAACCCACGCAACACTGACTTTTTCCTCTAGGTTTCCAGATCTATGATGCGATTATTACCATAAGACAAAGTTTGAGGTCCTTTGATAAGGAAGGTAAAGAGAAATTGCTTACACGGCTCATTCGCCGCTTTCTGGAGGATGGGGGGTCCGTCATTAGCCTCATGTTTTGCCTTGAGAACCGGATGACTTATATATCCAGATTTTAGAGCACATCTATGAAATGCAACTCGGACATATGTGTAAGAAAATAAAAATCTTAGTTACTTTACAATATAGCTGGTTGTAGACATTTGTGTGAAATAAATAAATTTTGTATGTAATGATTTAGGTAGTACATTTTGCCTTAGACAAAAAAAAAGTCAGGATACGTAATATTATAAAAGAATTGCATCATAAGTATATGACATTTTCGACAAAAGAGAAGTATATGACAATTTCTTTGAAGTACTAACCCCTCAATATCTAAATTTTATTTAAACATAATGTGGAATGTTAATACAATCTTATATCGCACAAATTTATAATTTCTTTTACATACATGTTATTGAATGGTGTGCGGTTATACCAATATTTGTAACTGAGGTGATCATTGCAACAAATCTCGATATTGTCAGCCACCCACAATCTCCTCTCCCATTTTTTTTTTTTTTGTAATTTTTTATAGCATTTTTAAGTGATTCTGTTGAATATTTTTATTTTTATTTTTATAACTACATCGGAGATGATATCCTATATTTTGCCAAACAAAAAATAAGTTATAGAAATTTCTCATTTTTTAAATATTTTTTTATCATATCTTAGTCATTAATTACAACCAAATATAGTCTACAACTTTGAAGATCGCCTCCTTTTTTTTTTATATATTTTTTGAATTATTTCTCGAGGTTCTTTGCAATTGTCCTTCAATAGAATATTGTTGGCATGCAAACTTTGCAAATTTTTTATCCTTTTTTAAATAAACCAAACCTGCATTTCTAAAAAGAAGAAATAATAATAGTGAAGATAAAATAGAATTAGTAGAAGGAAAAAAAGAAAGGGAGAATAAAAAGAAAAAGAAATAAGGGGGTCTATTTCGGTCAAATTGGAAAAGCTTAACATGATTTCCTGGGCCTGATGGAATTGGCGCAGCCCACTAGCCCATTGGGCTAGACTCCAAGCTTGGTTCGTAGCCCCAGGCCCATAAATATCAACTGAGCCCACAAGCTTATTTGAATTGGAAAGCTCTCTTCATTGATTTCAGGCTGCAGTAACCACCGCTGGTCGACGAGGTACGCCGTTCCACGAGGTCCGCCGTTCCACCACGTCGATCTTCTCTCTGTTCCACTATGTTTTCTGGTCGGGAAGCTCGAAGTGCATGAAGCTCGGTCTCCCTGGCCGACTCTGATTTCATTAGTTGACACTTCCCAAAGCTCCTTTCACTGATTTGGTCGCCAATCGCGGCTTCAATTGGCTTCACGGACAATGCAACAGCTCACGCTCTCTTTTTACAAACAAGAGACCGTCATGATATACTCGTCTCTGTTTAGATCAGGACTGGCTTTACTTGAGACTACGTCATTGATTCTAAATATCCTGAACTGATTTCATGTAACTATCCAGTCCAATGAGGACAGGAGTGATCACTGGGGTTAGAGGGCTTAGATAAGGAGTGGCAACAACGGGTTTTTAAGATGACGAAGGGGTAAGAATAAACCAAACTGTGCACCGAACATGAGAGGGCAATTTGAGATATAAATATATGTGTGTGCGCATGTGTGAGCGCAAAATTGAAATTAATTAATGAAAGTGCCTTTTGACTAATGGCAATGAGTTTCAAAGCTAAGCATACTCAGGTGGAGCACTTTCAAGATGTGTGACCTCTTGAAAATGTGCTCACATATACGAAAAGACAAAACTATGAGGCTCAATATAAAATTGGCTTTATCAAAGTGGACGATACGTTTAGTTAAATCCAGAGCGTCACATTTTATATTTAGTGTAGTTTATAATCTGAGTCCATTGATGTGTCATTGTCCTATTCCTCAATTAAATGCACGTTACCTGTTTGATGATATATGTCTGTCTGAGTTAGCTCATTATGGGTTTGCTTTCATTATTGGTCAACCTGAAAGTAATATTCACATGATTTGAACGCTCTTGACTGATATATTGATCTGATTGCCTTATAATCTTTGCTGGCCGAATCTAGAACTCAACTAGTTGATACCTGACCATAGCCAGTCATGCTTGAATTGGTCTATGATTCACGCTGTTTGCGAATCACCATGAACAGATTCGATTGATCAAGTTGCTGCATATGTATCGGTTCTACCATGCTTTGGCATGGTCTAGCTTCCTTTTTCTGCATTCGTATTCTGTATACGCACTGAAGCTTGTGAATTTCGTTCTCTCGCGCGGTGTTCACGTGATATGTTGCTTAAGACGAAGGATGGACATCAATGGTGTATAGTGAGCAGAAGCTTGGATAGTTTAGCCGTTACTAAAAAATGGCGACCAAGATAAATTAGTTCACTTTAATGTTAGGCTTAAGGTCGGTTTGTTTTGGGGAAAACATTTTCCTCATTTTTAGTATTTGGTTTGCTTAAAAAACTGAATTAATGGAAATATTTTCCTAGTTAATGGAAAGTGTTTGCACCAAAGCTTAAATTTAGGAAATTGATTTTCTTTTTGAAAAAAATCAGAACACTTTTTTCAAAATATGACTAGGTATTGGTACTTAGACTCGAACTCTACACTTGGGGCACAAAAAACCCAACGTTAGTTCTCAAATCACTGCGTTTAGGACAAGTTCTCCCGCAGCCAGACCTAGATCAATCAAGGCTTGGCCTAGGCCCTTGGCACCCATGCTGGGTCCATTTGGGCCGGGCTAAACCCTTGGTGCCAGTACTCGTCCTCAGGTCCTTGATGCTTGAACTTTATTCCCAACCCTTAGGCTTAGGTCCACAAAGGCTGTGTGTAGATTCTCATCGTTTGGGCTTTGGTTCTTGGTTAATGAAATGTTTGGTTCTTACAAAAATATTTTAAAAATTAAAATTTATAGTTATTTTTAAATTTTTATTTTATGTATTTTTGTTTTGTTTTGTTTTTGTTTTTTTTTTTTCTATTTCTTCTCTGGCGATTGGCCACTGGTGAAGTCAAACTTGCCCAAGGCCTACGAGCTAGAGATCTTGAGGCCTCAGTAGATGGGTGAGTTTTGACCTTGCCACAAGCTGCCAAGGTTGAACTTGCCTAAGGCACTCATCGAGCTGGTTAGGTTGTGGTGAGGCCTTGAGCCTTGTTGGTCATCGATTGGCCAAGGAAGAAGAAGAAGAAAATAACGAAAATAAAAAGTAAAGAAACAGAAAATAAAAGAATATATAAACATATAAAAATTAGAAATACAAACTTTTTTGATAATTTTTCTGATAAGATTTTCCTTACCAAACGATGAAGTTATTTTCCTGAAAAAAGAAGACTTCTTGCAAAATCTTTTCTAGAAATGACATATTTTTCATAAAACAAACAAACCCTTAAGCTATTTTAGAATTAGGATGTTCTGTGTGTAAAAAGGAGTAAAGGAATGAAAAGAGGAAAGCATAAAGAGAGACGAAGAGCTCGTGCTTTCTGGGGACAAAGACACAATATATATTCGAAAATAAAAAATAATAGGAAAATGAGAGTCTCATTTAGATAGCTAGATCTTAGGCATAGATTTAGTTGCGTTTCAATTAGTTCATGTTCTTACAGTTTAGAAGGTTCCATTTTGTTGTTTTTTTATTTTTAGGTTAAAAATGAATTTTAGATAGATTTCTTCTAGGTGAATTAAATAACAAAATAAAATGACTAAAAAATATGAAATAATAAAAAGAATAAAAAAATATCTCTTCATGTTGCTTATATTAAAATAACTATTAGGGGTTAATTAGTTCATCTTCAATTTAGGATTAATACCACCAAAATCCTTAAATTGGTATATCCGTAATGTCATTTACTCAAAACAAATTATAGTCAAATCCCAAATTGGTACTCCTATATGAAATTTATCATCCATTAGTTTCCGTTAAATTTTACTTAAAAATTGCTAAGTTAAATGATATGTAGCAGTTGATGGTTACACTACTTTGGGGTTTTATTCTCTATTTGTCATAATAATTTTTTTTTATTGTTTGTGATATTAATCCAATTTAACAGAAACTAGTGGATGATATATTTGTTAAAAATGTATCATTTCAGGTTTTTTTCTATCAAAAATTAGTTTGGAGTAAATTTTTCATAAATATATTAGTTTGGAGTTTTTTGTTGTCAAAAAATTAGTTTGGGATAAATTTGTCATAAGCGTATCAATTTAAGTTTTTTTGTAATATTAATCCCTCATTTTAATATTATGTGGTTTTTAGTAGTAAGCAACTCTTTTAGCCAAACGTAGACTTCAACTACAACTTTGAGAATTAAGCTGACGTGAGTTCATCTCCCGTGGCTCAACAATGAGGCAGCGTATATTCTTTTCTCAACTCGTATTGGGTTACTTTTTTCCACTTTACTTTTTGTCACGCCCCGTACCCCGACCACGTCGCCGACCCATTCATTTATTTATGCATGTGGAAGCGAAACAAATCCCCGACAACAAAATACGGGATAGAAAAGCGGAAGCAAACCACAACATAACACTTTCATAATTCAACGAGAATTACAAACAGAGGTCTACGGCCAAAGTCTACAAAAGACCGGCTCTAAAAGGAATTGTCCTACGACCTACAAGTCGGACACGATCTCCAATCTTATGACTTCACCTCTGCAACTCCTCAATGTCAACTAAAGCTATCTGGTCGCTCCGTCCACCAGGGGACCTGAAATTTTAATCCCACAACCGGATGAGACGATGTCTCAAAAGTTCAACCCCTAAACCCTATTAGAAAGAAAATACGCCCCGGTGGCTAGCCACATCACACGGAAGACTTACCTCGCATTAGCCTTCATCGCGGGTTAACACAATTTATATAATTCAACCATGTACGATTATGATAACCAAACAACCATGGCACAATCACATCATCAGAACAATTCAACCACTTGGATCGTCCCAGCGATCAATCGACTTGGCCGATTACATGTCAATTCAGCAAATCAATCATTACTCTTAATCACGGCCCCACTCGGTGCGACCTTTATCAGGTAGCAATTCACGGCCTCTCTAGGCACGACCTCTCATAGGTGGTTCATCACGGCCTCACTGGGCACGACCTCTAATAGGTGGTATTCACGGCCTCATCAGGCACGACCTCTAATAGGTGGTTCATCACGGCCTCACTAGGCACGACCTCTAATAGGTGGTATTCACGGCCTCATCGGGCACGATCTCTAATAGGTGGTTCATCACGGCCTCACTAGGCACAACCTCTAATAGGTGGTATTCACGGCCTCATCGGGCACGACCTCTAATAGGTGGTATTCACGGCCAACCGCCCCTCAATTTCCACATTTAGGATTTTATAAAGAGTCCTCATAAATTGAAATCACATTCAATTCGCCATAACCAATCATCAATTTCAAATTCTACAAGCACATCAACGATTGGCACGAAATTCTGAGCAAATAAGGTCCCAACAAAAATTTTCAAATTTTAATAAATAATTAATTTTATTCCGAAAATTAATTAAATAATAATATCCATATCTTTTCATCATCCACGCTCAATTTATAATATCCAACCATCCATTTCAAAATCCGAACACACAGCAGCGATCGACACGAAATTTTGAGCAACCGGGGCCAAAAATAATTTTTCCATTTTTTAATAATATTTTAATAATTTCGGAATATAATATAATATTATAATTTCCGGAATTTCGAAACAATAAAATAATTCAAAAGTAAAACCCTATTATGTCCCATCAAGGTTTATTATCAATAAACTATCTTAGCCTTTAATTAAACACACTTTAAATTAAACAAACCTTGTAATCCAAATCACAATTAAATAAACTAAGATATCCACCTAAACTTGCTTAACTTAAACTAAGCACACTTAGAGCATAATTAACCGTCTAATCAAGATTTAGTGAGTTAAACTCATCGGATTAGCGAACCGAGCGGACCAAAACGACGGGGACGACGCGAGGATCGACTTTCCTCAAAGTGGGCCGAGCATCCGGGCTCGGGAAGGCGGCAAAATGGGCCTAACATCCGCTGAAATACCCATTTTGATTGCTTCTGATTGCGAGCGGAGATGGGGTTGTCCGGCGGCGGTCGGGCGGAGGGATGGCGGAGGAGGACCGCGGGGCTTGGGCGGTGAGGCGGCGGCACGGCAAGGCCTCACGGCGGCGGAGGGAGCTCCGTGGTGGCCTGAACTGCTTGAGGAAGCTGCTGGAACTCGGCTGAAGCAAGGACGACGAGGACGGTTGGGCGGAGCAGCTCGCGGGGTTGCGGAGGCGAGCGAGCGGAGGGGCGGCCGGCGACGAGCGGGCGGGCGGATAGCCATGGCTGCTCTAGCCGACGCCTCCTCAGATCTGCTGGGTTTTCAAGCAGAAATCGAAGATGGGGAAGAGAGGAGAGAGGGCGACGGCGAGTGGGCGCGTGGTTGCGCGCGCGAACGGCGGCGACGACGACGGCACCAGCGGCGAGCGGCGAAGGAGGCGGACGGTGAGGGGCTGCTTCGGCTTCTTCCTCTGCAACTTTTCTAGTCTCTCGCACAAACAAGATGGAGGAGAAGCCAACAGAAGGGAGAGAGGAAGGAGAGAGAAGGAGACAGGAGGGGGCCCTTTTCTTTTCTTTTTTTTCCTTTTTCTTTAATCCCACAAAAGTGGCCCACCATGACCTCATCTCATGTCATACTCCACTAACTTCAAATCTCTCCCCACAACAATCTTCAATGGGTCCACTTCCATTTTCCGCCGAGTCCATTCTTGTACAACAAATTCTCCAATTTCACTTGATTCTCTTCCAATTGAATCAAATTGAAGTCCATAAAATTAATCCAATGTCATCACACTTCCATTCACATAATCACTTGACCATAAAACCAACTTAAGTTCCAAAAGTACGACCAAAAGCGGGCCTACTGATTTCTCAAGCCAAATTAGCCATTTTCTGATTTAATTGCTGAAAAACTCTGATTGCATGAAAAATCTTCCAAAGATAAGTCAATATACCTAAAATGATTTGTGACACACCCAGACTTTCAATTTCTGAATTCGATCTCAATTTCATGGTTAATTTCACTTTGGCACGATACTAGCGCGGCCTAACCTACCGGGTAGTTTTTAGGAATTTTCATGCATTTGATCTGTGGTTGATCATCTCAAGCCACAATGTACATCTTTGAAACATTGGCGACTTTCGGTTGTCGGGGTAATCTCAAGGTTTCAAATACGGACACGAGTACCCAATCGATAGAAAAGTCGGTCCGGTGTCGATCGATAAGGATTATGCGATCCGGTGGAATCACCCACACTTGATCACGTGCCTTTGTCGAGTCGACCTATATCCGGTCTCTAATCGATTTTTATTTGTGCCATAATGACCCTTGCAGATTAGCTCGGTCGAAGGTCGCTACGGCTAAATTCTCGAGTCGATGCATTAGAATTTCTTAACGACTTCACCCGATAGAGTAGTTTTCACACGAGTGGCCGACTCAAGAAATGAACTATATACGTGCCAACGAAATGCCCGTATCAATTTATTGAAAATAGAATCAGAAAATCGGGATGTCACACTTTTAGCCATTCTTTCACAGCTCTTGAGTGACATGAGGTTTCATTTTTAACTCATGAAATCATGTCTCCAGACTTTATAACAGGAAAATATAATATTATTTATCCGACTAGTATTAGGTTTACTTTCCCATAATTTCCTTTATGGTCTTTATGACTTTGTTTGATTGTGATTTGTTGGATTTCTTTACATGTGTCTGATGTTTTGATTTCCTTAGATTTTGTTTGAGATCAAATCGCACCTTAAAAATAATCTCTATCAATGCAAACAACCGTTGATTGACGCTTAATGAAAAAGAATCTACAATTCCATAATTTGATAAGACGGCATGAATCACTCTCATAGACAAATAAATTGAGTTTAAGGGTGTTAATTACATGTTAACCTAACAAAAACCCCAAACTAAAGATCATTTGTTCATAGAAAGTAGAACATCCTTTTGCATTTTATCCGGCTCCTAGCCAGCTCCAATAAGTTAGTGGCAAGTCTCTTTCATAGGATATGATTCCTCATCTTTAAAAATTTCAAATATAATTAAATTTTCAATGTTGCGTAAAATAAGAGTTTGGAATAACCTATATCGAGCAAGATTGAGCAAACCTTCAACAAGAGGTGACGTTCGGCTCGACAATCCGCTAAACTGATTTTCCCCAACCCTGCTTTTGGAGGGTCATGACAAATATTTTTCTAATCCGCTTCTCAATAGTCATTCCTGGTTGCAAGTTGCCTGGAAGGGAGTTCTTATGATCTAGAACTCACCGTTGTCAACAGTTCAGTTTTGTTCGGATCACCACAATGCCCTCACCGAACACAAAGGAAAAATGCCATCTGGACCCGAACCGAGACCTGAACTACATAATGTCTGAACCGAAGAAAGATTCGAGTTGGTTCGGCTCGGGGATCTGTTTTTCCTCTTGCTTTTTTGCTGGAGCCTTTTTCTTCATTTACCCCCTTCGCATGCCTCTCTGTTCGTCCGTTACAGCAAGCTCCAGAGACCCTCTATTACAGCAAGTTTGCAAGCTCCAAGGTCAAACACAACGCCATGGACAGATCTTGAGATGGGACGAGAGCTTCTTAACGCCAACGACGGGACACTCTTCACCAGCGACGTGTCTCCTCCAGATCTGGAGACGATGAGGCTCCATGACCACCGCTCTCGTTGAGATCTGGACGGTCATGGAGAAGAGAAACAAAGCTCTACCATGGACAACCATGGACTCATCCAGCTCTGGATTGCCATGAAGAGCTAAACGATCATGGACGACGGCTCCAGCATGGACGACGGCTCCGGCGAACTCGATGGTGAGCTGTTAGCTTGGATCTGGAGGAGGCGCTGTTGACCACGGAGGGTGGGGAGTCGGATACAGCAGCGAGAAAGGACCCGCAGACGGGAATCGATGGAGTTCAGGCTTCAATCGCCATACTCATTTTAACTATCGGAGGACTGTAAGTGCTCTAATTTGGTTTCTAACCGAGTCCTTGTTGACACATGACGCCCAAACGAAGAAGAGGACCACAGAACCAGAGGGATTTAATAACGATTGGTTCGATTTGATTAGGGTCAAATACTTGAAACGAACCGAACCCATCCGTCTAAATACTCTAATTATTTTACTTATTACCCGAATCGAAAACACCCAAATTTTTTTGCCTAGGTGGTTTTGGGTATTTTTGACACTCTTCACTCTCTGAGGATATGATTGTACCATTCTCTTAGCTGGGTCTAAAAAAAAAAAAGTTGAGGTTGGTATAATTAATTACCATTTTTGCTTCTTAAGCTTGGGTCAGAAGGTGGTTGATGACTCATTAGGCTACATTTCATAGTCAGGATAAATTCAGGATAGGATAAATCTTATGTTTGATTCATATCCATGATAAGATAAAGTCGAATATAAAAATGGAATGACTTGAATAAAAATATCTTATGAAGTAGGTGGGATAAATGTGGATATGATTCTAATATCTATAATATAAAAAGATAAGTATAGTCAAAGTCTTAAAATTTATTGCAAAAATATTATTGAGTCTTAAAACTTTCAAAAAAGAACAATTATGTTTTAAAATATGTCAAATTGGTGCAATCAAATTCTTTTATTACTTCTGTTCAGTTTGACTAATGAAAAATGCTGACATGGCTTTTTAAAATATTTTTCTTATCCTACGTGTGTCATAAGGTTAATTAATGCACTAATACATCGTCATTCTAATCTAAATCCTATTTTTTTGCACAAAATCTTAATTAAATTAGGTTAAAGAATCAAAATGTTTTCCAAAAAAAAAAAAAAGACAAACTAAAAAAAAAAGGCTAAAAGTTGAAAAAAAATGAAAAAAAAGACATAATGTGGAATGTTAATACAATCTTATATCACGTGAATACGTGATTATAATTTGTTTTACATACATGTATTTGAATGTTATGCAATTATACCAATAGCTGTAACTGAGGTGATCATTGCAGCAAATTCAACTGCCACCATTGTTGTAGCCACCGTGATTGCAGTAGCTCGATATTGTCAGCCACCCACAATCTCTTCTCCCAATTTTATTTTATTTTTGTAATTTTTTATAGCATTGTTAAGTGATTCTCTTGAACGTTAATATTTTTATTTTTATAACTACATTGGAAATGATAACCTATATTTTGCCAAACAAAAAATAAGTTATACAAATTTCTTATTTTTTTCTATCTTTTTTTATCATATCTTAATCATTATTTTACAACCAAATATAGTCTACGACTTTAAAGATCGCCTCCTCTTTTTTTTTTTTTTTTTTTTGAATTATTTCTCGAGGTTCTTTGCAATTTTCCTTTCATAGAATATTGTTGGGACGTGAACTTTTGCAATTTGTTTTACCCCTTTTTATTTTTTTAAATAAACCAAACCTGTATTTATAAAAAGAAGAAATAATAATGATGAAGATAAAAATAGAATTAGTAGAAGGAAAAAAGAAAGAGAGAATAAAAAAAAAAAAAAAAAAATAAGGGGTCTATTTCGGTCAAATTGGAAAGGCTTAACACGATTTCATGGCCCTGATGGAATTGGAGCAGCCCACTAGCCCATTCGGCCAGACTCCAAGCTTGGTTCGTAGCCCCAGGCCCAGTAATATCAACTGAGCCCACAAGCTTATTTGAATTGGAAAGCTTTCTTCATCGATTCCAGGCTGTCGTAACCACCGCTGGTCGACGCGGTCCGCCGTTCCACCGCGTCGATCTTCTCTCTGTTCCACTCTATTTTCCGGTCGGGAAGATCGAAGTGCACGAAGCTCGGTCTCCTTGGCCGGCTCTGATTTCATCAGTTGACACTTCCTAAAGCTCCTTTCACTGATTTGGTCGCCAATCGCGGCTTCAATTGGCTTCACGGACAATGCAACAGCTCACGCTCTCTTTTTACAAACAAGAGATCGTCATGATATACTCGTCTCTGTTTAGATCAGGACTAGCTTTACTCGAGACTAAGTCATTGATTCTAAATATCCTGAACTGATTTTACGTAACTATCCAGTCCAATAAGAGCAAGAGTGGTCACTGAGGTTAGAGGGTTTAGATAAGGAGTGGCTCTTAATAGGTTTTTAAGATGACGAAGGGGCTAGAATGAACAAAATTGTGTACCGAACATAAGAGGGCGACATGAGATATAAATATATGTGTGTGTGGCATGCATGAGCACGAAAATTGGAATTAATTAAGGAAAGTGCCTTTTGACTAATGGCAATAAGTTTCAAAGCTTAGCATACTTAGGTGGAGCACTTTCAAGATGCATGACCTCTTGGAAATGTGCTCACATGTACTAAAAGACAAAATCATGAGGCTTAATATAAAATTGGCTTTATCAATGCAGACGATATCTCTAATTAAATTCAGAGCGTCACATTTTATATTTAGCGTAATTTACAATATGAGTTCATTGATGTGTCATCGTCCTATTCCCAATTGAATGCACGTTACTAGTTTGATGATACAGTTTGATGATACGTCTTACTGAGTTAGCTCATTATAGGTTTGCTTTCATTATTGGTCAACCTGAAAGTAATATTCACATGATTTGAACGCTCAACTGATTTATTGATCTGATTGCCTTATAATCTTTGCTGGCCGAATCTAGAACTTAACTCGTTGATACCTGACCATAGCCAGTCATGTTCGAATTGGTCTATGATTCACGCTGTTTGCGAATCACCATGAACGGATTTGATTAATCAAGTTGCTGCGTATGTATTCGGTTCTGCCATGTTTTGGCATGGTCTAGCTTCCTTTTTCTGCATTCGTATTCTGTATACGCACAGAAGCTTATGAATTTCGTTCTCTCGCGCGGTGTTCCCGTGATATGTTGCTTAAGACGAAGGATGGACTGTTGACACCTAAAATTTTGATTAGGTTATTAATTAGGCCTTATTTCTTTTATTTTTCCTTTTTTTAGATAATAAATAATAAATAACAAAAACAACAAAAAAATCAATAAAAACAAAAGAAAACAAAAATTGGCAGCCAGGCCCAGCCCCCTCCTTTTTCTCTCCCTTTCGCGGGCCCAAGCCCACCCTCCTTCTCCTCCAGCGCGGCCCCCTCTTTCTTCTTCTTCTTCTTCCTTCTTCCCTCTTCTTCCCCTCCGCCTCTGCAACTCACGCGTGCGAAGGACCTACGGCCGAGGAGTGTAGGCTGACGTCAGCCAGAAGAGACAGATCTCAAGCGCCATCATGAGCTTCCTTCAATGCCGAGCACGCCTTGTTGGAGGAGCTTGGATGGGACGCCGGTTTGGCTGGCGGAGGCCGTTCGGCGTGCGAAGACTGGCGGTCGAAGCTCCATCGACCGGCCGCCCCCTCGCCTATAAATAGGCTTCTCCCGACGATGGCAAAGCACGGCGAACTCGGAGATCTTCCCTTGAGAGACTTCAGGGAGAATCAACGAGTGAGCATGCGAGAGATCGGGTCGCGAAGCTCAAACGACCTCCCTCTGAGAGACTTCGGGGGAGGCCAGTGGCAAGTGAGCCCGAGGGGGAGAGATCTGAGCGGGTGGAGGCCGAGCAAGAGAGGAATCGGAGGGTGCCATGCTAGATCTGGAAAGCTGGAAGCTCTGCGCCACCGTTGCGGCAGCCGCTCTGCTTCTTTGCTATTCCCCACCTCGACGCCGTGCTGCGACTGACCCACCAACGCCACACCGGATCTGAGAGTCGAGGGACTGTCGTCGCTGCCCTGTTGTCATCACCACCACCATTCGCCACCACCAGGTATCCGCCGCCTCCGGTTGCGTAGCCATCGTCGCACCCCCTCTCTCGAAACCCATCCATCCTCGGATCTCGACCTCAGTAAATCGGGGGCCTTCGTCGCGTCTCCTACCACTGCGCCACGGGCCCCGTCGTTGATCCTGTTGAGTGGCCAGGCCGCCGCGATGTTGCCGCCGTCGGACGCCGGGCTGCTGTCCGTCGGACCCCCTCCGTCCCTCATCAGCGCTGCGAATCGCCAGATCTCGTGAACTCCAGAAATCCGGGTCGGCGAAGGGGAAAGCGGGTCGAAGTCGGGCGGATCTGGGCTGGCGTCCGGGTAGGGTTCCGCGAGCCGGGTCGCGGTAGTGAGCTGGGTCAGAGAGTGGGTCGGGCATGGGTTTGAATCGAGTAGGGTTTCCGCTTGAGACAAGCCTGTGCACGTGGGCCGGGTAACCTTCGGGCCGAGGTTTTATAACAGTGGGCTTATTTTGGTTTTGGGCCTAGAGTTTTTTTTTTTTTTTTAAAATAAAGAAAAAGACAAAAAATCTAAGTCGAGCCCGTGTTGTGGGCCCGTCCGCGTTCAGGTTGCCAGCTCGGGTCGGATCCAACCCGTGGATCCGACTCGGGTCGGCTTTTTAAGTTTTATTTTAAATAATATTTTAAATAAATAAATATTTATTTATTTTTTTAAAAATAAAAAATAATTTATTTTCGAAAAATATTAAAAAATGTTTTAATTTCCAGAAAATCGAAAAATATTAAAAAATTTTGAAAAATGTTTTATTTTCCGAAAAATAAAAAAAATAAAAAATATTCCATATTTTTCAAAAAATGCCAAAAATCCAAAAAAAGCCAAAAATTCATGAAAAAGCCAAAAAATTTAGAAAAAGCCAAAAGACTTGTATTTTTCCAAAAATAAAAAAATCCAAAAAATCCTTTTTATGTCCAAAAATTAGAAGAAGACTCAAAAATGTTTTTCTTCTAAAAAATGCATGGAATATTCCTCAAACATCCAAAAAACCTCAAGGTTTAAACAAGATTAGGTACCGAAAGGGCATTAGTGATTAACTAGTATAATCAAGTTCCCGATCCTAATTTTTCCGATTGCGTAGGAGCGAGTATTTCTCCCGATACTTCGTTGGATTTTTAATCGACCCGCCCCAAATCAATTAATGGCGACTCCATTTTAAAAATTGATTTACGGGTTTTAAAAACTCGGACTATCAAAGTCGTGAATTGGTGGACTTGGGAGAGTTTGGGCTTAACAATTTCAGCCGAGCCATTAGCCTCCTTAGGCGCTCGTACACGATTGCGGGCGCCGAAAAAAAAGGTCGCGACATGGACATCAATGGTGTATAGTGAGTAGAAGCTTGGATAGTTTAGTCGGTACTAAAACATGGCGACCAAGATGAATTAGTTCACTTCAATGTTAGGCTTAAGGTCGGTTTGTTTTGGGAAAATATTTTCCTCATTTTAGTGTTTTTTTTTTTTTTTTTTGGTAAAGTTCCTCATTTTAGTGTTTGGTTTGTTTAGAAAACAGAATGGCTAGTTAATGGAAAATGTGTTTGTACCAAAGATTAAATTTAGGAAATTGATATTCTTTTTGAAAAAACTGGAACACTTTTTCTAAAATATGACTAGGTATTGGTAGTTAGACCTAAACTCTACACTTGGGCACGGAAACCCCAACGTTGGTTCTCGGTTGCTATGTTTAGGATCGGTTCTTGACGGCTAAACCTAGATCAATCGAGGCTAGGCTTGGGACCTCCGTGCTCGGGCCTAGGCCCTTGGCACCCATGTTGGGTCCATTTGGGCTGGGCTAAACCCTTGGTGCCAGTACTCGTGCTAGGGTCCTTGATGCTTGAGCTTTAATCCCAATCCTTAGGCCTAGGTTCACAAAGGTTGTGCACAGATTCTTAGCGTTTGGGCTTTGGTTCTTGGTTAATGGAATGTTTGTTCTTACAAAAATAATTTTAAAAAAAATCAAATTTATAGTTATGAGCTGGAGATCTTGAGGCTTCGCCAGGTGGGCGAGTTTCGAGCTTGCCACAAGCTGCCGAGGTTGAACTTGCTTGTGGTGCTCATCGATCTGGTGGGGTTGTGGTGAGGCCTTGAGCCTTGTTGGTCATCGACTGACCAAGGAAGAAGAAAAATAAAATAAAGAAAATAAAAAGTAAAGAAATAGAAAATAAAAGAATATATAAACATACAAAAATTAGAAATACAAATTTTTTTGATAAGATTTTCCTTACCAAACGATAAAAATACTTTGTGTCTTTTTATGTCTTAGACACTAGAAATTAAAGTTATTTTCTTGGAAAAAGTCTTCCTGGAAAATCTTTTTAGAAATGGTATATTTTTCATGAAACAAACCTTTAAGTTGTTTTAGAATTAGGATGTTTTGTATATGAAAAGGAGTAAAGGAATGAAAAGAGGAAAGCATAAAGAGAGACGAAAAGCTCGTGCTTTCTGGAGACAAAGACACGATATATATATATATATATATATATATATATATATATATATATATATATATACACGAAAATAAAAAATAATAGGAAATGAAAGTCTCATTTAGATAGCTAGATCTTAGGCGTAGATTTAGTTGTGTTTAAATTAGTTCATGTTCTTACAGTTTGGAAGGTTCAATTTTGTTGTTTTTATTTTTAGGTTAAAAATGAATTTTAGATAGATTTCTTCTAGGTGAATTAAATAACAAAATAAAATGAATAAAAATGTGAAATAATAAAAAGAATGATAAAATATCTCTTCATGTCACTTATATTAAAATAACTATCAGGGGTTAATTAGTTCATCTTCATTTTAGGATTAATATCACCAAAAATCTTAAACTGGTATACCCATAACACATTTACTCAAAACTAATTATAGTCAAATTTCAAGTTGATACTCCTATAACAAATTTACCCTTTATTAGTTTCTGTTAAATTTTACTTTAAAATTGCTAATTTAGATGACATATAGCAACTCTTTTAACCAAACGTAGACTTCAACTACAACTTTGAGAATTAAGCTGACGTGAGTTCATCTCCCGTGGCTCAACAATGAGGCAGTGTATATTCTTTTCTCAACTCGTATTGGGTTACTTTTGTCCACTTTACTTTTAGCCATTCTTTCACGGCTCTTGAGCGACGTGAGGTTTCAACTTTAACTCATGAAATCATGTCTCCAGACTTTATAACAGGATAATATAATAGGGAAAATGTCACAAATGGTCCCTATACTATTATCTAATGTGCAATTTGGTCCGAACTATTTGATAAATGTCGATTTGGTCCATGAACTTTCGATCGGCTCAATTTGGTCCCCCGAACTATTGATAAATGTTTGATTTAGTCCTTAGTTATTGTTTTTTTTTTTTTTTTAAATTATTTTTAATTTTTAATTATTTTTAATTTTTTTTACTTCTTCTCTCTTCCCTCCGTTGGCTCCGTGAGGGTCGCCCTCGCCGGCTGCCCTCGCCGGATGCGGGCGAGGGGCGGCCCTCGCCAGTCGAGCGAGGGGCTCCCTCGCGAGATTTGGCGAGGGAGCCCCTCGCCCGACGCCGGGTGCTCCTTGCCCGACGCCGGCTGCGAGGGAGCCCCTTGTCGGCGTTGGGCGAGGAGCACCCGGCATCGGGCGAGGAGCCCTTTGCTTGTCGCGGCGAGGGCCGCCCTCGCCCGTCCGATGAGGGCTAGCCGGCGAGGGCAACCCTCGCCGAGTTGGCTTCCCTCCGTCGGCCGGGCGGAGGGAAGAGGGAAGAAGCAAAAAAATTAAAAAATTAAAAAATTTTAAATTTTAAATTAAAAAATTTAAAAAATAAAAAAGGAAAAACATTAACTAAGGACTAAATCGAATATTTATCAATAGTTCAGAGACTAAATTGATCCGATCGAAAGTTCAGGGACTAAATCAGACATTTATCAAATAGTTCAGGGACCAAATTGAACCGATTGAAAGTTTAGGGACCAAATCGACATTTATCAATAGTTCAAGGACCAAATTGAGCCGATTGAAAGTTCAGGGACCAAATTGCACATTAGATAATAGTATGGGGACCATTTGTGACATTTTCCCAATATAATATTATTTATCCAACTCGTATTAGGTTTACTTTCCCATATTTTCCTTTATAGTCTTTATGACTTTCTTTTATTGTGATTTGTTTGATTTCTTTAAATGTGTCTGATGTTTTGATTTCCTTAGATTTTGTTTGATGATCAAATCGCACTTTAAAAATAATCTCTACCAATGTAAACAACCGTTCATGGACAGTTTATGAAAAAGAATCTATAATTCCATAATTTGATAAGACTGCATGAATCACTCTCATAGACAAATAAATTGAGTTTGAGTACCAAAAGGGCTCTCATTACACGTTAACCTAATCAAAACCCAAACTTAGGATCTTTTGTTCATAGAAAGTAGAATGTCCTTATGCGTTTTATCTGGCTCCTAGCTAGCTCCGATAAGTTAGTGGCAAGTCACTTTTATAGGATACAATTCCTCATCTTAGATATTTCGAATTTAATTAAATTTCCAATGTTGCGTAAAATAAGAGTTTGGAATGACCTATAACGAGCAAGATTGAGCAAACCTTCAATAAGAGGTGACATTTCGCTCGACAATCTGCTAAACTCATTTTACCCAACCCTTGACAAATATTTCTCTAATCCAGAACTCACCCTTGACATATTTTTCTCAATAATCATTCCTGGTTGTAAGTTGCCTGGAAGGGAGTTCTTATGATCTAGAACTCACCGTTGTCAACAGTTCAGTTTTGTTCGGATCGCTACAATGCCCTCACCGAACACAAAGGAAAAATGCCATCTGGACCCGAACCGAGACCTGAACCGAATAATGTCTTAACCGAAGAAAGAGTCGAGTTGGTTCGGTTCGGGGATCTGTATTTCCTCTTGCTATTTTGCAGGGGCCTTTTTCTTCATTTACCCCCTTCGCGTGCCTCTCTGTTTGTCCGTTACAGCAAGCTCCAGAGACCCTCTATTACAGCAAGTTTGCAAGCTCCAAGGTCAAACACAACGCCATGGACAGATCCTGAGATGGGACGAGAGCTTCTTAACGCCATCGACGGGACACTCTTCACCATCGACGTGTCTCCTCCAGATCTGGAGACGATGAGGCTCCATGACCACCGCTCTCGTTGAGATCTGGACGGTCATGGAGAAGAGAAACAAAGCTCGACTATAGACAACCATGGACTCATCCAGCTCTGGATTGCCATGAAGAGCTAAACGATCATGGACGACAGCTCCGGCGAACTCGATGGTGAGCTGTTAGCTTGGATCTGGAGGAGGCGCTGTTGACCACGGAGGCTGGGGGGAGTCAGATGAATACAGCAGCGAGAAAGGACCCACAGACGGGAATCGATGGAGTTCAGGCTTTAATCGCCCTACTCATTTTAACTGTTGGAGGACTGTAAGTGCTCTAATTTGGTTTCTAACCGAGCCCTCGTTGACACATGACGCCCAATCGAAGAAGAGGACCACAGAACCAGAGGGATTTAATAACGATCGGTTCGATTTGATTTGGGTCAAATACTTGAAACGAACCGAACCCAACCGTCTAAATACTCTAATTATTTTACTTATTACCTGTCGCGACCTCTTTTTTTTCGGCGCCCGAGCGGGTAAGGGCGCCTAAAGAGGCTAATGGCTCGGCTGAAATTAATTATGCCCGGACTCTTCCAAGTCCACCAATTCACGACTTAATGGTTCAAGTTTTTAACCTGTAAGTTGATTTTTAAAATGGAGTCGCCACTAATTAATTTGGGGTGGGTTGATTAGAAACCCAAGTGAAGTATCGGGAGAAATACTCACTCTGCGCAAACTGAGAAATTAGGATCGGGGACTTGATTACATTAGTTAATCACTAATGCTCTTTCGGTACCTAATCTTGTTTAAACCCCGAGGTTTTTTTGGATGTTCGAGGGATTTTCCATGCATTTTTGGGAGGAAAAACATTTTTGAGTCATTTTCTAATTTTTTGGACACAAAAGGGATTTTTGGTATTTTTTTTTGGAAAAATACAAGTCTTTTTGGCTTTTTCTGAATTTTTTTGGCTTTTTCATGAATTTTTGGCTTTTTTTGGATTTTTGGCATTTTTGGATTTTTGGCTTTTTTTGGAAAATATGAAAATTTTTTGATTTTTTTGATTTTTCGGAAAATAAAATATTTTTTTAAATATTTTTAATATTTTGGAAAATAAATTATTTTTGATTTTTTTCTTGATTTTTTTAGAAAATAAAATATTTTTCAACATTTTTTCAATATTTTTCGATTTTCTGGAAATTAAAACATTTCTTAATATTTTTTGAAAATAAATTATTTATTAATTATTTATTAAAATATTATTTAATATTGAAATAATATAAAAAAATGACCCGGGTCGGATCCGCGGGTTGGGTCCGACCCGGTCCGGCCCGGTCCTGACCCGGTTCATGGACGGGCCCGCAACGCGGGCCCGACTCGATTTTTGGTCTTTTTTTTTTTTTTTTTTTTTTTTTTTTTTAATAAACGCAGCCCACACCGGAATTGGGCCTATTTTGAATAAAAAGAGGATATCCAGCCCAAGCTCAAAAAACCGGCCCGACGGGTGCGTGTCCGACAGGAAACCCTACCCCGGAGACAGGAAACCTGGTCGGACGGACCCGCGAATTGACCCGGTTTCCGCCTCCTTTCCCTTTCGTTCGTTCGCGGTGAAGAGACCGGGCGGCGGCTCCCATCGTCGACGACGGCTACGCGGAGGACGGCGGTGGTCGGTCGCGACAATGGCCGGCTGTAGCAACGATTGGACTACGGAGGGGGAGATGGCGACGGCGGCTAGGGTTTCGGCGACGACGGGCGGCTACCGGATTCTCGGGAGGGAGGCGGAGCAACAGCGACGACACGGATGAGCACGGCAGTTACCTATTCGTGACGAGGGTATGGCAAGGCGGCTGTGAGGACGACGGCAGCCCTTAGATCTAGACGGCGTCGAGCCGATGTTGCGCGGGATTCGGCACAGCGGCGGCGTCGGGACCTCTTCTTTCGACCTTCTTCGCGGATCCAGAACTTCTTCACCTCCTTCGACCTCGTTTCTCCCTCACTCCGGTCAGATCCGAGCCTTCACCAGCCGGATCTGACCTCCACGGACTCGCTCGTCGGCGGCCTCCCCCGAAGTCTCTCAGTGGGAGGTCGGCCTTGCTCGCGACCCGATTTCTCTCTCGCTTGCCTTCCTCTCGCTCGCTCTTCAACCTCCTCCGAAGTCTCTCAGGAGGGAGTTTCCAAGCTCGCGATCTTCTGGCGTGCCCTTCAACAATGGAAATGCTCCGTTATTTATAGGCGAGGAGGTCCGGTCGACAGAGGCTCGGCCGCCGGTCTTTGGCTTGCCGACCGGACCCCGTGGCTGAACCGGCGTCCCATCCGAGCTCATCTAGCGAAGCATGCTCGGCAATGATGGCATTCGCGATCTTATCTTCTTCGATCGACGTCGGCCTACTCCCTCGGTCGTAGGCCGTCCTTCGCGTTCGTCGTCCTCTTACGTGCGCGTGAAGTACGAGGGCGGAGAAGGAAGGCGCAAGGAAGAAGAAGAAGGAAGAAGAAGGAAGAGAGGGGCCGGGCCGTAGAAAAAGAAATACCGGGCTTGGGCCAACGAAAGGGAGAAAAGAGGGGGGCTGCCAATTTTTTGCTTTTGCTTTGTTTTGCTTGTTTTTGGTTTTTTAATTGTCTTATTTATCCGAAATGACAAAATAAAATAAAAACTTAATAAAATAAAATTAACCTAATTAAAATTGAGGTGTCAACAACTGCCCCTCTTAGAAGGTGAGCTCGCAGAGGTTGCATTCAAAGACAGACTGACGCCTCAATTTTATCCATGCATGTGTAGTAGATTATATTTTATTTGGGATCTATTATTCTATGCGGATAAAGAGCAATATACTAAGACAGAGATAAGAAGAAACCCGTAGTTACTTACCGGGAATGAGTGAGATAGGGTGTGAACCCGAGTTTCGGCAAGTATCAAGGCACCATCTTACCTGGTGATATGAGGAGGTTGTTTTCCGGGCTCGAACCATTCTTCGGTCACTTGTTAAAACAATCAATGATTTGTCTAGGATCCGAACCTTTCTTCGGTCGCTGTTTAAAACAATCAATGGTTTGTCTAGGACCCGAACCTTTCTTCGGTCGCCGTGACGGAAATTGCTACTTCGGGACCCGAACCATTCTTCGGTCGCTGTTAAAACAATCAATGGTTTGTCTAGGACCCGAACCTTTCTTCGGTCGCCTTGACGGGAGATCGCTCTTCCGGGACCCGAACCATTCTTCGGTCGCTGTTAAAACAATCAATAGTTTGTCTAGGACCCGAACCTTTCTTCGGTCGCCTTGACGGGAATTGCTTTTCAGGACCCGAACCTTTCTTCGGTCACCTGTTAGAGCAATAAGTTGTTTTTGTCTAGGACCCGAACCTTTCTTCGGTCGCCTTGACGGGGAATTGCTTTTCCAGACCCGAACCTTTCTTCGGTCGTCTGTTAGAGCAATAAGTTGGTTTTGTCTAGGACCCGAACCTTTCTTCGGTCGCCTTGACGGGAGATGCGCCGACCTTTCTCGGGGCATCTCGCTTGTTGAGAGATAGTACTTGGATGATCACAAGTACAAACTCTTGGAGGATACCTGGATGATCACAAGCATCGAAAGGGTACCTGGACGATCACAGGTACAAACTCTTTGGGGATACTTGGATGATCACAAGTATCGAAGGGGTACCTGGACGATCACAGGTACAAACTCTTTGGAGATACCTGGATAATCACAAGTATCGAAGAGGTACCTGGACGATCATAAGTACAAACTCCTTGGAGATACCTGGATGATCACAAGTATTGAAGGGGTACCTGGACGATCACAGGTACACACTCTTTGGGGATACTTGGATGATCACAAGTATCAAAGGGGTATTTGATAATTGAAAATACTAATAACATACCTTGGATATTTGTGAAGGTGTCCCACCTCCTGGCAATTGGGAAATATCGAGGGCATACCTGGGATATTCGAGAAGGTCTCTCACCTCCTAGTAGTGGGAATATTGAGGATGGATCTTGCATATTCATGAAGGTCTCTCACCTCCTGGTAGTTGGAATATCGAGGACGTGCCTCATATATTCGTGGAGGTCTCTCACCTCCTGGTAATGGGAATATCGAGGGCGTGCCCCGCATATTCGTGAAGGTCTCCCACCTTCTGGCAATTAGAATATCGAGGACGTACCTTGGATATTCATGAAGGTCTCTCACCTCCTGGTAAAGGGGAATATCGAGGACGTGCCGGGATATTCGTGAAGGTCTCTCACCTCCTGGTAATTGAGAATATCAGGGCGTACCTTGGATATTCATGAAGGTCTCCCACCTCCGGTAAGCGGGAATATCGAGGACATGCCTCGCATATTCATGAAGGTCTCCCACCTCCTGGTAATTGAGAATATCGAGGAGGTACCTTGGATATTCATGAAGGTCTCTCACCTCCCGGTAATTGGGAATATCGAGGACGTGCCTCGCATATTCATGAAGGTTTCCCACCTCCTGGTAACTGGGAATATCGAGGATGTGCCTCGCATATTCATGAAGGTCTCCCACCTCCTGGTAACTGGGAATATCGAGGACGTGCCTCGCATATTTATGAAGGTCTCCCACCTCCTAGTAATTGAGAATATCGAGGACGTACCTTGGATATTCATGAAGGTCTCTCACCTCCTGTAATTGGAATATCGAGGACGTGGCTCATATATTCGTGAAGGTCTCTCACCTCCCGGTAGTTGGAATATCGAGGACGTGCCTCATATATTCGTGAAGGTCTCTCACCTCCGGTAAAGGGAATATCGAGGACGTGCAGGATATTCATGAAGGTCTCTCACCTCCCGGTAGTTGGGAATATTAAGGGCGTGCCCCGCATATTCATGAAGGTCTCTCACCTCCTGGTATTATAAACTTGAATGTGGTATGAGGCTTACTTGGATTGTCGCAGGCACTTAAAGGGGTGGAACACCTGGATAGCCATAGGTGTACAAAGTACTGGAATACTTGGATGAACACAAGTATTTAATGATATGATCTGGGACCACTCAGGCTGGTCCAAGTGCTAGAAAGCATACCTGGACGGTGGTGCCAAGCAAAGTAATGGAATGCTTGAACAACTACTATATCATTTAGGGACAACTCGGGCAGGTTGAGTGTCATGAAAAGGGGCTATCCGAACAATGGCCGGTACTTGAAGACAAGAAGATACTTAGACAATCACAAGCATTCAAACTCAAGGGATGACTTGAATAAGTCGAGTGTAAAGAAGAGAGCACTTGGATAATAGTAGGTACCGACAAGTGGTGAGTACTCAAAGACAAGGGAATACTTAGATAGCTGCAAGCACCCAAACTCAAGGGACAACTCGAATAGGTTGAGTGTCGATAAGAGGGAGTACCTGGACAGTGGTAGGTATCTTAAGACAAATGGGGATAGGGATATGCTTACTTGGCAATTTCTCTGATCTTTGAGAGTATGTTTGCTATTTGCACAGTATGCACTCATGATTGTATGTGTTGTAAATTTATGAGTTCAAATGAGATTCATGCATGATAATTTTGTCAATTTGGCATTATCTGATTTCCACTGGGGAAGATTTTGAAAGACAACCTTCATTTAGAATGTAGATGTCTTGAGCATGCCGGATGAGGGACTTTCGATCGAAGGGACTTTTGCTCACTCTCATGGAAAAGGCTATCCCGACCATTGATACATGATTTATAAGGACCACACTATCTCACTGTCATCATGTCAGCAGGGGTCCGAGTATTCTCGCAAACGGTACGACTTTACCAATGTGAGAGGTCTTTGTTGAAATTGTGATGAAGACTTGGTCAACGGCTCATCAAATGGGACCGTCGAGGTCAAGGCTCATGAAGTGCCGCACGATCATCTCCGGGTTTGCAAGTCAAGAATCCTGCGAAAAGAGATAGAGTAATCTTGTTCGTACTTCTTCGAGCGATGCTTATGTACACATGAAATCCTACGTTAATTGAAGTGCCCCTAGTCCGAAGAGACTTTTACAATGGGATGCAATGTAAGCTGGACTTATATGTAAAAGGGTGAGAGCTGGTGATTGCCTTGGCATTTGTCATCAGTCTTTCTTCTCGCTATCAGATGGAGGCTCTATCAATTGAACAACAACTTCTCTTGGGAATACAATTGACTGTAATTTTTTTCAGGGGGCATTGGCCTTGCTTTTACCGAGCACACGCTTTTTTTCATGCCCCTATTTTTATTCCAGTTCTTCATTTATGGGCATTGACCTTGCTTTTACTAGGTACACTTTGCTTTTTTATGCCCCTAGTTTTTTGTTTTGTTGCTTGAGGAACTGATCTAGGCAAGTTCAATCGAAGCACCATTATTTAGACTCTTGAATCTTCTTCTTCAGCCGGCGCTTTAGGCTATGGCAATAACTTCGCTTTGTCTCAATGTGAGGGTGAATTTATAGACTCAATTGAGTTGTACAATGAATACAAGTGCGTAGAGAAAGAATTGCTCTTCGTCATTCTAGGGCACTTAAATTAACGCGAGTGTTCATATGCAATAAAGACACTCAAAGATTGATGCAAGTGCAAGCAAGAGAATTCCTATCCCTTTTCTCACCTCGTGATGTTGACTTGCCTTCAACTTGCCCCAGTGTAGGGTGGTTCTTTGACGGGGGTAGGACAGAAATTTGTCGATGTATGAGTGATGGAATGCCTCTCACTATTTTGGTTATCGTACCATTCTCGAGAGAACTCTTTACCCTGCAGCCATGGAATCTTCTGCACTCATCTCACAAGTGTATAGATGGGGGACTGTGTGTAGGATATGGCTTGCCTTTCATCATTCTGACGCACCTCATCCAGCATGCTCAATTTAATCTTGTATTCTTCACTTAGCTGTCTATTTTAATAATCCTCGGTGGAATCGGTGACTTAGACAGGCAAAATCATCATGCGAAATTCATCCGGAAACGGCATGCAACATTTCAAATATGATGGAGTTTGAATTCTTCAAAACAAGTGAATGGTTTTGACTCAAAAAAGTCCCTATTGACAACTTTAGGGGCTAACATAATGGTGTTTCCAAATATGTTAAATTTTGAACATCAAAAGGGTTATTTGCAAATGGGTGTCAATGGTTGTCCTTATTAAGTAGGGACATGACATAAGAAGGATCAGCCGGGTTGGGGATCGATCATGGATTTGATGGGCCTTTCTCGCTTTTGCCCCCGCGAGAAGAGAAGATGTACAAGTAGATCAATTAGTTTGGCCAAAATCAAATGTGAGTTGAGGCCTAAAGGATCTTTGTCATTAGCTTTGGCAATTACTCGGGATGCCATTTCGCTTAGGAGAGTTTGTCATGCCTCTCATTGATTTATTATCTTTGTTTTTGACAGTCGGGTAATCCTGCAACAAACAAGACATGCTTCTCATTGATTCGTTATCCTTGCTTTTGATAGTCAGGTGATCCTGCAACAAACAAGAGGGAATGTGTTAGTCATGAACTCTTTTAAGAGTCGAATAATTGGAAGCGATACAACTTTACCCTTCACCGGTTTGCGAGACGATTGGGTGATCCTGAAGTGAGAGGGGGACACGAAGTCCTATGTCCCTTGCTTCGTTAGGTCGATTATTCTCCGAATTGGCTCTGGATGACACGTCCTTTTACACGAAGCTAGGTGAATTTGATGCGGGTCATTTCCACGAACCTCACTTGGCCAATATTGACCATCAAGTTTGGTTTTAGATTCCCAATGTTTTCCTTCACTTTGGTTTGCGAGATGATTGGATGGACTTGAAGTGCAAGTGGGTCATGAAGTCCTATGTCTTTTGCTTCGTTAAGTCATCTGCTCTCTAGTAATTTGCAGGCGCAAGAGAAGCAAAAAAATTTTTGTTATTTTTTTACCAAGCGGCTAACTGCCGCGTCGATTCGAACCCCGACTTCGGACCGTTTTGCTTCATCCCGGATACCACTCGGCTAGAGGCGCCGATGGTGTCCGGAGGGCACTTTTTTTTATTTAACCGAACCGGCTCATGGACGAAACGTCTTTTTATACCAAGTGAGGTAAATCGATACGGTCATTTGATTTGTCCAAATTAACTATTAAGCTTGTTTCTTGAATCCTATGCTTCTGTCAATAGAAAAAGATATGTCAAAAGTGAGTTCGAGACACCGAGTATTGGAAATGATACCAAATTACTCTTCTCTAAAGTTTGTATTTGTTGACTCCTAGGGATATTTGAATGTCGATGACAGCCTTTTCGTCTTGGCACAATTTGACATTTCTTTCGATTGGCCTTCCTCACTCATGGCCATGTATGCATGATTGATGGTTTGTCGATTTATCTTCAACGCCTTCCTTCTGCAGAATTTTTCTTCTGTCTTTGACTATATGGCCATTGGGCAAAGTCATGTACCTCAAGCTTCTATGGAATCTGAGATGGTCAATCAAAATCTCCAATTCTCTTATGGCAATTACTTCTTGGGAGAGAATGCGTCCGGAGTGAAGCTTCTAAATTCCAAAGTCATTGTCCGGTGTATAGATCACCTTAACTGTCTAGATTTTCTCCGTTGACAAGTAATCACTTAAAAGGAAGAGGAGGAACTCCTTCCTTATGTTGAAGTTGATACTTGTAACATCTAGCCGTTTGGGCACGTCGTGCGACAAGATAGTCCTTTGGCTTAGGATGGAGCTGGGCAGGAGTGAGGCATGTCACGGATGCTTCGATTTCAATTGTACGCCTGTACCTATTATGTCTCACCTTTTGTATCCTGTAAATAGAAAAGAGGGGTTGTCATTCTCAATATTATGTTAAGGGAATAAGACTTACCCTTTTTTGAAACGGGATGCTCCTTTCTATTTGCCCCGTTTTCTTGGCGGGATGTCTTTGAATTCGGCGAGTTCACCTGATGCGCTTGCTTCAAATGCCCTCTGTCACACTAAGTCAAAGGGGACGGGAATGATCTTCTGAGACATGAAGTGAATGAGCTAGAAAGACAAACATGATTAAATTTATCATCTTGTTTTAACAAAAACTTTCGGGTGATGAAATATTTTTATTTTCAAAATACATCTTTGGGGGAGAAAAAGCATAAGGAAGCCCGGCCCTCGGTATTCTCCTTGGACGATATTTTCTTTTCATGGTTGGATAACATCACTGGGTGGGTTTGGGATACCGCCTCATGCTTTCAAAACAAAATATTAGAAATGTACATTAGATTACTGAAATGGAAAATACAACAGTAGCACACTAAACAAGATAAGAAACATGAAATTATAAAAACAAGCAACACCCATGAAACTCCTATGAAAAGGAGCACTTTGATAATGCTGGTTTTGAAATCAAGCGCCTTTGAGTTCCTCGCCTCCAGTAGACTCGAAGTATTCGCATGAGAGGACCACTTCATTGAAGCTACGGAAATGCAACCCATGCAACCAACAGCGATGCTTGCGGGGTAAAGCTCCTATGAACAGCTTTATCATTTCTTCTTTGGCCAGGCGAGGGTAGGTTTGCATCATAAAAGCTTCCCACCTCCTTGCATATGCTCGAGAATTCTCCATTGGTCTTCTTCTAAAGTGAACCAAGTTCTCGCAAGACGTTCGGCTCAATCGATGCTGGTGCTGATGCAAGAATGTGGAAGACAACTCATTCCAATCCCTCATGAGGCTGATATCTGTTGTGACGAACCATTGCAATGTAGACCCTGTAAGACTTTCTTGGAAGGCCTGAGTTGTGAATGACATCGGGCCATAGTACCGACTCATTTCAGCATGGAGGTATCAAGTGGGCCACGAGGCAAGTCGTGCCGTTATACTTACGGAAATTGGGTATCCACATTTCTATAGGGGTCATGATCCTATGAGGGCAAGACGAGCACTGGTATGTCTTGGTTAGGCCACTTTGTTTTCCCACTTTGCATATTCGTTGTAGTGGTGAATTTTTCTATTTCAGGGAAGTTGGACTCTGCCGAAATTATCCCATTGCTTTCTTCTGGGTCAAAATTTCTGAATGAGGATAAAGTATTGAAGCTATCCTCATGGTCAGAGGACGAGCTTAGGAGTTCGTTAGGATCGTAGCGGATAAAGACGTACGTTTCCTCTTCTGACGGGCCTTCATCCCCGGGTGAGAGTATGAAACAGTTATACGATGAATCGTCAGTTTCATTGTCGAAATAACGCTGGAAGTCCTTGGGATTGTATTCTAGGGCCGGGAAGTCTTCGATTGTACTCTAGAGGATGGTGGCCTTCAAAGTTGTATTCTTGGGAATGTTCAAAGCTTTGGTGCGGTGGCTCGTTGGCGATGCTGCATTGATCTGCTTAGGCTTTCTTTTCTTGCCTCCCGGTCCGACTTTTGAGTAAGGCCCTTCGCTTTGCTAACTTGATTCTCGTCAAGGGAAGTGAGAGACATTAGAGTTTCACCGTCGATTCACTTTCCGAGGTTGATAGGGGTTGGTATTCTTTGGACCCTAGCTCTTGGAGTAAGCTTGGGGAGTTGTCCGGTTGTGCCCCACTCTTGAACAGACTCGTGTCTTTGACCTCGTACAAAGGCTTCTTGCCTTTCCTAGTAGGAAATTTTCCAAGTAACAGGATGTTGCTCAACCGCCCATTTATCATGCAAGGCTTCATTGACATGCTCCTCTCTATCTCGGCGGCTAACGGCTCCTTGTGCTCCGCGATCATTGGCTCTTCGTGGGGCAAGGTGATGTCAGGGGTGATGTCAATATCGTATTCTTGATGGAAAACATGAATTAATTCCCTCCAGGTTTTAAGGGGACTAATCTTCCTAACAATGTACCATCGCAAGGCAGGGCCAATTAAGTTCGATTGGTACGATTGAATCATCCTTCGAACCAGGTACGCCTGCAAGTAAGTCTTTGGGCCGGAGGTATTAGCATACCTTTCGCATTCAGGTGCTTTGAGTTTTTCAGGGATTTCAATGCCGGCATAATTGGACAGGTCCATGGGATTCTGCTCTTGCAGCTGGTTTAACTTTTTCATGATCCTTTCAAACTGTCTATGGTACCGGCTATTTTCTGGCAAACTTGCGGGCATCATGACGGTGTTTGAGACAACTATAGAGTTGGGCTCAGCTTGAGCGGATTTCATTTGTCTCGAGAGTTGTTGAAGGACAATGGACATCTGTCCTACGCTGTCTTCAATGTTAATGAGATGATTTTGTACATCATTCTGATCGGGTCCTATTGCATGAGGCCAATCACGAGCGATTTGGTGGCCGGCGATTCATAATTACCTGTTTGTTGTGAAAACAATGAATGAGCACGAAAGTAAACAAATATTGACCCATGGCAATGGTCTAACTGCTTTTTTATTTATCAAAAGAGGGTTTATAGACTGCCAACTCCTAACATCTAGAACTTGAAATTGAAAAGACGAGGATGAAATACTAGATATTAAACAAGAGTCCCTAAACAATGGGACAAAACTTTCACACTATTTACACTAAGGGGTACATGATTGCTACTTTATATGCGACGGGGAGCCTTGCTCTTGCGAGGACGCCTACTTCCTTGAACTGGTTTTGAGGTGTGCATCCAGTTCATTCCCAAATCTCTCTCCATGAGCTCTGCTTGCTCGTGCTGGCTGCTCTCGCTAATTGAGTGAGGGACTAATGGCTTCCATCTTGTCGGGATACAATGGTTGTGGATGTAGGACATGGAGGCGTGGTGGGCTTTTTCTTCTCCCTCAAGCCCTTTAGGTATCACAATCCTTTTACGATGGCACTTGTCCCGTGTTTCCTCGGCGGTAGAAATTTCGAATTCATAGTCACGGCTTGTGTTGAAAAGAACCGGAGGGACCATCATCTTGAAAGGCGGTGGGATCTCTGAAGGGCTCCATATTGTCGTGCTACCCGATACGGGTAGTAGGGAATGGCACCTGGTGAGATCGAGCAACGGAATTGGGCGGGTGCGCATGTAAGCAAAGCGGGCCCTCTTTTCATGGAACCAACCAGCACACCATTAGAATGCCTCGGGAGCTGGGTTTCTTAGAAAGCTTACCCAATTTAAACAGCTTTGATTGGGAATGTATGGTCCTAAAACCATAAATTTTTGTAATGGATTTTCAAAAGCATTTGTTTTAGGCGATCGCATGAAGTCTCGAAATTCGCTAAGGTGAGAAAAGAACCAGACTTGTAAAATTTCAGGAGAGGCTCGCATGATTTTCTCCGAGTTGTCTTTAAAACGATTAAAAGACAAGAATGTTTCAGTTAAAATCATGTTGACATAATTCCCCCCTCTTAAGATCTGATCAACTACCCATGCCATCTTGGGAGTTATGGCATTTCTTTGATGGGGGAAGATGATGAGCCCGAAAAAGGCTAGGAGGAAAATCTCACTTTTCTGAGTCATAGGCTGATTTTGGAAACATGCATTCATAAATTCTAGTGGGTAGGTATTATGGTTGTCTTCAAGAATTTGTCTCATGACATGGATTTCAGTTCCTAAAAGTCGTGCTAACCCGCGCCATGGGAGGGCGCCTATCGATGGCTTGACAAGCTTTTTCTCAAGAGGCATTCCAGTGATGATGCTATATTCTTCCCGGGGTTGGGGTTAGCTCAAACCTACCGAATATAAAAGTAATTGTCTTCGGGCACCAAAAATGTGCCATGGCTTGTATGACTTCGGGATGAACAGTAATTTGGATCAACAATAGGAGATGACCAATTTTGGCCTTCACGCGCTCCTAGGCAAGGCCGATCTAATTGACCCCACCATCGAAGAGCTCCGCCTTGGGAGCAGGAATGAACTGGATATCGTCTTTCCCCATTGCATATAGACTGGGACTTTGAAAAGCTTATCCTAAATTGCCATGGGCCAATAAAAGATTGAGTAAAAGTAAAGAAATCACTTTGCTTTTAAAGAAAAATGGCAAGCACAAAGACATGCGCATGGGACGTGCGGCTCATTTCTAACTCGAAGGCTTGATGAAATTAAAAAGGTATCCGCCCATCGCAGTCTCGCGTTCGAGGTCGTATCTTTCTTAACACCATCCTAGAAATCCTATGGCGGCCCAGGTTCGGCGGCCGGGTTGTGTGTGCCATGTGTAGTGTTTAAAACAGTAAAGCATGCACAGTAGTTTATAATTACAAAACATTTTATTTTGACAGAATAAAAAACTTTAAGCTATTACCCTGCACAAAAGAAAAAAAATCCAAGTCAGCCAAGCGTTTAAACAAAGATAAAATGGCCTAAGTCCTCAAAGTCCCCAGCGGAGTCGCCAAGCTATCGCGACCTCTTTTTTTCGACGCCCGTAGTCGGGTAAGGGCGCCTAAAGAGGCTAATGGCTCGGCTAAAATTAATTATGCCCGGACTCTCCCAAGTCCACCAATTCACGACTTAATGGTTCAAGTTTTTAACCTATAAGTTGATTTTTAAAATGGAGTCGCCACTAATCAATTTGGGGTGGGTTGATTAGAAACCCAAGTGAAGTATCGGGAGAAATACTCACTCCTGCGCAACCAGAGAAATTAGGATCGGGGACTTGATTACATTAGTTAATCACTAATGCTCTTTCGGTACCTAATCTTGTTTAAACCTTGAGGTTTTTTTGGATGTTCGAGGGATTTTCCATGCATTTTTGGGAGGAAAAACATTTTTGAGTCATTTTCTAATTTTTGGACACAAAAGGGATTTTTGGTATTTTTTTTGAAAAATACAAGTCTTTTTGGCTTTTTCTGATTTTTTTGGCTTTTTCATGAATTTTTGGCTTTTTTTGGATTTTGGCATTTTTTGGAAAATATGAAAATTTTTTGATTTTTTTGATTTTTCGGAAAATAAAATATTTTTATAAATATTTTTAATATTTTTGGAAAATAAATTATTTTTGATTTTTCCTTGATTTTTTTAGAAAATAAAACATTTTTCAACATTTTTAAATATTTTTCGATTTTCTGAAATTAAAACATTTCTTAATATTTTTGAAAATAAATTATTTATTAATTATTTATTAAAATATTATTTAATATTGAAATAATATAAAAAAATGACCCAGGTCGGATCCGCGGGTTGGGTCCGGCCGGCCGGTGTACCGATCGCGGACGGGCCCGCAACGCGGCCCGACTCAAACTTTTGGTCTTTTTTTTTTTTTTTTTTTTTTTTAATAAACGCAGCCCACACTTTGGAATTGGGCCTATTTGAATAAAAAGAGGATATCCAGCCCAAGCTCAAAAAACCGGCCCGACGGGTGCGTCCGACCCGGGGAAACCCTACCCGGAGACAGGGAAACCAGGTCGGACGGACCCGCGAATTGACCCGGTTTCCAACCTCCTTTCCCTTTCGTTCGTTCGCGGCACCGGTGAAGAGACCGGGCGGCGGCTCGCATCGTCGACGACGGCTACGCGGAGGACGGCGGTGGTCGGTCGCGACAGCGACGGTAGCAACGATTGGACTACGGAGGGGGAGATGGCGACGGCGGCTAGGGTTTCGGCGACGACGGGCGGCTACTGGATTCTCGGGAGGGAGGCGGAGCAACAGCGATGACACGGATGAGCACGGCCGTTACTGTTCGTGACGAGGGTATGGCAAGGCGGCTGTGAGGATGACGACAGCCCTTAGATCTGGACGGCGTCGAGCCGATGTTGCGCCGGGATTTGGCACGGCGGCGGCGTCGGGGGACCTCTTCTTTCGCCCTTCTTCGCGGATCCGAACTTCTTCACCTCCTTCGACCTCGTTTCTCCCTCACTCCCGGTCAGATCCAAGCCTTCACCGGCCGGATCGACCTCCACGGACTCGCTCATCGGCGGCCTCCCCCGAAGTCTCTCAGTGGGAGGTCGGCCTAGCTCGCGACCCGATTTCTCTCTCGCTTGCCTTCCTCTCGCTCGCTCTTCAACCTCCTCCGAAGTCTCTCAGGAGGGAGTTTCCAAGCTCGCGATCTTCTGGCGTGCCCTTCAATGACGGAAATGCTCCGCTATTTATAGGCGAGGAGGTCCGGTCGACAGAGAGGCTCGGCCGCCGGTCTTTGGCTTGCCGACCGGACCCCCGTGGCTGAACCGGCGTCCCATCCGAGCTCATCTAGCGAAGCATGCTCGGCAATGATGGCATTTGCGATCTTATCTTCTTCAGCCGACGTCGGCCTACTCCCCTCGGTCGTAGGCCGTCCTTCGCGTTCGTCGTTGTCTTCGTGCGCGTGAAGTACGGGGCGGAGAAGGAAGGCGCAAGGAAGAAGAAGAAGGAAGAAGAAGGAAGAGAGGGGCCGGGCCGAGAAAAAGAAATACTAGGCTTGGGCTAGCGAAAGGGAGAAAAGAGGGGGGCTGCCAATTTTTTGCTTTTGCTTTGTTTTGCTTGTTTTTGGTTTTTTTAATTATCTTATTTATCCGAAATGACAAAATAAAATAAAAATTAATAAAATAAAATTAACCTAATTAAAATTGAGGTGTCAACATTACCTGAATCGAAAACACCCAAAAAAATTTTCGTAGGTGGTTTCGGGTATTTTTGACACACTTCACTCTCTGAGGATATGATTGTACCAACATCTTAGCTGGGTTTAAAAGTTAAAAAAAAAGAAAAAGAAAAAGAAAAAGAAGTTGAGGTTGGTGTAATTAATTATCATTTTTGCTTCTTAAGCTTGGGTCGAAGGTGGTTGATGACTCATTAGGCTACATTTCATAGTCGAATCGGGATAGGATAAATCTTATGTTTGATTCCTATTGAAAATAAGATAAAGTCGAATATAAAAAGGAAATGACTTGAATAAAAACATCTTATAAAGTATGTGGAATAAATGTGGATATAATTCTAATATCTATAATATAAAAAGATAAGTATAGTCAAAGTCTTAAAATTTATTGCGAAAATATTATTGAGTCTTAAAAATTTCAAAAAAGAACAATTAGGTTTTCAAACATGTTAGATTGGTGCAATCAAGTTCTTTTATTACTTTTGTTCAATTTGACTAATGAAAAATGCTTACGTGGCTTTTTAAAATATTTTTCTTATCCTACGTGTGGCATAAGGTTAATTAATGCACTAATACATCGTCATTCTAATCTAAATCCTAATTTTTGCACCAAATCTTAATTAAATTAGGTTAAAGAATCAAAATGTTTTTCCCAAAAAAAAAGACAAACTAAAAAAAAAAGGCTAAAAGTTGAAAAAGAACGAAAAGAAAACACATACACAAAACTTAGGCTCTTCGCTTGTGGCCGCCGCCACATTGCTCGTGGGGTGTTGGCAATGGTGGGTGAGGTCACTCATGCCTCCACGAGGTTGGCAACCTTTGCCAATCATGGGTGAGGGTCGTCAAGTATCGCCAACACTCCGCAAGGGATGGGGTGGCGGCCACAGTGCTCTCGCCCCTCCAGCCTACATTTTTTTTCCCTTTTTAAAAGCTTTTAGCTTTCTTTCTTTAAATCTAAATTAACTAAAATTTAGGTTAAGAAATTGAAATTTTGATCAAAATAGTGTCGTTTTAGTTTTTTAGTTTACCTTAACGCCACGTAAAAGATATAAACTATTTAAAAAGTTATGTTAGCATTTTCTGTTAACCAAGTTAGATGGCGTTAAGGAAAGATCTTTATTACACCAATTTGACAAGTTTTAGGATTTAATTATTTTTTTTTGTAAGTTCTAGAATTTAATTGCACTTTCATAACAATATAAAAGTTATTTTTATTGAATAAAAAACTTCTTAAATTAATAAATTAAAATGATATTTGAACATAATTAATATTTGAATTCTAATATAAAAATTCAAAATAAAAAATAACAATAATTTCTTTTATATTTATTCTTATTTTTATTTATATATTCAGATTTAATATATATATACACACACACATACTAAGAGTGTATATTCATTACATATTTTAGTATTTTAGGTATATTATTATAGGTTAGTATTCGATAAATTTATTAGTGAAAGATGGAAGGGAAAAAATAAAAAGGAGGGGAAAAATAATAAGAAATAAGCAAATAAAAATGAAGTAGGCCAGAGTTTCGTGAGAAATTCTTACTAAATTCATTTGTGCAATTTTTAGGTCATTTACATTGATATGTCGTCCATATCAAATAATGGACAAGATAATATATGAAAATATTCAATTTTATTACTGTGATTCAACAAACAATGAATATATAATATATCAAAATCCATGAAATCCAATGACTAAACACAACATTAAGGCACGCCACTTGATCCTAAATCTCATCTTAACAGACACTATTAGTTGAGTTTAACAGGCAATTAGCACAATCCTAATTCCCAGATTTTCACTAGAACTTTATCATTTGTAAAGCCCTCATCAGATGATTTCCACTTTATGAGAAATCAAAAACCAGGCCTGTAGTAGCCATAGACTCCATAGAAGGTCTGTGTGAAAGTAAGCACAAGCAACACAAAGGCAGCCATGACCGAAATGATTGTCCAGGGATTGTTGAAGTAATTGTGCTTGAGACTGGCTCTCCAGTTATTCCACTTAAGGCTGTAGTATTTGTTCAAGTCGGCAGACAATTCAGAGAGATAACTGTCGTTGATGTTAAAGGCCACCTCCTGGCAAAGCCGGTTGAAGAGGTCAGCGACCTCTGCGTCGCTACCAAGCCAGTGCTCAATGATTCCACAGTAGTGGAGGTACCCAACGTCCTCGGGAGAGTTGATCAAGTTGTCCATGAAGGTTACGTACGAGGATATGGCGTTGCTACAATCAAAGTGAGATTGCTCAAAAGCTATCAAGTTGAGGAAGAGCGACCTCGTCCCGCTGTGGATCCGAAGCCGGGGGATCCGGAGGGTCCCGCACTTAAACTCGATGTCCCAGAACCGGTCTGTCTTCCTTTGCTTGAAATTGATCCCAGCCTCCCGGAGCTCCACCACAGAGCGGATGTGCTGTTGCCGCCTCCGTGACCCCCGCTTAGTCCACGTCCTCGCCTCTGGCATCGTGCCCAAGCGCAGGAGGCTCCGCCTGTACACTTCGAGGCAGTGGAGCCCGCCCTCGTAGAAAAGTGGGTCGTACTTCAGCTTGGTGCGGCTATGCTTGTCTGTCTGCATCAGAGGTTCGAAGAACCGGACTGTCCGCTTGGCCACGAGCCCCTTCTGGTTGGGGTTGCCGTGTTGGAGGCCAAGCAGCCGGTCGAGTATGAAGAGTGGGATTTGATTTTCGAGCATGATCATGTCCTGCCGGATCCTGGGCATCAATCCCCCCATCGAGGAGAAGACGGGGTCATCACGGGGGTAGCCGAGTGCCTTGAACCCTCTATTGACTCCCTGGAGCAGCTCAATCACAAAGCACCCGTCAAGAACCATCATCTTCACGAACTCTTCGCTGCTCATGGATGAGAATTTTTCATCATAGCAGGTGCGAGCTCTCTCCTCGATCGTCTTCACTGAGCCTAGATAGTAGTCCACCTGGTGATTGGTGCGCTCGAGGATGCGGCGGAGGCAGCGCCACTTGTGCTGTTCCATCTGGTTGAGGCGCTTATCACCGTGGTGATACGGCCCGAGGGAGACAATCTGGGGGACGTAGGCATCCTTCTCGGCATCCTTGAGGTAACTCGGGATCAGGTAAATGGAGGGCTTTGCCCTTGCCCAGGCCACCTCAACCTCGCGAGCTTGTTGAAGCTGTTTGATGTAGACGACCCACTCGGACTTGGGCAGCCTAGGCTCACCATCGGGGACGGTTTTGCCCTCAGATGGTTCCTGCTGTGGCTCGTGAACCCGGTGGTCCTGAGACTGTTGTCGTTGTTGGTGGTGATTTATTGACTCTGTGGATACAGTGGGGGCTGATCTCTTCGGGAGTCGAGATTGCACGGTCTCTCCGAGTTGGAGAGTGATTAGATAATACGTCAAGAGCTCCTTACTGGAAACAGCAACCATTTCTTTATGAAGAATTGGCCTGTGTGTTTCTATGCCTTTTGCCTGCCTTTCTTCGGTTTTTTTTCTGCGAATTGATGCTTTCTAATCCCAAAAAATGAAGAGCAGAGTACTTTAATAATGTAAAAAGGGCGATAAACAACATTCCCCCGGCTTACCCCCACAAGTGGTCCAATTATTTGGACTAGCTTTTTATCTGCCCAGAAGGAATAAACAACATGCCCCCGGCTTTCCCCACAAGTGGTCCAATTATTTGGACTAGCTTTTTATCTGCCCAGAAGGAATAAGGACATCTCATGCTCCCACGTGAAACACATGTACGTATAATGCGCTGGTTCGCATCACAGAGAATGGTTGGATTTTTTTTTGCCCTGCTTAGCCTTTCAATTAGATTTTCGTAGTCCAGAAGAATCTAATTATTAATGGGAGAAATAGATGGTCAATTATAGCACTATTCTGCATACCGGAATTGGCGATAATGCCTCACTCCCCTCAAGAAAAAATTTAAAAGGTTAGGGTGAGGATTAGATACCGCTAATGCCCATCTAACCTTTCTCCGGGAAGCTTGTTGGGTAAGTTTTGATTTCTGCGATTCTCTCTTTCCAATTATTTGGACTGGCTTTTTATCACCATAACGTGTGTATGTGCACATCTTAGTGTTGTGTCTTTCAAAAACATATAGAAGGGATAAGTGTGTTTAGAATCCTAATATTTGTCGTGAGAGTATAATTGGGTTATAAATTTTTTAAAAAACTCTAAAACTTATCAAATTGGTGGAATCAAGTTTTATAAACATCGTCAATTTTTCTAATTGAAGATGCCTACGTGACATTTTAAAATTAATTTCGCTCTTCTACTTGGCTTTTTGAAAATTGTTTTCTTAAATCTTATTCAAATTAGATGAAAAATTCTAAAAAAGGGCTAAGATTTTATTTTAAAAAAACCAAATTTGTTTTATTGGTTTAAATTTTATTGATTCGGTTCGGTTAACCGAATTGAACCACCCCTAGAACTAGAGGCTCCAAAAAGCAAAACGTGAAAATTGCTTTCATTTCCCGTCTCCTTCAATCCAGATCCATGAAGCCAGACAACCCTTGCCTCTCGTCTCTTTGCACCACCACAACCGCCAACACCTGTTACTGTAGGAATTAAGTGTGCGGAAGACGACTTACCTGTTTCTGATGCACGATGAACAATTTACCATGGAACGATCGTTGAATTGGGGATGAATGACGAACAAAAATACTTCACGTTGGTCTTAATGTAGTCATGAGGAAAACATTTGATTTTCACAGCATAAATACCAATCGTTCTTGTAAAGGAGAAATGGAACGCATTCTTTTTCTTTTGATGGAAATGGGACAAGAAAAGGAAAGGAATTTCTTAGTGTATATTCTGCCAACTATCCCAATGGTTATCTTCAGAAAATTTTTATACGACTCCATCATACCCTTTCAAAAGATGTCTTTCCATCATAACTTATTAAGATGAAATGTTTCGTTCTAATCGCACCCCATCATGCTAATAAAGTACGAGACATGATGGGCTTGATAGCACTCTATCAAGAATATAAGACATTCAATATTCATCAACTTTAAAAACAATTCATACAGACAAGTAAGCTGTGCGACTAGTGAGTACACTTGCACTTGGGAGCTTAAATTATGTACCTGTTAGGAATGACATAATGGCTATGCTTGGCAGGAGTCCAAATGCCAAGTTGCAGTTAAGGTTGGACTGATGCTCTTTAAGGAATGCTGTATAGATGCGGGTTTTAGATGATGCTGTGCCCAATGAGGCGAGACGATACATGATTATATTGGAAGACCACAAACTCTTATCTTGGCTATGGCCCGAAATGTCATAATAATTGGAGATGGTAATGTGCATGGATACTATGAATGTGTTTTGACTATTTATTGTGCTCGTTGCATTCTATTGGCACATGTAATGTAGTTAATGTGGAGGAGTGTGCCAAGGTGAGGTAAGATTGTATATCGTTATGTGTTTAGGTTGTCTCCGAGACGAATTTACATCTTAATCGGCACTTAGGCTATTAATTCATTGAGATTTATCTCACCCTGTTATTGCTAAATATTATCAAGTCCTTATTATGGAGTACCGTCTCGTACATTTTAGGATCCCCATTAACAAAGATTCAATCATGACCGCGTTCCCTACTCCAGGGATTGATTGCATGCTTGAATTGATGATCACAATGGAGTGGGTAGACAGGGGTTGGCCGCCTAGGTACCCCATAGGTCCAAGGCCTAGTTTATTCAAGAGGGTGATGTTCGTTTCGGCTTGGGGTTTTGATGGACCACCCGACAGGAGTATTGGAGTGCAGGTGTGGGAGCCCTTGGACATCGATACTCCTAATGGTGTTGTTGAGGATCTGAAGTCTGACCCAGATTATGATCCCGAGCCTCCTCCTGGATACTAGTGCTGGCCTAGAAATTAGAGAAGTTGAAGCTAACCTAACCTGACCCTTTGTGTTTGTAGGTCGCTTAGGAAGTTGTCTTTTGGAATGGGTTTGTAAATGCTAAACTTCTTAGGATTAACAATGAATAGATAAATGTGCTACTTTTAGAAATGTTGTTGTCTATACTATCCCTGTTCTTTGTTGGTTGACTGGGTGTTTGCATTAAATGCTATCATTTGCATTTAATCAAAAGAGAAAAAAAATGGGTTGGTGACGAGTTCTAGGTCATTGCCATTAGTCGACTGTTAAGGGAAGTTTGTGTGTTTAGGGGTTCGGGCGTCATTGAAAATCTAAAAAAATTATGTGGCGCTCCGCATAAATTATTTGGTCTTGTCAGCAATGGCTATGCCATTCACGTTAAAAAACGGAAATTTTAAAATTATATTGAACAAATAAATACTTTAAGACGACATTCAGGTGTACTTGTTTCAATTAAAGAGCTTTTCTCGCATCTGTTTTTTTTTTTTTAAATTTTCACGTGTTTAGCTCGCTAAAATGGTTAGGCAACGGAAAAAGCTGTTACAGTCCATGAACACACCAACATTGAAAATTTGGAAAACGAGTTCCCGTCTCTGAATGGAGAAAATCATTTTCCAAACAAGACAAAGTATCTTTACAAAAGCCCACTTCTTCAATGTCCATTATTCCAAAGGAAATCTAAGGAACCAAAACCTTATCGTTGACACCTTTTCAAGATGCCATCTAACCAAAAAAAAAACAACCATTTTCATTGATAATGATTTCTGCGTAAAGCATTTTCTTTTTGTTACAAAGTCTTACGCGTACAAAGTCCATCGATTCATTATCCATTCTTAATCACGCAGCCAATCAAAGTCAGCATATTCTTCATACACTATTATCTTCAAACTATTCAGAGTGCTCTTGAGAGGCCCCCACGACTGTCTAATCGTCATCACAAACCACCTTTAGGTTCCTCATCTTCACTATCGACCGTGGCAGTGCAGTCAATGTCCAACATCCTCTCATGTCAAGAAGTCTCAACTTTTGAAGGCTTCCAATTGAGTTCGGTAACTGCGACAAGTTTATGCAGAAATTAAGCTTGATCACTTCGAGGGACGCCAATTGCCCAATTCGTTCAGGGAGGGCAGAGAACATATAGCAACTTGTGATGCTAAGCTTCCTCAAAGGCTTAATTTCACAAATGCCTTCTGGTAATGTCACAAGATTGTTGCAATCGTCAATGTCGAGCTCCTCTAAGTTCGGCATTGTGTCGGAGATTTTGGCATCATTTGACGTTGAAGCCTGACTAATGTCACACATGACAAGGGATATCTTTTGCAAACTATGTAGCCATAGATTTCCCATGCTCAGGAAAGGAATTTTGACCCGTTCGAGCCTAATCCTCCTTATGTTGGACCCGATGACAAGGAAATTTCCCAGCTCAGCTTGAACGAAACTGTGGTTCGTCACTATCAGGGCCTTGAGCTTATTTGCCTTTCCAATAAATGCAGGCAAAGCATAAGTTTTGGATTGCATGTCATTCTGGAAGTTCAAGACAAGAGCCTCAGCCGCAGGCAATTCAAGATTTGGCCAGGGTGTTGAGAAATTTTCATCTGTATTGTGATTATGGAAGGTTAGAAGGTAACTAATTACCAACCAATTGAATTTTTTCCAACAGGTTTTTTTTTTTTTTTTTTGAGAGAGAGAGGGTGGGGGAGGGAGGGAGGGAAAGAGAGAGAGAGAGGGGAGACCTGTGGAGATGGACACTAGACGAGCACAAAGAGGTTGTTGCTTTTGCTCGCTCCACCAGTCAGGAAAATTACTTCCAATCAACTCTTGAATGAGTCTCACCCTCTCCTCTATGTCCCCCTGGTTGCACTCTCTGATAGCCAGCTTTCTGAGCAGATCGTGTTGCATAGCATAGTAGCCACTGTAATTGTGGCCTATGTAAGAGTCATTGTCGTCACTGTAATGGATGCAATAAAAAACTTGGGTTTAAGCATTTGTGCTTGAGTTTCTTGTGCTAAAATCTAGTGCCAGGCACTTGATGATATCAACTCAATAGTAAAAGAAGATATTTCATCTTTCCCATTTTTGAGAAATTAAGTTGGGAGAGAGAAATGTTTCTTCATGGGCCTTTGAATGAATCATTTGACATTTGAATGTGGAACACACCACAGCTGAAAGTCAGGCGGTGGGGAGTCAAAACATGGGCATTTTGGAGAGACAGAAGAGTTGTCGCTACTGAAAAACTGAACTTATTGGTGTTAGTTTTGTGTCATTAAATGTAATAAATTACTCCCCCAATCTTGGTCCAAAGATCACATGGTGCCTTTGTCCATTTCACACACGCGTTCTAACCGTTACATATCAGGAAAAACTAATCAGATGCCAACTAGAGTCCGCGTGTACCCTTAGAGCAGTTGAAAACTAGACAAGGTTGGAATGAGAGCGCAAAACGAACTTCAGAGCCATACCTGGGGACTACGAGTTCAGCTAGGCTCCTGTTATGAAGTTCACAGAGGTCAGCAATAGCACACCTGCCATCGAAATCCAGCTTGTACAATTCCCCACATATCAATAAGTGCGGTGGCCGGAATCTTGCAATCCTCCGGAAACGAGCTGAGATCCATGAAACATTCCTTGATTGAAGAGTGACGACCCAAGTAATCCAAGCTCTTTTGGAGGCAATCTAGAATGTCACTGTCTGAAGTCAAACTGGAATAACCTTCAGGCAGAAGCAATCTTTTCCTTAATGAAGAATCCTTTCCTTGGAGAGATTTGGCAACGACTGTAAGAGCCAACGGCAATCCCTTACAGCGTTTCATTATCTGCCACGGGAAAAACTAAACAGAAACTATTATTAAAACTTGGTAGGACTCATGATTAGCACAAACCAAGGCCTCTCCTTGATGAAAGAAAGACGAAAGAAGGATAGACAGATTGATTTTATCATGTAATCTGATAATGGATGCACACAAGAGCTCATTATATGGTGCATCTATGCTTCTATCATCAACAAAAACAGATTGACGTAAAAGTTTTGAGGCTTCGCTATAAGTCAGTGGCTTCAGTTGATGCACAGGATGATTACGAGGAAACTCATATCTTGATGTCACCACAATTTTGTAATCTTTAATCTTCTTGAAGACAAATTTCTCCAGGATGTTTTCCCATTCAGTCAAGACATCGTCCAGCACAAGCAACACAGGATTTTGTCCAACTATATCGAGCAGTTGCTGCAAGTACTGAACTGCAGCATCTTCTGTTTCTATCATGGGTACCATGAAGCCCTTATGATGAATCATAAATTGGACAATGTTTGTCAGGTTGGAATTCTTCGAGACGGGGACGAACATGATGTTGTTCTTGAATTTGCCTACATGAAAAACCACAGTAAGTCTGACTCCCATCTCTTGCAAAGGGTATGGTAATTTGCCACAAGACTTTTTAGCTTATTGATCCGGCAGGATAAGAAACAGAGCTAAGTAAATACCATGCAGCAGAAATATCAAGTGGGAAGCCTATGACGTCTAAAGAGGAGGTTTCAGCTTATAGGAAAGGCACTCAGCTCAATGAGGCAAGGCAAAATGACAAATGATTTCTGAATTATGGCCCAATACTTAATGTAGTCCATAAACTTTTAATTTGTTTAATTTGCTCCCTAGACTTTCGATACATATTCAACTTGTCCTTTGGGAAAATGATTCTTTTACTTGCTGAAACATTTATCTACATAATACCTAAGAAATCCTTTGGGAAAATTATACAAAAAGCCCTAAATTTATTGCATTTTTTGTTAATTCAGCCATATATCTTTTTAATTTAGCCAATTGAATAATAAATATTTTCATATTTTGCCAATTGAGTCATAAATCTTTTTCATATTTTACCAATTGAGTCAATCGATATGGACGCTAACCATCTTATGTGACAAATCAAAAACTAACATGGGCACTTTTTACCAGCCTCTAGGCGAGGTAGTTCAATCATTGTAGGCCACGGACGAGGGTCAGCACTCGCCCGGCCTCGCCCACATCTATGCAGGGCCACCCTCACCTATGGCTGGTGTTGCCTAGATCTAGGTGAGGATAGGCGAGGCTGCCCAACCCTCGCCTACCACTGGTTAAAAAAAAAGAAAAGAGAGAGAGAGAGACAAAATTTAAGATGCACCTTCAATGTCCATGTCATCACACAATTTCTTAACCAGAGTGGTCTTCCCGCAGTCGCTTGGGCCGGTGACAACGGAAGGCATGTGCCCGCCGTTCCCATGAATCAAATTGATCAATGTTTTGAATTTCTTATTCACGGCTTCCCCGAAGTCCTTCATCTCCTCCCTGCAGGTCTTCACGTCCGCCTCCGTCTTCTTGCTAGTTTTCACATTCACCAGTGGCACATAAATCTGGAACTTCTCTATGACTGCCGCATTGAAGGCTGTCAGTTTTTTTGAGTGCGTATACTTCATGCACAGGTTGAGCATGTGGATCTTCGAGCACCGGTCGACCAGTCTTTTGCCTTCATCCAATAGGACCTTGATCGGATTCATCTCCTGCGGACAGTCCAGCATATTGTTGTACGTGTCGATCTCATTGATGATTGGTTCTATGGATCTCAAAGTTAACTCAATCTTCTCTAGCTGGCCACGAAACGCGGCAACAGTTTTCACTACGTCCTTAACAAGCGCGAATAGCTCGCTGAATGCTGTTCCTACAGCCGCTCCTGCGTAATCAACCATTTCTTGTTCTTTCTTTCTCCACAGGCCGGACAAACCTAGAAAATCCAAAACTTTGATGGGTCAAAGGGTAGTACGAAGGATTAAAACGGTGAAACCCACGTCCCAAGATTTGCAGAGAGGTGCTTCTCTCTGCTTTTTATTCTGGGTCTTCTACAGAGGCAAGAAGGAAGAGGAGCTTTTGGGTCTCTGAAGAAACAATGGAGAAAGAAGAAGAACGGAAAGGCGAGATAGACCCTTTTCTAAAAGTTGTAGTTGAAGTTCATTATCCGGCCAAATAAGTTAGGGCGCGCGTGATAAAATTTCGTTTCTCAATTTCTTCATTTCTCTGTTCCTGGAACAGGTTTGGAACAGCAATCCGTTTGGTAACGCAATTTGATTTCTCTATTTCTGAAACAGATTTCTATTCGAAATAGAGAAATCGAAGAAATCAGAAACTGAAATTTTTAACTTCTCAGTTTCTGAAATAGAAATAGAAATAGAAAATTTTTTTCTCAACTTTTCAATTTAGTCCAAAATATTTTAGATCACTAATATTGAAATAGAAATAGAAATAGTTAATTTAGTCCAAAATATTTTAATGATTTTTTAATATAATCATTCTAATCAATATTGATTGAAAATCTTAACCATTGGGCTAGATGGTGAGAATTGAATGAACAAGGCTTCATTTGTTGAACGTAAGAGATTTTATGCATGGTAATAGTCAATTGGTCATATTCATATCTAACGAGTCTTTCTTCACCTACTCTTCCGTGTATGCTAGCCAACGACTCTATTTGGCTAACTATTTTTTAATCATAAACTTCATATTAAGGCGGTAAAAAGGGTCAAATCATTAGGGTTTCATTCGATTTTTCTTTTATAAGGAAAAGAGATCTAATAAGAAATATGTTGTTCTTGTAAGAGTGTTGATGAAAATATAGATTTTGATAATAAATTTTTAAATAATCCTAGTGTTGATAATTTTGAAAAAAAATTGGTGACGATTTTGAACACGGTGAGGATATTTTTAACAAAATTTGGAAAGAAATTGGAATTAGACTTGAAGTTAGGATTTTTTTTTAGGAGATTAGACTATTATAATCATGGCTATCATTAGACTTATTTGATTAATGTGAAATCAATTTCGGCAAAAACATAACGACATATTCACTACAATTGAATTTCAATTTTTTTTTTTTTTTGCCACGTTGTTTATTTTTGAAAGAAAATATTACGTAATAGGAAACGTAAGCACATGTAATATAAATTCCATGAAATTGTATTTTCAACTTTTCTAATGTATTAGTATTATTTCGACTATTTTTTGTATTTGAGGATTTTCTATATTGTTTTAGTATTATTTCAACTATTATTTTATATTTGAGAATTTCCTATGTTGTTATCTAATCAATTTCTATTCCTAGAAATAGAAATTTTATTCTGTTATCAAACGGGTTTCTTTGCTCGAAACTTGTCCGGGAATAGAAATTGAGAAATCAATTTCTGGCCGAGAAATCAATTTCTGGAATAGAAATTTTGTCATGCGCCCCCTTAGTCATCGTGTGGGAAGTCTCGCTCTGGGACTCCTTTATTTTGTGATTTAGGGGTTGACGAAGACCTGTCTCGGTTGTTGAGCCCGTCCTTGACGCAAGCTGCAGCGGGAGGGCCCCCCGGCTTAGGTCTTTGTTAAGAGAAAGCTGTTGAAGGATACTTTGTCCGTATCGGCGAGTTTTATCCAACCCGGTGTTATCCAGCGAGTTTGCATCGACGCCGAGATAGTTCTAGGAGACAAAACTACGGAAAAGAATGGACGATGTTAGGTTGGCGAATTTTCAAAACGGCATGATTATCCATGTTTAATTAAGTGGGCATGATAGGGGTGAGCATCGGTCTAGGTTTAACCCTAGACCGACCTTGGACCGACCCAACCTTGCCGGTCTGGTTTGGTTCCCAGAGAGACTGGATCGATCATTGGTTCTAAAATTCCCGAACTAGCACTATACGAGATCGGTTCTCAATTCGAGAGTTCCGGATTGATCCAATCCCGGACCAACCGTGACTATATATATAAATTATTTATATTTTTTATATAGAAAATCTTGAGAAATGTCAGCTCGGATAGTTAGAAATGTTACCATTCTGGTTCTATCTGGATGTCTCTAGGCTCTAAACTAAATGGTATAATGGTTTTCTGCTAAAAGACTGTCCCTGAAAAACTTGAACAAGAGGTTCGCCCACTGTGGGAAAGCATACTTGCAGGAAACTGACTTCATCCTTCCTGGTTCTAAGTCTAGGTCCATTCAATGGTATAAGAGCTTCCGTTGATAAACCCTTATTCTGCTTTTGCTAAACCCACATCATCATTTTTCCCCATCCGATCCATTCACCAACTCATTCATCAAACCCCAAAGGAAGTGAAAGAGTACGTTCAGTCCTCCAAGTTTGATCAACATCCCATTCCTGCCATTGAAAAGGAGTACTTTGTTACTCTTCAGATCCCTCCAGAATTTCTTAGGTAGTGGATCCAACAGGGATACACTCATGTTCATTATGGAGCTATTCATTTTTCTCTTACTTTTCATGGTCGCAAGGGCTTGCTAGTTATGGCAAGAATTGCTTTATTGGATACCAGGTTCCTAGAATACTAGCATGCTTGCATTGGTATGCTTGTCTAAACCATTTTAAATGTTGGAACAATCTTTGTGAGGTTGTATCCAAATTTCGACATTGCTTTTTCAGATCTCCAGTTATTTTCTTTTCTCAAAGTTCAGATCCGGCTCATTGGAGCACCTCGGACTGCGATTTTGTAGCAGCAACATTGCACTACCGGATGGTTTATAGGATGCGAGAACCATGCTTGTGATTTAAATTTCCATAATGGAAATGAAGATGCTTTATTCATTTCCATGCAAAATGATTAAGCATCCTGCATTCATGTTTTTAGACAGATCCCAAAAGAAAAGTTGGTCACGCTCCTTCTAGAGATTTGGATTACCAACTATGAAAAGTTGCATCGAGCAATAAGCCTTTTCGGTCATCGACTGTCTTTGTCAAAAAAGAGATTGAACTGTTTCCATTAAGTTTGGCAAGGAAAAGGAAGAGTCTTTCTATCTTCTAAACTCTTTTCATGATCAAACCATGTGTTCCTGAGTCAATTTTCGAGCCAGATCCAAAAAAGCATGTTCGGCATTTTAATAGTGATGGACATCTTATTCATTATTACAAAGACCGGTATGGTCATTGTTTTTGAGATCCTTTTTGTTAGTATTCTTATTGTACAAACTCTCTCGACGAGATAGACCCATTTGCAAAACCTTCACCTCGACGAAAAACAAAAGACCAAAAGATCCTTTGTACCAAAGGTAATTGAACGGAGATCCCTCCGTTGATACTCTTGGTGAGTGTGATAAATTTCAATTTATGGTCTCATATGCATCAACTCCACCACCAGAATTCACTACTTCTCCTTCAGTTGTACCAACTCCACCATCATCACCCCCTTCGTCTCCTCCTCAGAATAAATCAATCATTTCTCCATTTTATAAGCTGATTGTTAAATGGGCAAAGAAGCATTCTTATCCACTTGAAGTACCAACGAAACACCCCTAGCTCTTCCATTGCCATGTTCCAAGAAACAAACTTTCCTCCTCTTGTTTAGGAAAGTTCTAAACTCTCGTTTCCCGCTCTAGAAGAGTTTATTGATTCACAAGGCAGATATAGGCATGTTCCTAAGATACATGCCCCCACTGATGTGGATGAGAATGGAAGACAGAAAAGAACTCCTGTTGCTGAAGCTGTTTTAAATTGGCAACTGGAGACTCTTTTAGCACACAACAATGCCTTTAAAGCAATTGATTCTAAGATTGGAGATGTGTAACAAGACTTGCGGAGATATGATGAAACCACAAAAAAGATGCTTTCATACTTCCAAAAGATGCTTCATGCCTTAGAATCTGGACAACATTTAGGGTATCATCATCTTGAAAGTCCCAAAGTGGAGATAGAGAAGCTTAAAAGACAAATCCAGATCCTCGAAGAAGGAGGACTCAATCCATTTCCGACTACTTTGCAAGCAGAGCCGCTCCCTCCTCCACCTCCACAGACGTCCATCTTTACTTTGCATTATAAATACTCCTGTCAAACAAGACAAGATAGATGTGCCTGAAATGAGAAATTGCCTCAAAGAACTGGATCGCATAAGGAAAGAAAAGGGAAAAGAGAAGATGCCCAAAAACCCTCTCTTGTTATAAGAGAAAGGCCAGACTAATTGATGCTGTCAAATCCATTATAATCTTTTCTCAAAGATTTGGGTAATTAGGAGTTACAGCCTGATCCTGATACTTCACAACCTGCACCACCTCTAGCACAGATAGATCTTGTCATTTCGACAGACTAGATTCTATTTCCGACAGATTCAACCTTTCCAAACATCTTTGATACTGAATTAGATTTAGCATCTCTTTCATCTTCATCATCCTTTTCAATTCCTTCCATTGATTCCTTTCCCATAGCACCAATGACTTCATCAATATTCATGGCCGATCCTGACATGGAATCAAATCCTTCTGATCCAGAGGTTGTTTAGTCAAACAATTTCTCCCAGAATATATCCACTTCATCAAAGCATTTTTTCAATATTGATGACATTCCCTATCATAAATGGCTAGAGAGGCTTGAAGTATTCCATACTTGGATAAATTCCCAAGACATTACCAACCAGGACAAGTATGATATTCTTTTCAACTTTGTCACAAGGTTTACAGGTAGCCTCAAACTTTGGTGGGCATCTGTATCAGAACAAGATCAGCTTCACTTTTTACTCTCACCAATCTTTGGCCATGCCATTACTCTCCTATATCATTTTTTTGTGGGAAAACCTGTTGATCTTATAGAGCTCAAAAAGAAGAGAATTTTTCGAAAGAAGATGCTACTCTCTTCAGAAAAACATCTTGATAAGCATTATCGTGAAATGCTTAAGCTCTTCTACCAAGTTGGAGGTGATGCAAATCTGAAGCATATCTTCTTGACCTCCATTCCCAAAGAATTATCTCAAATAGTAAGGAGAAACTTTTTCAATAAACAGAGAAGGACCTAGGATGTTCCATTAGGAGAAATTCAACGGGAGATTCATTTGTGCTTTGAAGAATTGTTTGTTAAGCACCAAATGATCTAGACCTATGTTCACGACAACAAAGAACTTGATAGGGCCCATTCTCGTCGAATCTAAAGATCAAATGCTCCAAGCAAGACTGTGATGGTTCTTGTGGAAAATATTTCAAAAAGAAAAAGCACTTCAAGAAGCTTTGGATAAACAAATCCAAGCACGGCTCTAAGCACTATAGAAGAAAGAGAAATGGCGATACCTATGCAAGAGGAAAGATCGCTTAGGCCACAAGAAATCAAAACGATGCTTTATCTGTGCAACCAAAAGGGACATTTTGCCAAAAACTGTCCTTAGGCAAAAAAAAGGTCAAACCATTCGATACATCATATAGAGAATGAAACTAGTATTTCTCTTGAAAATGATGATATCGAATCTTTATTCTCTGTTGATGAAGAATTATGTGAACAAACTCTTTGTGTTATTCCTTGTTACCAAATTCCCAATAAAACTGATTCGATTCGGACCACAAGATATTTTTCACATATCCTTTGACACCTTTAGAAGAAGGCACGATATATTTTCAAGTCAAACTCATTATTCTCATTTTCCCGTGAAAATATTCACTTCAAAGTTTGCTAAGCCAATCATTGTCATTGCTCTTATAGACACTGGGGCAGCTTCCTTGATTTTAGACACTAAAGTTCTTCCTAAAGAATATTGGACTTCTTGTGTTCGGTATTTCAACTCTGTTTTGGGAGATACTTTTATTACAAATGTGAGAACCACTCTAATAACTGTCCAGCTTTTCCCACGGTATTTCATAACCACCAAAATCTTTGGCTCTAGTCTTCCTAACAAAGATTTGATCATTGGTTGGCATATTATGACTCAGATTTCTCAATTGCATATCATTCCTAGAAAATGTCTTAAGTATAAGGACCAATTCTCTGAATTTGTCAATATCCAAAGATTTTCCATTCAAATGAGTTTCTTTGGACCCGATCGTGCAAAAGTTGTTAGAATCTTGTTCGGAGTCTCATTTTGAGTTTGCTAAAAAATGTTCTCACCTTTTATACAAAAACCCAGAATTCTTTGTTTGCCTTCCTTTCAAAAAGAATGAAGATGTAAATCTAACTAAGGTGAGTCATGTAGGAATGAATCCAGAACATCTGATTTTAGCTCAAAGAGAATGCTCAGAATTGCGCAACAAGGCTTTATTGAGGTCTCTCACTCTCGGTGGGCTTATGAAGCCTTCTATGTCAACAAGCATGCTGAGCAAAATCGGGGAAAGACGAGATTGGTAATTAACTACCAGCCTTTTAACCTTTTCCTTCAAGATGATAAATTCCCTTTACCTTCCAGAAACTCTCTTTTTGCTGGATTATGCAAAGCCCAGATCTATTCCAAATTTGATCTTAAAGCCGGATTTTGGCAATTAGGCATTCATTTGAAGATAGACCCAAAACTGGGTTTTGTATTCCGAACCAGCACTTTCAATGGAAAGTCCTTCCTTTTGGCCTAAAAGTCGCACCATCCTTATTCCAAAAGCCACGTGTCGAATTTTCCAACCAATATTGTCAAGTGTAGTAGTATATATCGGTGACATCACCTTTACGGTTCGATGAATAGACGCACTGCTAACTTTTTGAGCAGTTTGTAGAAATCGTGAAAAAACATGGGATCATGCTTTCCCAAAGAAAGAGGAACATCGCCGAGATAGAAATTGAATTTTTTGGTATGCACCTCAATAAAGGGACATACTATCCAGGGCCACACATTGCTAAGGAATTGCTGAAATTCCCTAAGGAAAATTTCACAGCAAAGCGGGTTCAGCAATTTCTTGGGATAATCAATTATCTCAGAGATTTTGTTCCAAATATTGCAAAACTGCTGATTCCCTTGCAAACAATGCTAAAGAAGAATTCCTTACCTTGGGGAAAAGCCCAGACTAAAGCAATTATTGAACTTAAGGAGATTATGCAGTCTCTTCCTCCATTACAAATCCCATCAACCGGGAAGAGAATTTTCTAGATTGATACCAGTTGGGCAGCCATCCTGTTAGAAGAAATTGATGGTAAGAGACATTTGTGTGCCTATAAAAGTGGAAAGTTTTCTCAAGCAGAAATGCATTATCATTCCACCTTCAAAGAAATCTTGGTGGTCAAAAATGGAATAAAAAAGTTTTAATTCCATCTCATGGGCCATCACTTCCTGGTAGAATTGGATATGGCATCTTTCCTTCGGATGACCAAATTCAAACATAAGCGGAGTTCCAAATTCTCAAGCTTGCTTCGATGGGCTGAATGGTTTTTATTCTTTTGAAACCAAACACATTCCCGGGAAGAAGAATGTGCTTGTTGATGTCTAGTCAAGACCAAAAGCACCAGCAGAAATCAACATGTATATCATGAGGCATGCTTTCCATACTATGCATCACAATGAAAAGTATAAAATTGAGAAGATAAAAGATTGGCCAAGCTAGCGATACCCCCGAGGAGATTATTGAGCAAATTTAGAAAGACAGTCTCATTGAAAATTTAGATAAACTCATGTGGCAATGCCACATAGATCTATTTAGACTTAATGGATGTTTGATTCTTTACCCCTTTAGATTAAATGCAGATTATCCGTTCATATATCCTCTAATCTAGAAAGAAGATGATTTCCTTGACCGATTTCGATGGTTATTATGGTACTTAACCAATAAGTACTTAATAGTTATCGAAATTCCAACCAAAGGATTTATTGCCAACCTCATTAGGATATTTGGACTTTGTAGAGGTAACATTGAAAATGAAAATGACAGAAATGTTTTAGACTTTTTTAATTGGTTTTATCCTCCAACTCATTGGAGATGGCTCTTGCAAAAAGAACTGAGAACCACACAACAACCCCGAAGTCCAGATTATTCTGTTTTTTGACGTCCATGACATTTCTTTACAAATAATGGAAATATCATCAATGCTCCCTTAAGCATAGGCACCTCATCCTACAAACCTGTTCCACAGAGTGCAGAAGCTCGAGCTCACAAATCTTATCCAAGACTGTTGGTTGCTTTGTGAGCACCGATACCGAGAACTCTAGAGAATCTTATGTTAGGAAAATAAAACCATTCATGAAAATGCATGGAATTATGATGTACCCACTGCATGGGATCATTAGGACCTAACATTAGAGGCCAAAGAAGCATTTGAAGAATTCAGACAAGCTGCATCATTATAAGAGCATGAAATGACAGACACAAATGACATTGTATAGTCGTCTCAAGACCCCTATGCTAAATGGGGAGGTCCTCTTTCCTAAGATCCCTATGACCAAGGACCTTTGTTCTTATCTCGGGGCATGAACACATCTTTTATGCACATCCATCTAATTGGCCTCGCCAAGCATTCCTGAGACTCTACAGAAGCCGATAATACATATTGAGTGCAAGAAGAAGCATCTGCATCCACACCATATCAGCTGAATTAGATCCTCTTACCAGAAGACCTTGAAGCACTTGAACACAAATATGATGAACATGTTTTGGAAACCGCTCACAGCTTAGTTGATTCAGACTATGACTACAATGCTCGTGATGGACGAGACCACTTTGTCCGTACAATTTTACTGTAGCAAGTTCTTGTTCACATTTACTATAGTAGTAGGCTAGGGAAATCATTGTCACTGTTCATATCATGCGAATAATTCCCTATCGAGATTTTTGGTCACCTCTGTTTGTTCTCGGACCCATGAACTTGGTCCTTGTTTATGTGTGACCTCTTATTGCCTATAAAAGGCGAGGAGGATGTAATGTGTTGGGCAGAGTTTCTTGAAGTAAAGTGAGCGTTTTGTGAAATTCTCTCATGGCTTTCTAGACTCCTTCTTCTCCAGCTTAGTAGGATCCTTTGAGAAATGTGGCTCAGATAGTTAGAAATGTTACCATCTTGGTTCTATCTGGATGTCTCTAGGCTCTGAACTAAAGGACAGAGTGGTTTTCTGCTAAAAGGCTATCATTGAAGGGCTTGAACAAGAGGTCACCTATTGTGGGAAGGCATACTTGCAAGAAACTGACTCTGTCCTCCCTGGTTCTAAGTCATAATTTACGAAGGAGGAAAATGTTTTTATGAGTAGTCCTCACGGCGTTCAAAAAGGTATAAACAATTCCTTATGGCATCCTTCTCTAGTATTCGTTTTCTTTTGTCTTATTTTTCATCTTAGTCATTAATTTGCCAAAATCGAAAGAAACAACTTCTCCGCTCGCCACTAGCTTTGGGTCATTCGTGCTACTCGCCGCTCAATGCTCGCTTGGCTTGTTGCTCCACACTCGACATTTGATACTCATTCTATTCGACACTCACCCCACTTGACCCTCACCGCTTGCCTTTCTTAGTTGACCTCGCTCATCATTGAACCTATTAGGTTGGTACGGTTCTTGGTTGCCCTTTCAAGGATTACAAAAAATGAAATAAAAAATTATTGGTTGATCTTGAGTTGACTTGGAAATCGGACCGAACCCATTTGGTCAGTTTGATCCTTAGTTGTTTTTTTAAGGAGTACAAAAATGAAGTAAAAAATTATCGATTGGTCTCGGGTTGACCTAGAACCGGATCAAACCCATTGGGTCAGTTCGGTCCTCGGTCCTAAGCTCAATAAGGTCAGTTCTCAGTCCCCAAAAATTGAGGACTATCATTGTGTGGGTTGGTCCTAGAGTTAGAAAGTGGACTAGCCAAACTCGGACTATGCTCACCCCTAGTGTGTGAGCCAAGGTTGCTGATTTTCTTATCATCAATGGATTATTTCATTTGTTGGCACTATTATCCATACAATCATGATTTTGATAAATTTTATGGTAACCCTTGTGGAACCCTCTAGAAATTGAAAATTTTAATCAACCTAATGAGCTCCCTAAGGTAAACGTGTGGATTCAATAGTGAAGTTAGATACCACATAAATTCTTTTAAGTGTTTGGTCACGCATTCAGTATATATTGGGTAAGATCAGCTAATATAAATATAATTTAATATATGAAATTTAAGGTATAAAGGTTAGGTTACTTTTCCGATTGGGTAGAATATGAAAATTCCGTGTATATTGTAGTGGGCGGTTTTCTCCATTTCTTTGCCTGGGTCTTTCGCAGAGGCAAGAAGGAAGAGGAGCATTTTGGTCTTCAAAGCAACAATGGAGAGTGAGATGAACGAAAAGGTGCGAGAGACACTCTTTCTATAGAAGTGGTAGTAGAAGTGTTCTTTGGCCAAATAAGTTAGTGATCATATGGGAAGTTTATTAGGACGCGCAACCATTGGAGGCTTGCTTTGGTACTCTTTTTAGTGCAACTAAATCTTAAAATTTTCAAAAAGTGCAATCAATAGAAGGACTTGATTGGATCAATTTAACAAGTTTTAATATTTGATTACACTTTCGTAACAAATTTTAAAACTTAATTGCACTTTTTGAAAATTATAGAATTCAATTGCATTTTCGCGACAAGTTTTATTACTTCCACTACACTTATCTCTTTTATTATCTAAGGATTAAAGAGGACCTACCATTAGTCATTGACCGTATCCTGTTGCAAGTCACACTTCAAGGGCCGAGGTTTAGGTATTTGTCAAGAGAAAAATATCAGTACGACGAGTTTTATGCAACCTAATGTTATCCATCGAATTTGGGTTGACCGCGAGGTGGATCCACTTGACAAAAACCTTGAAAAATGAATGGACGAAATTAGGCTTATGTGATTTTCAGAGCCATCCTTTTATCAGGGTCACCACACGATGTTTAGGCAAGCGTGTATGAGCCAAGCTTATTCGTTTGTGTATCATGAATTGATTCTTTCATTTGCATGCACTATATTCCATTTCAATCATGATTTTGATGGGTCTTATGGTAAACTTAGTAGATCCCACTAAAATTGAAAACATTTCTACTAACCAAATGAGTTCCTTGTTATGGCTATAACTATCACCTAGAGGAGAGGAGAATAGGTGATTTAATGGAAATTAAAGAATTCAAATAAATACGGCATTGAAACAACTTTTAATGAAGTTGTCAGATTTTACCGGTGTACAATTCTAACACAATTAATAAAAAGATTAAGAGATAGAAAATTGCACACAAAAGTTTATAATAGTTTGGCTTTTGCAAGCATATGTCTACTCTCCAATGCTACAGTCAATTGGCTGGAATTTACTAATAAGAATTGATCGGGAGGTTACCAGTCTTGAGCTACAAGTACTCAAGTTTGTGTCAACAACTCCTCACACTCTCAACTTCTAAGAGTTACATAGTATCTCTCAACAAAGACGAATATATGAGATCATAAACACTCTTCAGACTCTCAAAATTAAAAGCTTCAAATCTCGTGAATGCGAATTCTATTTCCTTCAACTTCAAAACCTCCTCTTATATTCCTCATAATCCAAGCTGAATGTTGGACATATATTCATGAGGACTTATCTAGCCAATCTACCCATTGGTTTGGATCTAGTTGAGAAGATCTAATGGCCTTAGGATCACCGAGATTAATGCTTCCCATAATATTTATCGCCCATACGATAGTTCCGGTATCCAAAAAGTCGAGTGTTTATAGATAGAAAAAAGTTTTTCCTTTAGAACAAATCCCAGGAAAGTTGAATATCCGAAAGATATTTGCAAGCCTTTCCTTTTGAAACTCCTTATAAATATAGCTAAGAATCAAGCCAATTTGCCACTAGCCGTTGCATGGGTGATTTACTCTTTCCCATCTAATTGGTAAAATGTATAAGAAAGGAAATAATCAAGCCACGACTCTGGTTTTGATTGATAACGTTTGATCACACCTCATTAGACTTTCCATCTATTAATTGAAATGTTATTGTGCACGATGACCATATTCGTATTCTGCCAGTCAAAAACTAGTTGGAGGACAGCAGAGCAACATGGTCCCTATAAAAATTAACAAAAAAATACATATCCTTTTCCTCTTCTTTGTATTGTGGGTCTAATGAAAGGAAACAAAGACAAAAAGATGGCCCCGTGCATTGTTTCCCGCTAAAGAGCTCTCTCGGGAAAGCCGAATCAGAATATTTGATCAGCGAAAGCGCGACCAAACCTTATCGCGGAATCATAAAATTCCACCCCCACCATCACAACTTGGGAATCCAATTCCCTCGCATATAAAAGAAGATTCCCAAGACGAAAAAACCCTCATAATGTAATGAACAACGTCATCGTCTGCAATCTAATATCCCGGACAAAATCCTGCCTCTAACGACACCGCTCCGGACAGCTCGAAGATAGTCTTATAAATCGGCACCTCCGAAAGATATTTACAGGCCTTTCCTTTTGAAACTCCTTATAAATATAGCAAAGAATCAAGCCAATTTGCCATTAGCCGTTGCACGGGTGATTTACTCTTTCCTATCTAATTGGTAAAATGTATAAGAAAGGAAATAATCAAGTCACGACTCTGGTTCTGATTAATAACATCTGATCACATCCCATTAGACTTTCCGTCTATAAATACTTTTTATTAGAAACAAAGTCTCTAAGTTTTGTCAATCATCAAAACAACTTAGAGAATATTTTCTCAACAATCTCCTCCTTTTGATGATAACAAAAGCGAAATTTAAATGGCTCTTAAAAAGCTAGTTTTAAAATGAGTAGTAGTTAAACTATCAAAATATTTGCGTTGAAAGAATTTTAACGAAATTCTTATAGATATTAATTTGAATCAAAAGATAAGGGTTAAGAAAATTTAACCAATCCCCTTAACTTCTGCGATGTTCAAAGTCTTTAAGATTTTGCAAAAAGGTATTAGTGAAATTCCGCAACCTCAATTACCTCAATTGCCTCAATTCTACTTTGGTCCACATTCTTCCCCTTTTTGTCAACAAGCAAAAAGATATTGGATAAAGCATAATATCATAGGCAATTCATAATACGAAAGTGTCGTGAGCTACCTCTCGAGGGAAGGGAATATGTTTGGAGGTATTGCCTAAGGGATAGACCTAAGGCCCATGATTAGGCATGGGCTCTCCCAATGCCATACCTCATGCGACATTGGGGTATTCTTAAGAATTTTGCAAAAATAAGTCGCCACTAGCCTATTGGGGTCGACTAGAAATCAAGTGAGGTATGGGAGTGTACCTCACTTCCTATACAACCAGAAAATCTAGAGTTGGAGACTTGATTACACTAATTGACCAATTAGTGCCCTTTCGGTACCTAATCTTGTTCATTTTAAAAAAGGATTTTTGTCAAGCAGTTTGAATTAATTTTATACCTATCCACTAATATGTGAAGTAATTATGTGGGTACGCAATCATTAAAATAACAATTAGTAACCAAGATCCTAATTATAGTAAATTGAGCACATGCAATTAAACATAATTAAATATGTAAATTAAACATGCGATATAAGTGATATAATCAATACATGAGCAAATAAAGACCTAATTACACTAAGAATGCAAAATATGACAACTCCTAACCAAACCCTATATATATATATATTTTTTAATTTTTGAAAGTTTTAATAATTATTTTTAAAAAATATATATTTTTGGAAAAAAAATATTATTATTTTTTTGGTCAAGCCGGGTCGGGTCCGATCGACCCAACTCGGGTTTGGCTTGATTGGTGCGAGTTGGGTCTTGTCTCCAACCGGACTGGGTTTGGTCTAGTTGGGGCGGGTCGGTCGATCGACCCGCCCAAAAAGGGCAAGGTCGACCGGATGGTTGGGCCTATATTTAATTGAGGGTTGGGCTCGATCGACAGGCACAACCCCTTTTTGCAAAGGGCTCCCTACGGGCCCATGACCCGACCAACTCGGGCCGTCGACTGCGTGGCGAGAAGGGCCGAGCAGGCTAGATCTAGGATTTCGCCCGTTCAACCGACCTCCCTTTGGTCGGTGATTTTTGTCATGTCCCGAACCTCGAATGCATGCCCATCCCTTGGTGGTCAATAAATATGCGACTTCCCAGGACGCATTGCCGATTCATTCATTTTATTATACATGTGGAAGCGAAACAAATTCCCTGACAACACAAGCTTGGGATAGAAAAACAGGTAACAATTCACAACCAAAACAAGCCTTTTATAAACCCACAAGGTTTATATACAATGCTAAGCTATCTACAAAATATCGGCTCAACAAAAGGGAATTGTTCTAAGACTAGTTAGTCGACATGTTCGTTGATCTTTCGGTCTCCACCTCCCCGGACTTCGGGGCTTCGGGTCCTCCACGACCTCCATCTAAGGACCTGAAAAATGTTGAGTCCACGACAGGGTGAGACAATATCTCGGCAAGTCCACCTCCTAAACTCCGACTAGGAAAAAAATATACTTAAGGGTGGCTTAGCCACACAATACATAGAACTTACCTCGCCTTTGTTTCTTCCTGCACATCGTTCATATTCAATTATTCAATTCAATTCAAGCCATCAATCAATCGAATCACTCAACTCTATACATTAAATGCCATCTATAAACTCAATCAATTCGAACACTGCTAACCTAAGTTGAAATAGATGGTCTAGCTCACCGAAACCGATGTCTATATTACTCACCGAAGTTGCTATATTAACAATATTGCTCATCGAAGCTGCTAGAGTATTATTGCTCACCGAAGTTGCTATAAATCTATATTAGTGTTATTGCTCACCGAAGCTTTTATAGATCTATATTGCTCCCCTAAGCCGATATGGTACTTAAAAACCACTTTCGGTGTTAACATCCAACTCTTGGTATTTTTCAATTAAAATGCCTATATTTCACAATCATCACTCAATTTCATTAAATAGCATTCAATTTATAGAAACTAAACACACAATTGTGATCAACTCGAAATTCTATCAAGCGCTCTCCTAGTATAATTTCCGAAAAGTATCAATTAATTAATAATTAAATAAATTCCAAAATTAATTTAATTTAAATAATAAATAATATAATATAAATAATATTTAATAATATTTAAAATAAATAAATAATAAATAAAATAATTAATTAAAAGTCTAATTAAGATTACATTAATCTATTTACATAATTAGACTAATTAATCCATTCACTAAACTAATCATGCAAATAATCTAATCAATATTTAATTAAATTAATCTAACTACCTAAACATGCTTAGCATAATCTAAACACCATTTAAGCATCATTAACTCCATAAGCAGAGATTAGTGAGTAAACTCACCGGTTTAGCGTTCCGATGAGTCCACGGTGACGGCGACACAGAGGTGGTTGACAATCCTCCTAGTGGTGACACCAAGTGAGGCCAAGAAGGGCTCAGAAACTGGCCACAAAGTTTGAAGACCCTTGTTGGTTCGGCTTTTGCTTTTGCTTACTTGGACCGAGGAGAACCAAGGCTAAATGACAAGGAGGCGGGCGGATTGGAGCTTCGACGAGCGGGTGTCCAAATGGCTCCCGGGGTCAAGGGGGACTTGTTGATAGTTGGTATGGGTGGAGGTAGGGTCGAAATGGGGGAGAAAATGGCTGAAAATTGCAAAACAAGCGAAACAAGCAGAATCGGGTGAGTCCAAGCAGTTCGGCGGCCGGTTTCTTCGCACCGGCGGACGGGACAGGCCGGTGGATCGTCCGGCAAATGGCGAGGTGCTCCAAAGTATGGTTTGGGTGTGCTGAAGATGATGGTGGGTGGAGCGTAAGCTAATTTGCATGAGAAGACAATTTTTAACTCGGGTTTTTTTTTTTTTTTTATATGAAAGGTCGGCTAGAGCGAACCGGAATGAGGAGAAAACATAGGGAAATGGGGTCCAACGGGCATGCGACGGTCTTGGGTGGCTGTTGGTTGATCTCTTCTGGTTTTCTCAAGTTCTCTAAGGACCACAACAATGGAGAAAGCCTGACTTCAAGAAGAAAGAAGAGCTGCTGAAGCAAGGGAGACCCCAAGGGCTCTTTAGCCTCCAACACTTGGCCTTCTCTCCTTTGGCCTGCCCCACCATGTTAGCCCTTGTCCTCAACCATTCTCTCTCCTCAATCTTCCTCAAGAAGCCTCCCAACAAGTCCAAAATGTTGCTCCCTCCATGGCATACAAATTTTGTGAAATTTGGCCATCAAAGTCCTCAATTCCTCTTCAATTTTCTTCAATTCAATTCATTTGAAGTCTAAAAATTCTAGCCATGTGCCCACACTTGAATCCACATTTTTTCATGCCGGTAAGTCCATCTTGGATGCCGAAAGTGCGTTCTAGAACGGTCCTCTAATTTTCTTGATCCAATTACTCTTACTTTGGAATTTTTGCCGAAAATCTCGGTTTGTAGAAAATTTTTTGGAAGATGAGTCAACGGTTCTAAAATGATTTGTGACAAAACTTTGAATTTCTGAAATTGGGTTTAAATTCATGGTTAATTTCAATCTAACAAGATTTTAGCGGTATCTAACCTAACGGGTTGCTTTTAGGAACTTTTCGTGCAATTGCCTTGTGGTTGATTATTTTCAAGCCACAAAGTGCGTCTTTGACACATTGATGACATTGGGTACCAAAAGGATAGAAGAAATCGATCTAGTGCTGATTGACAAGAATTTTGTAATTAGATGGAATCACCCATACTTAATCATATGGCTTTGTCGAATCGGCCAATCTCTCGGTCTCTAGTCAATTTATGCCGTAATGTCCCTTGCAGATTAGTGCGGTCAAGCAGTCGATTCTGTTGGAGAAATTTTCGTGAAGTGTTTTGAAGCTGAAAAAACGTTTCCATCAGTTTAGTCTAAAGATTTGTAAACTTTGCTATTTAAAGTCCGAAGACCTCCGATGACAGCCGGACTCAAGACTCAAAGTCTATCCTCATTGACAGTTTCTAATCCGTTGAAGAAAGGCTATCCGAACCGTGGATGTTTCATTAAGGATGTAACTTTATCAACTGGAGAAGATCTCTTGGCTGGATATGACATAACGGAATCCTTTATTTGATCATGATTGATTCGAAGATTAAGGATCCAATGATTGGCGAAATATTCTTGGAAGGTTCTACTTATAGAAACCGAGATCCTGATTATATGGGTGAACAGGATTGATGGGCTATCGACATGTTCCTTTAATAGCTCGAATGATCTTCCTAATTGATTCCATCCAACGGGTAGATTGGAGGAATTCCTTTGGTAAGTGCCAACGGGTATGATGGCATAAAGGAGTATATAAGGAAGACGTTCCAGTTGTTCGAGTGCGTGTGCGATAGAAGAATTCCAAAGTCTGAAGCTCCTTGTTCTTAGTCAATTCATTTGTTGAGCGAAATCTTGTATACAAAAGAGAGTCTATATTCGTGAGAATCCTTGAGGAAGTGTGGTAGAGTATCTACATTGTAGAATCAAGGGAGAACTTTGCTGTAACATCTCTTTTCTTCATAGTGAAATCCAGCCGGTGGGCCGTCAGTGCTGAAGAGTGGACGTAGGCTTAGAATAAGCCGAACCACTATAAACCTTGTGTTAAATTTTCTCTTCCTTACTCTTTGCTTTACTTTGATCGTAATTCATTTTGTTAATCAAAAGAGAATTTCCTTTCAATCATCTGCCTAGTATCGCTTTCGTATCTAGAGAAATTGTTTTTACACCTATTCACCCCCTCTCTAGGTGCTTATACTGGTTATCTCAATTGGTATCAGAGCTCGTGTACTCACTTTGTTTTAAGTGTTTTACTTCAGAGTTAAAGATCCATGGCTAGTATGTTGGCTCCAAGGTTGGTAGAAGGGTAAAGCAATACCAGACCGCCTTACTTTGATGGAAATGATTACAACATATGGAAAAACAAGATGAAAGCGTTCCTAAGATCAAAGGATCCTTTGGAATGGGACGTTGTAGAAAAAGGAATCATTCCTAAAGCTGCACTTGTCTTAGAGAGAGGAAAATATACTGTTGAGTCTAGTGAAATAACTCGGAAGAGATAATCAAGAGACAAGCTCTTGATGCAAAAGCAATTTATTCTTTACATTGTGCTTTATCACTCACTGAATATAACAGAATATCTTCTTATGTTACAGCTAAAGAAGTCTGGGATAGATTACATATTATCTATGAAGGAATCGATCGAGTGAAAGAGACTAGAATCAACATTCTCCTTGATCAATACGAAGCTTTCAAAATGAAATCAGGAGAATCTATAACTGATATGTTTAGTCATTTTACAGAAATCGTGAATGGTCTTGAAAATCAAGATCAACCAATTTCGATCCCATGAAGGTAAACAAGCTACTGCGTGGACTCTCCAAGGATTGGAATCACATAAAGACCTCAATCGAGAGACCCAAAGAATCATGCCACTATCTGTTGATGAGTTGGTTGTGACTCTTCGATCTTATGAAGTGGAACGAATTAATGAAGATGAAGACCCTAAAGGTAAGAAATCCATTGCATTGAAATTCAATGATGATTCCGATGTTATAGATTCTCAAGATGATATGGATGATGAGGAGCTTGCTCTCATGATAAGAAGATTCAGAAAGCTGAACAGAAAAGGAAGAAGATTCAATCCAAAGAAACAAAGTTTTCAAAAGCAACAGACTAAGTCTGTTGAGGATAATGAATCAAACAAAGATGTAGTCTACTTTGAATGTAAGAAAAAGGGACATATTAGACCCAACCGTCCTCTTCGAGGAAGAAGAAAAGAAAAGCTGAAAAGTATCGAAAGGCTCTTAAAGCAGAAACTTGGAGTGATACGAGTGTAAAGAAAGTGATGATGATTATGCCAATGTATGTCTAATGGCACACCGATTCAGATTCGAACTCCGAGACAGATTCGATTCGAAAGCGAATTTGAGATGAGTAACTTCAAAATCCCTATTAAAGTTTCAAAATACATTGATGAATTGTGTTTTAGTCTTAAGCCTTCTCTTAAAAGCATTTCCGAACTCAAAAAGGAAAATTCTGTTCTAAAACAACAAGAAAATGTTTTGAAAAAAAAAATGAAATGTTTAGACAAGAATGTTTCTTCTCTTAAAGAAAGTGAATATAATCTTTCAAAAGAAAATGCATTCTTGAAAAATGATATCTCAAATATTTCCAAAAGATTTTCTATAGGATCGAGAAACCGGAAAAAATATTTTCTGTTCAAAGACCTTATTTCAATAAATCTAGTTTGGGAATGACCGCTAAAACCATTCCTTTAATTGACTTTCCTAAAGTGAAGGAAATAATCAAACAAAGACCCATAAGAGATGCTTATAAAAATCATTTTAAAAGGACCTTTGTAAAACCAATAGGTCGCAATGCTCTCAGATGTTCAAAGTGCAATAGTGCAGATCATTTTGAAAAAAATATCCTATGGTTTGGAAACTTGTTAAAAAATTATGGGCAAAAACTGCATATCATACTAATACCAATGGACCCAAGAAAAATATGGGTACCAAAGAAAGTTTGAGTTTCTTTTTTAAATGCAGGTCACTATCAAGAAAAATGTAAAATGTGAGATAGCTAGTATGAACACCTAGAGGGGGTGAATAGGTGCAAAAATAATTTCTCGAGATACGAAAGCGATTCTAGGCAGATGATAGAAAGGGAGTTCTTTTTTGATTAACAAAATGAAGTACGACCAAAGTAAAGGAAATAGTAGGGAAGAGAAAATTAAACGCAAGGTTTATAGTGGTTCGGTTTATTCCAAGCCTACGTCTACTCTTCGCACTAACAGCCCCACCGGCTGGATTTTACTATGAACAAAGGAGAAGTTACACGCAGCTTTTCCTTGATTCCACAAAGTGTAGATATTCTACCACACTTCCTCAAGGATTCTCACAAATATAGACTCTTTTTGTGTACAAGATTTCGCTCAAATGAATTGACTAACAACAAGGAGCTTCAGACTTTGGAATTCTTCTATCGTGCACACACTCGAACAACTGAACGTCTTCCCTATATACTCGTTCATGCCATCATACCCGCTGGCACTTACCAAAGAAATTCCTCCAATCTACTCGTTGGACGGAATCAATTAGTAAGATCATTCGAGCTATTAAAGGAATATGTCAATAGCCCATTAATCCTGCTCGCCCATACAATCGGGATCTCGGTTTCCATAAGTAGAACCTTCCAAGTATACTTTGTCAATCATCGGATCCTTAATCTTCGAGTCAATCATGATCAAATAAAGGATTCCGTAATGTCATATCCAGCCAAGAGAACTTCACCAAATCGATAAGGTCATATCTTTAATGAAACATCTAGTTCTGGATAGCCTTTCTTCAACGGATTAGCAATCACAATGAGGATAGACTTTGAATCTTGAGTCCGGCTGTCCTGAGGCCTTCGACTTAAAATAGCGAGTCTGGAGATCTTCAGATTAGACTGATGGAAACGTTTTGTTAGCATCAAAACACTTCACGAAGATTTCTCCAATAATCTCCCCCTTTTTGATGGTGACAAAACTTTTCCGCAGATTTAGATAACTTTGACCTGCAAAATATTACTCAAACAAATATGGATATATTATATAACACTAGAATCAGTAACCATAGAAATCGGGTTAGTCTTGCATGAAGCCATCCATAAGTTATCAATAGTAGTTAATATAAGCAATCAAGTCCAAATCCAAATTCAGTGCACATCCAGACACAAAAGTAAAGTCAAACATTAAAACAATCTTCAAACATCAAACCAAAATCAAAAGATGTAAAGATTCAAAGTTTGCAAATCTCGCATCTCTCCCCATTTTTGTCAGCACAAAAAAGGTCGAGATAAAAGCGGAGTAGAATCAAGAATGCTTGGGAACACGAACAAGCTGGAAATCTCCCATTGACTGAACGATGCCTTTCAGCCTTTTCAAGTCTTCCTTTAGTTGTGCAACATCCTCACCCTTAGCATTAGCCTGAATTTGAAGAGAAAGGGCTTGGATTTGATCATTCAAGGAACCCGAAGAGACTTGACCTGCATTCTGCAAATTTTGAATTTCACATCCCAGAGCATATATCTAACCTTGCATTTCCAAAAGAATATCCAGGATTCTGAGAAAATTTGCTGAATTATCGGTCTGCGTACTAGCTTTGGCACGATCTCATGGTGTAAAGGCAGACGATGGCAGATCATATTCACGCAGATTTGGCGATGACACATCATGTCCTTCCTCTGGAAATTGAGAGGCATAAATGTCCTCTGGATTTGCTGGAGGGCGACTGACTCCCTCACTAGTAGCAGGATATGAGGACATTCCTCTTTTCTCTTGATCTCCCCTTGTTTTCATGCCTTCAGGTGGAGAAGAGTGTTCCTCATGTTCTCATTCCTCTTGATCTCTTTTCTCTTCTTCTTCTTTCTCAACTCTTTCCTTCTCAACATCTCTTTCTTCTTCTTCCTTCTCCTCTCGCTTCTTTTTCTTCTCGCTTCTTTTCCTCTCGCTTCTTTCTCTTCTCTCTTTCTTTAGCCCTCTCGTTTCCGAGTCTTTCTCCTCGGAACAGAACAACTTAGATTCTTCAATGCCATTGCAGAGATGGTGATGTTCTCCTCATCATCTTCATCTTCAATGATGAGAGCTCTTCTTTTCTTGGATGGAGCAACCATAGACTCCTTCCCTTTCCTTCTTGATGAAGAAGAGATTTGATGAGTTTTGACTAGAGTCTTGTCCTTGAATTTCTCCAATGCCTTGCTTAGTTCCTTCATATGCATTTTAGTCACCATTTTCAGTCCTACCACCATATGATCGCATGATCGAGCACAAAGAATTTGCGGAGACTGAATATTCGAGATGTCCGAATAACTTCGTCACAAGACCTGGATAAGGAAGTTGACCCCTGTCCTTCACCACCGCTTGCTCTATACATGTGGAACGTAACAATGTGAGGAAGAGAAAATTTTTTCCCAGTGATGATGGCATACATCAGTTTTGGAAGTTGATTTTGGTCTAAGGCAATTTATCACATTCTTGTGAAGCAAAATGTTAAATGCACTTATCCTCAAGTAGGAAATCTTTTCCTCTATTCTTCTATCCTTAACAAGTTCCAATGTAGCACGAGCAATAGAAATATTGATAGGTTGATATCTTCCTCTCTCAACCCCAAGGACATCCGCCAACATATCCATATCCACCACAAAGTCTTGATCTCGGACACTAAAAGAGAATCTATTAGAATCCAAGAAACTAAGATTCGAATAGAAATGAGCAGTTAATTCAGCATAGGCTTCTGTGGTGTCAGAACAGAACTGCTAAAGTTGAAGAAAACTAAACTTTTCCCTCAAATTGACATTTACAGCATCAAGGAAATCAAAATCCACACTTCTAGGATTTATCACTCTACGCTTTAATAGTTTTGAGTATAGAACCTTCTGTTCCTTCGATCTAAACATCTCTGTCCTTTTTCCTCGAATTTTCGTTGCAACACCCATCCTTGGTTAAAATTGGCTGTACAATTTATCATCATCATTTCCATCTACAGATTAAATCCCTAACACACGGATCACTTGGGATATTTGCAAGGGTTTCTTCATCAACCCTTTAGGAGCAATTCCCCAACTCTCCATTTTTCGCAAAAAGATATATTCATTCCCATATCCTTTGTCCTTAAGAAATTCATCGACATAGTTCAACGGAGTACCAGTCCTCTTTAAAGCACGGTAAAACTTATAAATAAAAGAGGATTTTTGAACTCTTACAAGATCTGCGTCTTCAATAATTTCTTCCTCTTGTTGATGATCAACACCTTGAGGACTAGATGGAGGAGAATGACACTGTTGAGAATGTTGTGGGCTCTGCTGATTTGGAGACTCTTCTTCCTCGGTGAGATCGAAGTGCATAGGCCCCTCACTCATTCGCCGTGGTCCCCCGCTTGCGATTCTCGAAGATTTTCTTGAAGACGACATCTTTCGTAGTCTTTGAAAGATTCCTTGCTTGACTTTCCCAAGAAAGATGATAACTTTTCGAAGATTAAACAAGGGAAGAAAACTGAATGGTAGATCGGTTCTTTTTAGGGTTTTAAAATTAAAACGAAGAGAAACCGACCGTATATAACTTAGTCGAAAAGGGGGAATACAAAACGTCGTAAAGGAAAGTGAGAAGATGCCTTTTAAAAAAATAGCTGCCTTTTTCAGAAAAATGGTCATTTCAAAATAACTCATTTTTCGAAAAGGAAACGATGCAATAGTCATGTCAATTAAATATAGCAATAATCAAACACAAGTTGATGATCGTACCTTTTCAAGATGAGATTCGAGAGAGAAATAACTTACAGTCAAAGTCTTGTATATTTGTAGTCAAAGTCTTGTATATTTGAGTCTCGAGAGTCTCTAGACTTTAACTTCTTCAAACCTCAAAATGTTGAGTCTCGGAACGGATGATTTCAAATTGATTTTTCTTCAAAGGTTTTGTAAATATATCCGCAAGTTGGTTCTTTGAGTCAACAAACTGAATCGAAATTTCTCCATTTTGAACATGATCTCGAATGAAGTGATGTCAAATCTCTATATGCTTTGCTCTTGAGTGAAGAATTGGATTTTTGGTGAGATTGATAGCACTGGTGTTGTCGCAGTTAATCTCCGTGCATGAATCTTCAATTCCAAAGTCTCTTAGCTATTATTTTATCCACAGGATTTGTGAACAACAACTTCCAAGAGCTACATATTCTCGCTTCGCTATAGAAAGAGCTACCGTACTTTGCTTCCTTGAAAACCAAGACACTATCCCGCTCCAAGTAGTTGACAGCACCGAAGTGCTCTTTCTATCAACTCGCATCCGGCAAGGTTTGCATCTGAGTATCCAAGAAGAGTAAAGTCTTCTTTTGAGGATACCGAGACCAAAGCTTGAAGTTGATGAAATATATTTGATAATACGCTTTGCAGCATTTAAATGAGATTCTTTAGGGTCTGCTTGGAATCTGCACAAATACAAACATTAAACAAAATGTTAGGTTTAGAAGTCGTAAGATAAAGAAGTGAGCCAATGATACTCCCGTATAACTTCCGATCGACTTTCTTTCCTCCTTCATCTTTGTCTATCTTCAAGGAACTTGACATTGGTATATCAGCCTTTTTGCAATTCTCCACCCAAACTTTTTGACAAGATCTTTAGCATACTTTTCTTGATGAATAAAAGTTCTTTTCTTCAGTTGTTTTACTTGAAGCCCAAGAAAGAAGGTTAACTCACCCATGATGCTCATTTCAAATTCATCCTGCATCGTCTTAGAGAATTTCTTGCATAAATTTTCATTAGGGGATCCAAAAATAATATTATCGACATATATTTGAACAAGTAGAAAACTTTTGCTCTCTCTTTTAATAAACAGAGTAGTGTCTACTTTACCTTTTATAAAACCATTTTGAATTAAAAACTTACTCGACCTATCATACCAAGCTCGAGGTGCTTGCTTTAAACCATACAAGGCCTTTTCGGTCGAATACGAGTCCGGCTTTCTTGGGTCTTCAAACCCAGGTGGTTGCTCCACATAGACTTCCTTATGGATAAATCCATTCAAAAAAGCATTTTTGATGTCCATTTGGAATAACCTGAAATTCTTATAACAAGCAAATGTAAGTAATAATCGAATTGCTTCTAACCTTGCTACTGGTGCATAGGTCTCGTCATAGTCTATTCCTTCTTCTTGCGTATATCCCTTGGCCACGAGTCTTGCTTTGTTTTTTATGACTTTTCCTTTCTCGTCCATCTTGTTCCCGAAAACCCATTTAGCTCCAATAATAGATTTACATTTTGGTTTAGGAGTTAACTCCCGGACATCATTAATTTTGAATTGTCTGAGTTCTTCTTGCATAGCTTCAATCCATCTTTCATCAGATAAAGCTTCATCTATGCTTCTGGATTCTATTTTAGAAATAAGAGCCACAACACTAGACTCTTCACGCATTTTGGATTTTGTGCGAATTTCTTCATTAATGTCGCCAATAATAAGATCTTTGGGATGACTGGACTTATGCTTCCGATTCTTTGTTTGATTGATGATCACTTCCTTCATTTGAATCTTCAATAATCATTTGTTGCTGGTCTTTCGTAGTCTGAGCTGCTTCTTGAGATTTAGACTTTGTAGAGTCTAGGCGGGTTCAGATTCTTCAAGATGAGTTTGAATGGATTCAATTTGCATAAAATCTTGGAATTTAACATTCATTGATTTTTCCACAGTTGAGTCTTCTTGTTGTAGACTCGTACGCTTTGCTTGAGGTTGAATATCCAAGGAAGATGCCTTCATATGACTTTTCTTCAAACTTACCAACTCGATCATTTGCATTTTTCAATATAAAACATTTGCATCCAAACACATGAAAATATGAAATAATGGGCTTCTTTCCTTTGAATAACTCATAGAGGGTTTTTTCTAGAATAGGCCTTAGAAAAACTCTATTAATAATATAATATGTTGTAGAAACTGCTTCAGCCAAAAAACGTGAAGAGATATTGCTTTCTATTAAGAGAGTTCTAGCCATTTCTTGAAGTGATCTATTTTTTCTTTCCATAACTCCGTTTTGCTCTGGAGTATATGGAGAGGAGAACAAGTGCTGAAAACCAGATTCATCACAAAATTTTGTAAAATCTTGATTTTCAAATTCACCTCCATGGTCTGTTTTTATACTTGAAATAACATACCCCTTTTTATTTTGAACATTCTTAGCAAATTTTTCAAAGTAAGAGAAAGTTTCAGATTTACTTGCCAAGAAATATACCCAAGTAAATTGTGAGTAATCATCCACAATTACTAGGCAGTATTTCTTACCTCTAATACTGTGGTTCTGGTTGGTCAAAAAAGATCCATATGCAAAAGCTGCAGTACACGGTTAGTGGAAACTTGATTTATTGGTTTAAAGGAATTTCTTACCTGTTTTCCCAATATGCATGGCGTACATAGATCGACTTTTGGTATGATATATTGGGTAGATCACGAACAAGCTTCTTTGCTGAGATTTTGGCTATCTCGCTTCATGTTAATGTGCCCAAGCTTTCGTGCTATAAGCTTGCTTCGTCTTGGATTGAGATTAAGCATTGCGATTCATCTCGGTTTCACATCCAAGAGGTAGATATTTCCATATCTTCTACCCATGAATGATTGAGTAGAATCTTTACTAATTCCCGAGCATATTCCCTCTTGAAAGTTGATTTTGAACTTAGTATCACATAGCTGATCGACACTAAGTAGATTGTAATTGAGTCATTCTACCAAAGAAACATTACTTATTGTGAGATTTCCAATCTTTACAGTTCCAAATACCACAAATTTTCCTTTGGCGTTTCCTCCAAATGAGATTTTTCCACCATTTACTCGAACAAGCTTTATGAAGTAATTTGAATCTCCTATCATGTGTCTTGAGCATTCACTATCCAAATACCATTTGACCTCTTTCTTGATAGTGACCTGCATTTAAAAGAAAAACTCAAACTTTCTTTGGTATCCAAATTTTCTTGAGTCCATTGGTGTTAGTATGATATGCGGTTTTTGCCCGGACCTTTTGACAGTTTCCAAACCATAGGACATTCTTTTTCAAAATGATCTCGTGCACCATTGCACTTTGAGCATCCGAGAGCATTGCGATCTACTAGTTTTACAAAGATCATTTTAAAATGATTTTTGTAAGCATCTTTTGTGGGTCTTTGTTTGATTCTTTCATTCACTTTTGAAAAATCAATTAAAGGAATGGTTTCAGCAGTCATTCCCAAACTAGATTTATTGAAATATGGTCTTTGAACAGAAAGTATTTTTTTTTTCAGTTTTTCAAATCCTAAAGAAAATCTTTTGGAAATATTTGAGATATCATTTTTCAAGAATGCATTTTCTTTTAAAAGATTATCTTCACTTTCTTTAAGAGAAGAAACATTCTTGTCTAAGCATTTCACTTTTTCTTCCAAAACATTTTCTTGTTGTTTTAGAGCAGAATTTTCCTTTTTGAGTTTGGAAATTCTTTTAAGAGAAGTCTTAAGACTAAAACACAATTCATCAATGTATTTTGAAACTTTAATAGGAATTTTGAAGTTACTTACCTCAAATTCACTTTCTAAATCTGAATCTGTCTCGAGTTTGATTCTGAATTTGATTGTGCCATTAAACATACATTGGCATAATCATCATCACTATCTTTGCACTCGTATCACTCCAGGTTTCGCTTTAAGAGCCTTTCGATACTTTTCAGCTTTTCCTTTCTTCTTCCTCGAAGAGGATAGTTGGGTCTAATGTGCCCATTTTTCTTACATTCAAAGCGGACTACATCTTTGTTTGATTCATCATTTTCAACGACTTGGTCTTTGCTTTTGAAAACTTTGTTTATTTGAATTGAATCTTCTTCATTTTTTGTTCAGCTTTCTGAATCTTTTTATCATGAGAGCAAGCTCCTCATCATCCATATTGTCTTCAGAATCTGAAACATTAGAATCATCATTAGATTTTAACGCAATAGATTTCTTACCTTTAGGGTCTTCGTCTTCATTAATTCGTTCGACTTCATAAGACTGAAGAGTCCCAACCAACTCATCAACAAATAGTGTCATGATTCTTTGGTCTCTCTAATTGAGGTATTTATGTGATTCCAATCCTTGTAGAGTCCATGCTGTAGCTTGTTTACCTTCATGGGATCAGAAATTGGTTGACCTTGATTTTCAAGACCATTCACGATTTCTGTAAAACAACTAAATATATCAGTTACAGATTCTCCCGATTTCATTTTGAAGGCTTCGTATTGACCGAGAAGAACGTTGATTCTAGTCTCTTTCACTCGATCGGTTCCTTCATAAGTAATATGTAATCTATCCCGAGACTTCTTTGGCTGTAACACAAGAAGATATTATGTTATATTCAGTAGGTGATAAAGCACATTATAAAGAATACATTGCTTTTGCATCAAGAGCTTGTCTCTTGATTATCTCCTCCTGAGTCATTTCACTAGACTCAACAGTATCTTTTCCTTTTTTTGAGACCGGTGCAGCTTTAGGAATGATTCCTTTTTCTACAACGTCTTATTCTAGAGAATCCTTTGATCTTAGAAATGCCTTCATCTTGTTTTTCCATATATTGTAATCATTTCCATCAAAGTAAGGCGGTCTGGTGTTGCTTTGCCCTTCTACCAGCCTTGGAGCCAACATATTAGCCATGGATCTTTAACTCTAAAGTAAAACACTTCAAACAAAGTGAGTACACAGGTTCTGATACCAATTGAGATAGCTAGTATAAGCACCTAGAGGGGGTGAATAGGTGCAAAAATAATTTCTCGAGATACGGAAGTGATTCTAGGCGAGACGATAGAAAGGGAGTTCTCTTTTAATTAACAAAATGAAGTACGACCAAAGTAAAGTAAAGAGTAGGGAAGAGAAAATTGAACGCAAGATTTATAGTGGTTCGGCTTATTCCAAGCCTACGTCCACTCTTTCATACTGACAGCCCACTGGCTGGATTTCACTATGAACAAAAGAGAAGTTACAGCACAGCTTTTCCTTGATTCTACAAAGTGTAGATATTCTACCACACTTCCTCAATGATTCTCATAAATATAGACTCTCTTTTGTGTACAAGATTTCGCTCAAATGAATTGACTAACAACAAGGAGCTTCAGACTTTGGAATTCTTCTATCGTGCACACACTCGAACAACTGGAACGTCTTCCTTATATACTTTTTCATGCCATCATACCCGTTGCCACTTACCAAAGGAATTCCTCCAATCTACCCGTTGGACAGAATCAATTAGGAAGATCATTCGAGCTATTAAAGGAATATGTCGATAGCCCATCAATCCTGTACGCCCATATAATCAGGATCTCGGTTTCCATAAGTAGAATCTTCCAATTATACTTTGTCAATCATCGGATTCTTAATCTCCGAGTCAATCATGATCAAATAAAGGATTCCGTAATGTCATATGCAGCCAAGAGATCTTCACTAGTTGATAAGGTCATATCCTTAATGAAACATCTAGTTCTCGATAGCATTTCTTTAACAGTTAGCAACTCAATGAGGATAGACTTTCAATCTTGAGTCTAGTTGTCCTGGAGGTCTTTAGACTTAAAATAGCGAGTCCGGAGATCTTCGACTAAACTGATGGAAACGTTTTGTTAGCATCAAAACACTTCACGAAGATTTATCCAACAAAATGGTATTTGGATAGTGGATGCTCAAGACACATGACGGAGACTCAAATTGCTTCATAAAGCTTGTTCGAGTAAATGGTGGAAAAGTCTCATTTGGAGGAAACAAAGAAAGGAAAAATTGTGGGATTTGGAACTGTAAAGATTGAAAATCTCACAATAAACAATGTTTCTTTAGTAGAAGGACTCAACTACAATCTGCTAAGTATCAGTTAGCTGTGTGATACTGGTTTCAAAATCAACTTTCAAGAGGGAATATGTTTAGGAATTAGTAAAGATTCTACTCGGTCATTCATGGGTCGAAGACATGGAAATATCTACCTCTTAGATGTGAAACCGGAGGAATCGCAATGTCTAATTTCAATTCAAGATGAAGCGAACTTATGTCACGTAAAAGCTTGGGCACATCAATATTAAACGAGATAGCCAAAATTTTAGTAAAGAAGCTTGTTCGTGGTCTACCTAATTTATCATACCAAAAGTTTGATCTATGTACACCATGCATATTGGGAAAACAAGTAAGAAATTCCTTTAAACCAATAAATTAAGTTTTCACTAACCGTGTACTGTAGCTTCTGCATATGGATCTCTTTGGACCAACTAGAACACGTGAGCATTAGAGGTAAGAAATATTGCCTAGTAATTGTGGATGACTATTCACGATTTACCTGGTGTATTTCCTAGCAAGTAAGTCTGAAACTTTATCTTACTTTGAAAAATTTGCTAAAAGGTTTAAAATGAAAAAATGGTATGTTATTTCAAGTATAAGAACAGACCATGGAGGTGAATTTGAAAATCAAGATTTTACAAAATTTTGTGATGAATCTGGTTTTCCGCACTTGTTCTTCTCTCCACATACTCCGAGCAAAACGGAGTTGTGGAAAGAAATAATAGATCGCTTCAAGAAATGGCTAGAACTCTTTTAATAAAAAGCAATATCTCTTCACGTTTTTGGGCTAAAGCAGTTTCTACAACATGTTATATTATTCATAGAGTTTTTCTAAGGCCTATTCTAGAAAAAAAACCCTATGAGTTATTCAAAGGAAAGAAGCCCATTGTTTCATATTTTCATGTGTTTGGATGCAAATGTTTTATATTGAAAAATGCAAATGATCGAGTTGGTAAGTTTGAAGAAAAGTCGATGAAGGCATCTTCTTTGGATATTCAACCTCAAGTAAAGTGTACGAGTCTACAACAAGAAGACTTAATCATGAAAAAATCAATGAATGTTAAATTCCAAGATTCTATGCAAAATGAATCTATTCAGACTCATCTTGAAGAATCTGAACTTGCTCTAGACTCTACAAAGTCTAAATCTCAAGAAGTAGCTCAGACTTTGAAAGACCAGCAATAAATGGTTATTGAAGATTCAAATGAAGGAAGTGATCATCAACCCGACAAATCAACTAGTAACTGGAAGCATAAGTTCGGTCATCCCAAAGATCTTATTATTGGCGACATTAATGAAGGAATTCGCACAAGATCCAAAAGGCGCGAAGAGTCTAATGCTGTGGCTCTTATTTCTGAAATAGAACCCAAAAGTATAGAAGAAGCTTTATCTAATGAAAGCTGGATTAAAGCTATGCAAGAAGAACTCACACAATTCAGAATTAATGATGTCCGGGAGTTGACTCCTAAACCAAAAGGTAAATCTATTGTTGGAGCTAAATGTGTTTTCAGGAACAAGATGGATGAGAAAGGAAAAGTCATAAGAAACAAAGCAAGACTCGTGGCCAAGGGATATACGCAAGAAGAAGGGATAGACTATGACGAGACTTATGCACCCGTAGCAAGGTTAGAAGCAATTCGATTATTACTTGCTTTTGCTTGTTATAAGAATTTCAGGCTATTCCAAATGGACATCAAAAGTGCTTTCCTGAGTGGATTTATCCTTGAGGAAGTCTATGTGTAACAACCACCTGGGTTTGAAGAACCAAGGAAACCAGACTCAGTATTCAGATTGAAAAGGCCTTGTATGGTTTAAAGTAAGCACCTCGAGCTTGGTACGACAAAGCTGAGTAAGTTTTTATTTCAAAATGGCTTTATAAAAGGTAAAGTAGACACTACTCGTTTATCAAAAGAGAAAGCAAAAGTTTTGTGCTAGTTCAAATATATATCGATGATATTATTTTTGGATCCCCTAATGAAAGTCTGTGTAAGAAATTCTCTAAGATTATGCAGGATGAATTTGAAATGAGCATGATGGGTGAGTTAACCTTCTTTCTCGGGCTTCAAGTAAAACAACTAAAGGAAGGAACTTTTATTCATCAAGAAAAGTATGCTAAAGATCTTGTCAAAAAGTTTGGACTGGAGAATTGCAAAAAGGCTGATATACCAATGTCAAGTTCCTTGAATATAGACAAAGATGAAGGAGGATAGAAAATCGATCGAAGCTATACAGGAGTATCATTGGCTCACTTCTTTATCTTATTGCTTCTAGACCTGACATTTTGTTTAGTGTTTGCATTTGTGCCGATTTCAAACGCGAGATCCTAAAGAATCTCATCTAAATGCTTTTAGCGTATTATCAAATATATTACATCAACTTCAAGCTTTGGTCTCGGTATCCTAAAATGGGAGACTTTACTCTTCTTGGATACTCGGGACGCGGACCTAGCCGGATGCGTAGTTGATAGAAAGAGCACCTCGGGTACCTGTCAACTACTTGGAGGCAGGATAGTGTCTTGGTTTTCAAGGAAGCAAAGTACAGTAGCTCTTTCTACAGCAGAAGCAGAATATGTAGCTCTTGGAAGTTGTTGTTCACAAATCCTGTGGATAAAACAATAGCTAAGAGACTTTGGAATTGAAGATTCATGCACGGAGATTAACTGCGACAATACCAGTGCTATCAATCTCACCAAAAATCCACTTCTTCACTCAAGAGCAAAGCATATAGAGATTCGACATCACTTCATTAGAGATCATGTTCAAAATGGAGAAATTTCGATTCAGTTTGTTGACTCAAAGAACCAACTGGCGGATATATTTACAAAGCCTTTGGAGAAAAATCAATTTGAAATCATCCGTTCTAGACTCAACATGTTAAGGTTTGAAGAAGTTAAAGTCTAGAGACTCTCAGACTCAGACAAACAAGACTTTGACTGTAAGTATACAAGACTTTGACTGTAAGTTATTCTCTTTCGAATCTCATTTTGAAAAGGTACGATCATCAACCGTGTTTGATTATTGCTATCTTTAATTGACATGATTATTGCAACGTTTCCTTTTCGAAAAGGAGTTATTTTGAAATGACTATTTTCCCGGAAAAGGTAGTTATTTTTTGAAAAGGCATCTTTTCACTTTCCATTACGACGTTTAGTATTCCCCCTTTCGATTGAGCTATATACAATCGGTTTCTCTTCGTTTAACTCCAAAACTCTAAAAAGCACCGATCTTCCTTTCCTGTTTTCTTCTCTTGTTTAATCTTTGAAAAAGTTGTCATCTTTCTTTGGAAAGTCAAGGGAATTTTTCAAAGACTAAGAAAGATGTCGTCTTCAAGAAAGTCTTCGAGGATCACAAGCGGGGGACCAAGGCGAATGAGTGAGGGGCCTAGTCACTTTGATCTCATCGAGGAAGAAGAATCTCCAAATCAGCAGCAGAGCCCACAACATTCTCAGCAGCGTCATTCTCCACCAACTAGTCCACAGGGTGTTGGTCATCAACAAGAGGAAGAAATCGTTGAAGACGCAGATCCTGTAAGAATTCAAAGGCCCTCTTTTATTTTTAAGCTTTACCGTGCTTTAAAGAGGACTGATACTCCATTGAACTACATCGTGAGTTTCTTAAGGACAAAGGATATGGGAATGAGTACATCTTTTTTGCGAAATATGGAATATTTTGGAATTACTCTTAAAGGGTTGGCGGAAGAAACCCTTGCAAATATCCCAAGTGATCCACGTGTTGGGGGATTTAATCCGATAGATGGGAATGATGATGACAAATTGTATAGTCAATTTCAATCGAGAATGGGTGTTATGGCGAAAATTCGAGGAAAAAGGACAGAGTTGTTTAGATCGAAGGAACAGAAGGTTCTATACTCCAAATTGTTAAAGTGTGGGGTGATAAACCCTAGGAGTATGGATTTTGATTCTTTGATGCTGTAAATGTCAATTTGAGAGAAAAATTCAGTTTTCTTCAACTTGAGCAGTTTTGTTCTGACACCATAGAAGCCCATGCTGAATTAACTGTTTATTTCTATTCAAATCTTAGTTTTCTGGATGCGAATAGATTCTCTTTTAGTATTCGACATCGGGACTTTGTGGTGGATGTGGATATGTTGGCGGATGTGATTGGGGGTTGAGAGAGGAAGATATCAACCTATAAATGTTTCTATTGCTCGTGCTACATTGGAACTTGTTAAGGATAGAAGAACAGAGGAAAATATTTCCTACTTGAGAATGAGTGCATTTAACATTCTGCTTCACAAGATTGTGATCAATTGCCTCGACCGAAATCAACTTCCAAGACTGATGTTTCAAGTTCGAGGCTAAGCTGATGTATGCCATCATCACTGGAAAGTTTTCTCTTCCTCACACTTTGTTATGTTCTACATGTATAGAGCAAAGTGGTGAAAGACAGAGGTCAACTTCCTTATCTAGGTTTGTGACGAAGTTATTCGGACATCTGAATATTTAGCCTCCACAAATTCTTTGTACTCGATCGTGTGATCATATCGTGGTAGGATTGAAAATGGTGACTAAAGTGCGTCGAAGGAACTAAGCAAGGCGTTGGAGAAATTCAAGGAGAAGACTCCTATCAAAACTCATCAAATTTCTTCTGCAGCAAAAGAAAAGGGAAGGAGCCCATGGTTGCTCCATCCAAGAAAAGAAGAGCTCTCATCGCGAGGATAAAGATGATGAGGAAAACATCACTATTTCTGCAATGGCATTGAAGAATCTAAGTCGTTCTGTTCCAGAAAAAGACTCATAACAGAGGACTAGAGAAAGACAAGAGAAAGAAGCAGAGGAGAAAGAAACAGATGAGAGAGAAGCTGAAGAAAGAGATGCTGAGAAGGAAAGAGTTGAAAAAGAAGAAGAAGAGAAAAGAGATTAAGCGGAAGGAGAACATGAGGAACACTTTTCTCCACCTCGAAGGCATGGAACAAAGTGGGAGACCAAGAGAAAAGAGGAATGTCCTCATATCCTCGCTACCAAAGTGAGGGAGTCGATCATTCGGCGAGATCCAGAGGACATTTATGCCTCTCAATTTCTGAGGAAGGACATGATATTTCATCGTCAAATCTGCGTGATTATGCTGATTTGCCATTGTTTGCCTTTACTCCATCGATCCTGTCGAAATTAGTACGTAGACCGATAATTCAGCAGATTTTCGCGAGAATCCTGGATATTCTTTTGCAAATGTGAGGTTAGATTTATGCTCAGGATGCAAAGTTCAGAATTTGCAAGATACAGTCAAGCTTCTTCGGGTTCCTTGAATGATCGATCCAAGTCCTTTCTCTTTAGATTCAGTTAATGCTAAGAGTGAGGATGTTGCACAACTAAAGGAAGACTTGAAAAGGCTGGAAGGCATCGTTCGATCAATGGGAGATTTCCAGCTTGTTCGTATTCCCAAGCATTCTTGACTCTACTCCATTTTCATCTCAACCTTTTTATGCTGACAAAAAGGGGGAGAGATGAGAGATTTGAAAACTTTGAATCTTTACAACTTTTGAACTTTTGGATTGTTTTGATGTTTGAAGATTGTTTTGATGTTTGACTTTACTTTTGTCTCGGATGTGGACTGAATTTGGATTTGGACTTGACTGCTTATATTAACTACTATTGATATCTTATGGATGGCTTTATCACATGCAAAACTAACCTAATTTCTGTGTTGCAGATTCTAATGTTATCATTCATTAAGCCATTTATCTTTATAAGATATCCATATTTGTTTGAGTAATATTTTGCAGGTCAAAGTTATCCAAATCTATAGGAAAGTTTTGTCACCATCAAAATGGGGGAGATTGTTAGAGAAATCTTCGTGAAGTGTTTTGAAGCTGACAAAACGTTTCCATCAGCCTAGTATGAAGATTTGCAGACTCTGCTATTTAAAGTCGAAGACCTTCGGATAGCCGAGACTCAAGACTCAAAGTCTGTCCTCATTGACAGTTTCTAATCCGTTGAAGAAAGGCTATCCAGAACTGGATGTTTCATTAAGGATGTAACTTTGTCAACTGGAGAAGATCTCTTGGCTGGATATGACATAACATAATCCTTTATTTGATCATGATTGATTCGAAGATTAAGGATCCGATGATTGGCGAAATATTCCTGGACGGTTCTACTTATGGAAACCGAGATCCTGATTATATGGGCGAACATGATTGATGGGCTATCGACATGTTCCTTTAATAGCTCGAATGATCTTCCGAATTGATTCCGTCCAATGGGTAGATTGGAGGAATTCCTTTGGTAAGTGCCAACGGGTATGATGGCATAAAGGAGTATATAAGGAAGACATTCCAGTTGTTCGAGTGCATGTGCGATAGAAGAATTCCAAAGTCTGAAACTCCTTATTCTTAGTCAATTCATTTGTTGAGCGAAATCTTATACACAAAAGAGAGTCTATATTCATGAGAATCCTTGAGGAAGTGTGGAATCAAGGGAGAACTTTGCTGTAACATCTCTTTTGTTCATAGTGAAATCCAGCCTAGGTGGGCTGTCGGTGCGGAAGAGTGGACGTAGGCTTGGAATAAGCCGAACCACTATAAATCTTGTGTTCAATTTTCTCTTCCCTACTCTTTGCTTTACTTTGATCGTAAATTATTTTATTAATCAAAAGAGAACTTCCTTTCAATCATCTGCCTAGTATCGCTTTCGTATCTAGAGAAATTGTTTTTACACCTATTCACCCTCTCTAGGTGCTTATACTAGCTATCTCAGATTCTTGGTCGAATTCTCAAGTCTATTACGTTTAGATTCCTTAACGGCTTTACTTGATAGGTTAGTTATCTCTTGAGTAGCCTGCTCGAGAATATAACTATAGGTGCGTTGATGAAAAGTCCGACTCATTCAATTGAAGACAGAATTGGAAAATTAGGATGTCACAACTTCCCAGTCGCAACTAGATGGAGTGACGCCGTGCCCGGGCGATTCTTCGGCTTAGACACGATGGCACCGCCTTACTTAAGGCGGAGGAAGACACGTCCTCCAGCCAGATGTTGGCCTTTGCAACCTTCTCTACTCCCTCGGTTCTCCTTTGTTTTTCTTCTTTATGGTCCTCTCCTTCCTCACTCTCACGGTAGTCTCACCACAACGGAGATGACCACGATGAGCGACTTTGCCCGTCACTGCCCGGCCAAGGACATGTTTGGGCGCCACCTCAACAGAACGAATCAACTCATGCGTGCTTGGTTTTAGCTAAAAACAAGAGGACAAAAACTAGATCTTGTTCGAGCATTTTACTAAATAGGTGGAGGGCGCTCCTGAATCGCGCGATTTTTATCTCAATTAGGACCCAAACCCAAACCGAGACTCTCACCAACAAACAATAAGACATACAACAACTAAAGAGGGAGTAGATAAGGCCGGAGTTCATGCAAACCAATTGATCTCAAACTCTAGCTCGGGATGCTCAGAATCAGGTGAAAACAGTGTGCAAGGAGGACCTACTGCATTCAATTTTAGAACGTTGGACGAGGGGTCGTTGGGTGGGGCTTGCGCACAATTGAGGCGACGACCGAAGCTCCCTTGCTCTCCCTTAGTTGCCTCCTCGCTCGGGTTCCCTCTCTCTCTCTCTCTCTCTCTCTCTCTCTCTCTCTCTCTCTCTCTCTCTCTCTCTGGCCTCTCTTAAGCTCTCTCAAGCTCTCTATCCTTAGTGTTCTTCTCTTCGCGAGTCCCCCTCCGCTCATTTTCTTCTCTCCGTGAGCCCCTGGCCTCCTATCGTGCCAGCTGCGACCTACCGTCCTGCCCCCTACCACCAATTCCTGCCAAGCATTGCCCCTACCCTCTCTTGTTCCCTTTGCCGACTGTTTGTTCTTTTTGTAGGTCTTGCTTGCGAATGACAATAGGAGGAAGAAGTTGGGGTGTACGTTGGGTTGAGCAAGAGAGGGCTTGGGCTGGGTTGGGGAAAGAGAAAAGAAAGAGGGGTGGGTCGGACTAAGGCCGATCTCGGCCAAACCCGGTCATTAAGCTTTTTTTTTTTTTTTTTAAATATACAAATAATTTAATTATTTTTTTGATTTTTTTTTAATTTTTTAGATTTAATAATTAGTGATAGTTATGTAGATGCTCCTAATGTCTACGCGCAACAGATTTTAATGAAAACATACACGATACATTTTAATGAAAGTTATTTGTTTTACTCTTTACTTTTGTTTTTTGTTTTTTGTTTTTTTTTTAGTGACTAACTCCTAATTTTTGTATGCTATTGAGTCATAAAAATAGTAAAATTTAGGTGTCAACAGTTGCCCCTCTTTAAATGGGAGTTTAAAGAGGTTTATTTCAAAGATAAAAGACACCTAAATTTTGTTGGCATAATTCAATAATCAGTGTGTTGTATACGACAAGGGGACATGAAATGATGGCTTTACATCATAAAGATGGTCATTGATGAAGGTGGGAAAGTCTCACTATATGGAAATGGGTTTCGACTAGAAATGAAAATCTATGATTCAAAAATAGACTCACGAACCTTTTGAAAGTGTAGTTTAAGGATATACCAACAAATCCTGGGGTTTAATGAAAGTGATGACATATGAGATTTAATGCCTCACCCTCACATTCAAAGGACCATAAATGTCAGAATGTATGAGTTACAATGGAAATTCGGCTCTAGTCTTTTGCCAAATGGTTTTTTAGTTGCTTTTCTCGCTAAACAATGTTCACATACAAGTAGATTAACATTAGTAAGTGACCCTAAAAGGCTTTCTCTAACTAATCTTTACATTCTTTATAACCCGATGTGACCGATACTTGCATCAATCTCAACATTACTAGAAGATGCAATTAAAGAAAAACAACTATCGACATTAATATTGTACTGATTATAGTCAATGTTTAACACCATAAAACCATTCGATACATGACCGACTATAATAAACTATTCCAAATAGAATGTCAACACAATTATTGTTAATTTATGACTCGAGTTTGAGATTCATTGGACTTTTGATGGATTTATAAAAGAAGAAATATAAAAATAAAATATATATGAATTTCCTCTTCGGAAATTATGCGGAATCCGAAACTCGTGAAGCTTCTGCACGGGATTTCCTCTTCATGCAAAGATTTGTTTATTGGTGGGGCCCAAGGTCAAAGTTTTGACCTTGGGCACACACACGCACACTCCACGCCCAATGAAGAAATCCCTGCATGTAGACATAATAAGTGGGCCCAAGTCAAGAATTTGACTTTTCTTGGGCACACACCTATTTCCTTTTTTGGCGTGCACGAAGACCTACGTAAAGAACCCTATGTAGAGAGAAGCCGCACGTTAGAGGAGTTTTTCGCACATCCGCACCGCTTGCAAAAGCCACGAAAGAGATCTTCTTTTCGGGGGTGTTGCTGCTGCACCCGTGTGAGAGAAAAGGAGGAGCCGCATGTCTTCAAGCTAAAGCGTGATCAAGAAAAGGAGTTCTTTTTCAGCGTTTGTTTTGAGCTTGTGTGATAATTTTGTGCCGTGACTTGGGTTTGGATTAAATTGGGATTTGGGAAATACCGAGAGAGTGTTTGAGTGACTTGAGTGTGTAATCTCCTTGTATTGCTTGATTTATAGTGAAATTTGCTGCTGCTCTTCCCGTGGATGTAGGTCTTTACGACTGAACCACGTAAATTTGATATCCGATTTATTTATTTTCTTCTTCCGTCTATATTTTGTTCGATCGCTCGCCCTATCGCAACAATTATCATGAAAATTAAATACATAACCTAGGTTAAGAAGAACAACTACAGAGACTAAGTTCCGTCAAATATCTAGAGCATAGACAACATCATGTAGGAATAGGCTTCGACCACTACGTAAAATTAATTTACATTTGCCGATACCATTCACTTCAATTCTTGAGTTATTCCTAATATATATCCATCTTCTTCTAAGCTATATCTAAATGCTTCTCGGTCTCTAGCTATGTGGTCTGTTGCTCTTGAGTCTACAATCTACATTAGATGAGATTCAGCAAGCATTACAGTGCTAGAAACAAAAGCATTACTTAAAGTAATGGAATAATAGGGTAACTCTTTGGTTTAGTGCATTCACGAGTAAAGTGACCCATCTTGTCATAATTGTAGCACTTCATCTTAGCTTTGTCCTTTTTCCAACCACGCTTTTTATGTTGAAAGGTCTTAGCCCTCTTAGGTGCCTGATCGCCTTCTTCCCTTTGTTGTTAAATTGATGATTCCTTTTGCCCTTGAAGCCCGAAACTTTGTGCGAACTCGATTCAGTAATATAAGCATGGGTAGAGGATCTCACAGTCTCTAGGCGCTCATCCTCTAATTCCAAATGACGCGTTATATCATCAAAAGTGATCTTAAAGCCGGATTTTGGCAATTGGGCATCATCTTGAAGATAGACCCAAGATAGTGTTCGTATTCCAAATCAGCATTTTTAATGGAAAGTCTTTCCTTTTGGCCTAAAGGTTACACCATCCTTATTCCAAAAGGTCATGTGCCAAATTTTCCAACCAATACTTTGTCAAGCTCAGCAATATATATCGATGAGATCCTACTCTATAGTCTTGATGAGTAAACGCATTGCCAACTTCTTGAGCAGTTTGCAGAAATAGAGAAAAAAAATGGGATCATGCTTTTCCAAAGAAAGATGAACATCGCCCAGAAAGAAATTGAATTTCTTGGTATGCACCTCAACAAAGGGACATACTATCCAGGGCCATACATTGTTAAGGAATTGCTGAAATTCCCGAGGAAAATTTCACAACAAAGCAAGTTCAGTATTTTTTTGGGATAATCGATTATCTCGTAGATTTTGTTCCAAATATTGCAAAACTGTTGATTCCCTTGCAAATAATGCTAAAGAAGAATTCCCCACCTTGGGGAAAAGCCCATATTAAAGCAATTGCTGAACTTAAGGAGATCATACAGTCTCTTCCTCCATTACAAATCCCATCAACCGGGAAGAGAATTCTCCGACTAATGCTAGTGATGAATATTGGGCAACCATCCTATTAGAGGAAATTGATGGTAAAAGACATTTGTGTGCCTATAAAAGTGAAAAGTTTTCTCAAGCAGAAATATATTATCATTCCACTTTCAAAGAAATCTTGGCTGTCAAAAATGGAATAAAAATGTTTGAATTCCATCTCATTGGCGATCACTTCTTGGTAGAATTAAATATGGCATATTTCCCTCAAACGACCAAATTCAAACAGAAGCGGGTTTCAAATTCTCAACTACTTCGATTGGCCGAATGGTTTTCAAAATATTATTTTGGAATCAAACACATTCCTAGAAAGAAGAATGTGCTTGCTGATTTCCTATCAAGACCAAAAACACTAGCGTAAATCAACATGTATATCATGAGGCATGCTTTCCATACTATGCATCACAATGAAAAGTATAAAATTAAAGATAAAAGATTGGCTAAGTTGGCGATACCCCCAGGAAATTATTGAGCAAATCTAGAAGGACAATCTTACTTAAAATTTGAATAAACTCATGTGGCAATGCCACACGGATCTGTTTAGACTTAATGGAGGTTCGATTCTTTACCCCTTTGATTAAATGCAGATTATCTGTTTACACATCCTCTAATCTGGAAAGAAGATGATTTCCCTCACCAGTTTCGATGGTTATTGTGGTACTTAACCAATAAGTACTTAATAGCTATTGAAATTCTGATCAAAAGATTCATTGCCAATCTCACTAGGATATTTGGACTTGGCGTATGTAACATTGAAAATGAAAATGACAGAAATCTTTTAGACTTCCTTAATTGATTTTATCCTCCAACTTATTGGAGATGGCTCTTGCAAAAGGAACTGAGAACCACATAGTCAAGCCCTGAAGTCCATACTATTCTGTTTTTCCGACATCCATGGCATTTCTTTACAAATAATGACAACATCATCAATGCTCTCCCGAGTATAGGTACCTCATCCTATAAACCTCGTTTCACAAAATGTAGAAACTCGAGTTCACAAATCTTATCAAGGACCCGTTGGTTCGTGAGCACCAATACGAGAACTCCAAAGAATCTTATACTAGGAAAATAAAACTGTTCCTAAGGATGTATGGAATTATAATGTACCCACTGCATAGGATCATTATGACCTAGCATTAAAAGCCAAGGAAGCACTCGAAGAATTCAGACAAGCTGAATCATCACAAGAGCATGAAATAACAGACACAAATGACATTGCACATTCCTCTTAAGATCCCTATGCTAAATGGGGAGGTCCTCTTTCCCAAGACTCCTATGACTAAAGACCTTTGTCCTTATCTTAGGGCATGAACACATCTTTTTACACAAAGCCATCCAATTGGCCTCAGCTAAGCATTCCTACAAACACTACAAAAGCTGATAATACAAATTCAGTGCAAGAAGAAGCATCTGCATCCACCTCATATCAGCTGAACCAGATCATCTCACCAGAGACCTTGCAACAGTTGAACTAAAGTATGATGAACATGTTCTGGCAACTAGCACAACTCGAGATGACTCGGACTATGACTACAATGCTCGTGACAGACGAGACTGCTGAACAAGACCACTGTCCCTACAATTTTATTATAGTAAGTTACTGTTCACTTTTATTGTAGTAGTAGGCTAGGGAAATCACTATCCACTATCACTGTTCAAACTGTGTGAATAATTCCCTACCAAGATTTTCGGTTGCCTCTGTTTGTTCCCGGATCCGTGAGCTTGGTCCTTGTTTGTGTGTGACCTCTTATTGCCTATAAAATGCGAGGAGGATGTAATGTGTTTGGCGGGGGTCCCTTGAAGTAAAGTGAGTGTTTTGTGAAATTCTCTCATGGCTTTCTAAACTCCTTCTTCTCTAGCCCGGTAGGATTCTCTCGAGAAATGCAGTTTGGCTAGTTAGAAATGTTACCATTTTGGTCTTATCTTGGTGACTCTAGGCTCTAAACTAAAGCCAACGCGCACGTGACACTCATGCGTTGATGTGCCCAGCGCGTTTGGTGTGTGGCGTCAACGCGCATTGGCTTCTAGCCGCGTGTGTAGGCGCATCCGGATGAGTACTTTCACTATGTATATTTGAAAATTGATTTTGGCCGAAAAAAATATTCCAAAAAATGGCCAAAATTGTATATGTGTACGCGGTCGTAAACTTGTTCTTTATTTTGGTTCATTTTCGATGATTCAAATTGCAATTCTGAGCAATAAACATCCAAGTTGTGTAAATTTCATTTTCTTGATTCGATATCAAATGGTAAACAAAAAAAGTCGATGAAAAATAAGGCAGAAATCACAATTGGGCTCTTATACCTATGTAGGAATTAAGTCGGCAAAATATGACTTACTTGTTTCCGATGTGTGATGAACAATTTACCTTGAAACGATTGTTGAATTGCAGATGAATGGCAAAAAAAAAAACTTAATGTTGGTCTAAATGTAGTCGCGAGGAAAACATTCGATTTTCACAGTGTAAATGCCAATCGTTCTTGTGAAAGAGAAATAGAACGCCTTCTTTTTCTTTTGATGGAAAGGGGATAAGAAAATTAAAGGAATTTCTTAGCATATGTTCTGCCAAATATCCTAACGGTTATCTTTAGAAAATTTTTATACGACACCCTCATACCTTTTCAAAGGGTATCTTTCCATAATAACTTATTAAGACGGAACATAGCATTTGAATCGCACCCCATCATGGACGTATTAATAAAGTACTACAATTACCGTGTCTTTACCGCCGCCGCCACTGCCACCACCACTGCCACAACTTCCATCGCCATCATAGCAGCAACTGTAACTTTTGCTGCCACGTGTGCTTTGCTTCTTTCATTCCTCCTCCTCCTCCTCCTCACCCTCCGCCTCCTTCACTTGCCAACGCAGCTACTCGGAATGATGCTGAAGCCGTGCCTTGTGTTGCTTTGCCGAGAGAGCTCAATCCTCCGAAGGCCAACTCTTCCCATTAGTAAGTTCCTTCTACTTATTAGCAATGCCATTTGATCTTTAGACAGGCTTTGTTGCCATTCATCTGCTCGAGTTGGCTATCAACCAAATTAGAAATGGGAGGATTTTGATTAATTCGTAGCTCCACCAAGTTATGTTTTTTCTTGTTTCTAGTTGATTAGCCTTCATGCAGGGAAGGTGTTTATTGTATTGTGCCAAAGAGCCAACTGTCTGATCCTTTGCTCTCTCTGTCTCGTGTTGTTCCCTTAGGAAAAGTGAAAACCAAAAATCTGAATTGAATCGAACTGGGATTTTAGTTTGGTTTGTATGCGGTTTTGTTACATTTGGTTTGGTTAAGCTATTTACCATAACGGTTTGGTTTAGTTTTCTAGGAAAATTGAACCATTGACACCTTTACTTAATATGATGTGTGTGCTCATTCCTCGACCACTAAATGTTTGGCCTATTGTATATGGACTTGAACAAGGGGTCGAAAAAATATATCAGCTACTTGGCATAATGGTTTAACATGTTCTTCTCCAACTTTTTTTTTTCAATCTTACTCTACTTTTCAACTCTCTCTTAGATTTTTGTCTTGTTTCTTTGGAAGCATAGGAGTCAAAACTCATACCTAAAACTAATCATCCTCACCCCAATTGTGACATCCCGAATTTCAGGTTCTAGTTTTGATTAGATAAGTTGGGCTTTTCGTCGATGCGCCTATAGTCTTTTTCCTTGAGTTGATCACTCACGAGATAACTAATCTATCATGTGAAACCGTTAAGGGATTTTAATGTAATAAACTTGAGAATTTGACCGGGACTGTTCCAGCATTTAAAGTTGTTGGAACAATATCAATGCGAGCATGCTGGTATTCTAGGAACTTGGTATCCAATAGCCATTTCCCGTTTTACAAGCCAATTGTAAAAAGGAAAAAGAAACATTCTTACCCACTTGAGGTTCCAACAAAATTACCACCGACTTCTTCCATCGCCAAAGGTTTGCCAGTTGTGGCAATAATTGCTTTATTAGATACCAGGTTCCTAGAATACTAGCATGCTTGCATTGGTACTGTTCAAACAACTTAAATTGTCCTTAGGCAAAAAAGGTTAGAATCATTTGATATATTATATAGAGAATGAAACTGGTATTTCTCTTGAAAATGATGATATCAAATCTTTATTCTCTGCGGCTGAAGAACCATGTGAACAAACTCTTTGTGTCATCTCTTGTTACCAAACTCCTAGTGAAACCGATTCGGTTTAGATCATGAAGATATTTTTCATATATCTTCGACCCATTTAGAGGAAAATACTGACATATTTTCAAATCAAATCCATTGTCCTCATTTTCCCTTAAAAATATTCACTTCAAAGTTTGCCATATCAATCACTTTGTCATTGCTCTTAAAGATACTAGAGTAGATTCCTCAATCTTAGACACTAAAGTTTTTCCCGAAGAATATTGGACTTCCTGTGTCCGATATTTCAACTCGCTTCGGGAGATACTTTTTCTACAATGTGAGAACCACTCCCAGAATCTTGTTCGCTTTTCCCAGGTGTTCCATAACCACAAAAATCTTTGGTTCTAGTCTCCTAAACAAAGATTTGATTATTGGTTGGGATATTATGACTCAGATTTCCTAGTTGTGTATCATTCCTAAAAAAGGTCTTAAGTATAAGGATCAATTCTCTTAATTTGTCAATATCTAAAAACTTTTTTCTATTCAAATGAGTCTACTAGATCCAATCATGCAAAAATTGTTGGAATCTTGTTCAATCACATTATCGGTTTGCTCAAAAATATTCTCATCCTTTATGAAAAAACCTAGAGTTCTTTGTTCGCCTTCATTTAAAAAAGAATGAAGATGCCAATCCAACCAAGGCGAGTCATATGTGAATGAATCCAGAGCACTTGGTTTTGGCTCAAAAGGAATGCTTAGAATTATTGCAACAAGGCTTCATTGAGGTCTCACATTCTCAATGGGCTTGTAAAGCCTTATAAGTTAATAAGCGTGCTCAACAAAACCGAGGAAAGATGAGATTGGTAATTAATTACCAGACTCTTAACCTTTTCCTTCAGGATAATAAATTCCCTCTACCTTTCAGAAACTTTCTTTTTGCTGGATTATTCAAAGCCCGCATCTATTCTAAATTTGATCTTAAAGCCGGATTTTGGCAATTGGGCATTCATCCCGAAGACAGACCCAAGGCTGGGTTTTGCATTCCAAACCAGCACTTTCAATGGAAAGTTCTTCCTTTTGGTCTCAAAGTTGCACCATTCTTATTCTAGAAGGCCATGTGTTGAATTTTCCAACCAATACTATCAAGTGCAACAGTATATATTGACGACATTCTGCTTTATAGTCCCGATGAATAGACACACTTTGTCAACTTCTTGAGCAATTTGCAAAAATAATGAAACAACATGAAATCATGCTTTCCCGAGAAATATGAACATCGCCTGAATAGAAATTAAAGTTCTAGGTATGCACCTTAATAAAGAGACATACTATCTAAGGCCACACATTACTCGGGAATTGTTAAAATTTTCTAAAGAAAATTTCACAATAAAGCAAGTTCAGCAATTTTTTGGGATAATCAATTATCTCATAGATTTTGTTCCAAATGTTGCAAAACCGCGATTCCCCTTACAAACAATGCTAAAGAAGAATTCCCCACCTTAGGGAAAAACTTAGACCAAAGCAGTTGCTGAACTTAAGGAGATTTTGTAGTCTCTTCCTTCATTACAAATTCATCAAAAGGAAGAGAATTCTCCAAACTGACGCTAGTGATGAATACTTTGGGCAGCCATCTTGCTTGAAGAAATCGATGGTAAGAGACATTTGTGTGCATATAAAAGTGAAAAATTTTCTCAAGCTGAAATGCATTACCACTCTACCTTCAAAGAAATTTTGGTGGTCAAAAATGGAATAAAAAAGTTTTAATTTCATCTTATTGGCCATCACTTCTTGGTAGAATTGGATATGGCATCTTTCTCTCGATGACCAAATTCAAATAGAAGCAAGTTCTAAATTCTCAATTGCTACGATGGGCTGAATGATTTTCAAAATATTCTTTTGAAACCAAATACGTTTCTGGAAAAAAGAATGTGCTTGCTGACTTCTTATCAAGACCAAAAGCACCGGTTGAGATTAACATGTACATTATGAAACGTGCTTTTCATATGCGAGAACATGGTGAAAAGTATAAAATTGAGAAGATCAAAGATTGGCAAAGCTGGCGATACCCTCAGGAGATCATTGAACAAATCTAGAATGACAGTCTCACCGAAAATCTGGATAAACTCATGTGGCAATGCCATACGACTGTTCGAGATTTAATGGAGGTTCGATTCTTTATCCTTTTGGCTTAAATGCAAATTATCAGCTCATCCATCCTCTAATCTAGAAAGAAGATAATTTTCCTGATCAATTTAGATGGCTATTATGGTACTTAACCAATCGCACTTAATAGCTATTGAAATTCCGATCGAAGATTTATTGCTAATCTCACTAGGATATTTGGACTCGGCAGAAGTAAAATTGAGAATGAAAATGACAAAAATCTTTTAGATTTTCTTAATTAGTTCTATCCTCCAACTCATTGGAAATGGCTCTTAGAGAAGGAACTAAGAACTACACAGCCAAACCCCGAAGTCCATATTATTCTATTTTTCCGATGATCATGGGTTTTTTTCACTAATAATGACAACACCATCAATGCCCCCGAGTATAGGCACTTCATCCTATAAACCGGTCATGCAAAGTGCAGAAGCTCGAGTTTACAAATCTTATCCATGTCTTGTTGGTTGTTGTGAGTACCACTATCGAGAACTCTAGAGAATCTTATGTTAGGAAAATAAAACCATCCCTGAAGATGCATGGAATTTTAATGCACCAACTACATAAGATCATTATGACCTAGCATCGGAAGCCAAGGAAGCACTCAAAGAATTCAGACAAGTTGCATCATCACATAAGCATGAAATGGCAGATATTGCACAGCCCTATTAGTCATCTCAAGCCCTTATGCTAGGTGGGGAGGTCCTCTCTCTCAAGACCCATATAATTAAGGACCATTGTCTTTATCTCAGGACATGAACACATCTTTTTACGCACAATCATCCAATTGGCCTCAGCTAAGCATTCCTGCCAACACCGCAAATGATGACAACATAGGAGGAAGCATCCGCATCCACATCCACATCATATCAGCTGAACTAGATCATCTCACGAGAAGACCTTGGAGCACTTGAGCAAAAGTATGATAAACATGTTCTAGCAACCTTGCATAGCTCAAATGACTCGGACTATGACTACAATGCTCGTAACGGACAAGACCGCTGAACAAGACCACTGTCTATACAAGTTTACCAGTAGCAAGTATTGTTCACTTTTTTATTATAGCAAGTAGGCTAGGGAAATCACTGTTCACTGTTACTGTTCATATTGTGCGAATAATTCCCTACCGAGATTTTCGGTTGCCTCTATTTGTTCCTGGACTCGTGAGCTTGATCCTTATTTGTGTGTGACCTCCTATTGCCTATATAAGGCAAGGAGGATGTAATGTGTTGGGCGAGTCCCTTAAAGTAAAGTGAGTGTTTTGTAAAATTCTTTCATGACTTTCTAAACTTCTCCTTCTTCTCTAGTCTGGTAGGATTCTTTGAGAAATGTAACTCGGATAGTTAGAAATGTTACCATCCTGGTTCTATCTGGGTGTCTCTAGGTTATGAACTAAAGGGTTGAGTGGTTTCTACTAAAAGGCTATCATTGAAGGGCTTGAACGATAGGTTCGCCCACCGTGGGAAGGCATACTTGCAAGAAACTAACTTTGTCCTCCCCGGTTCTAAGTCTAGGTCTATTCAACGGTATCAAGGGATGACACAAAGAGTTTATTCACATGGTTCTTCATCCACAGAGAATAAAGATTCGATATCATCATCTTCAAGAGAAATACCAGTTTCATTCTCTATATGATGTATCAAATGATTCTGGCATTTTTGCCCGAGGACAATTTTTGACAAAATGTTCTTTCTAGTTGCAGATAAAACATCGATTTGATTTCTTATGTCCTGAGTGATCTTTCCTTTTGCGCAGGTATCACAATTTCTTCTTTCTTCGGAAGTGCTTAGAGCCATGTCTGGATTTGCCTATCTAGAGCTTTTTGAAATGTTTCTTCTTTTTTTGGAAGACTTTCCACAAGAACCACCATAGTCTTTTTTGGAGCATTTGATCTTTAACTTCGACGAGAACAGGCCCTATCAAGTTCTCTTTTGTCGTGGACATAGGTCTGGATCATTTGGCACTTGACACACAACTCTTCAAGGCACAAGTGAATCTCTTGTTGAATTTCTCCTAATGGAATATCTTGAATCCTTCTCTGTTTACTGAAAAGTTTCTTTCTACTGTTTGAGATAATTCTTTGGGAATGGAGGTCAAAAAAGACATGTTTCAAATTTACATCACCTCCAACTTGATAAAAGAGCTTAAGCATTTCACGGTAATGCTTATCAAGATGTTTTTTTTTTTTTTTTTTAAAAGAGAACAGCATTTTCTTTTAAAAAATTCTCTTCTTTTGAGCTCTATGAGATCAACAGGTTTTCCTACAAAGAAATGATATAGGAGAGTAATGGCATGGCCAAAGGTTGGTGAGTAAATAGTGAAGCTGATCTTGTTTTGATACGTATGCCCACCAAAGTTTGAGGCTACTTGTGAACCTTGTGCCAGATTGAAATTAACCTCAAAATTGAATCATAACTCAGAAATTGAAGGTACTATCATGCCACAAGTCATTTTAGGAACGTCAACTCATCTTTCGAAGATTTTTCTGCAAACCGAGTTTTCGGTGAAAAATCAAGAATTCATGGAATTGGACCTAGAAAGTTAGAGGACCGCTCTTGAGTGCATTTTTGGTCATCAAGTGGGTATCCAAGATGGATTATTTGGCAAGAAAAATGTGGATTCAAGTGTAGACACATGGGATGAATTTTCGGGCAACAATTGAGTTGATTGAATGAGGATTTGAATGAAATTGAATGAACAAATATGCAAATTCGTAAGCCATGGGGTACACAACATTTTGGACCTCTTGGGAAGCTTCTTGGGGAAGATGGAGGAGAGAGAAAGTGGCTATGGATAGCTAATGGGTGGTGGGGGCAAGCCAAGGGAGAGAAGACCAAGTGTTGGAAGCTTAGAAGGCCTTGGGGTCCCCCTCTCTTCAGCAGATTTCTTTCCTTCTTGAAGTGAGGCTTTATCCATTGTTGAGGAGTTATGAGAGCTTG